>ML677343.1:33994112-34146369 GCA_007922305.1 Dermatemys mawii | reverse complement strand
ATTCTAGGCAATCAGGGGATGGGGGGGACAGGTAGGATGTGGGGTTCTGGGGGGGCAGTTAGGTTGGAGGGTCTCGGGTGGGCAGTCAGGAGACAAGGAGCAGGTTGGCTTAGATGGTGGGTGTGATGCCAGGGGGACAGTTAGGGGCAGGGGGGATTTTGGAGGGGGCGGTCATGGGACAGGGAGCAGGGGCGTTGGATGGGTCCCGCACCCCAGGGGGGTCGGAAGTGGGCGGGGGTTAAATAGGGGGCAGGGCCAGGCTTCTCTACCCTACCCTACCTGGCCCTCCATACAATTTTTAACCTAAATGTGGCCCTCGGGCCAAAAAGTTTGCCCACCCCTGCTCTAGAGTCAGACTCCATGGTCAGAAGGCGATGACTCTATGAACTCAACTAGAAGTGTCCAATAACATCCAGAAGTAGGTTGTGTCAATTACTAGACATGCTTAGTAGTTGTTTCTGAAGCTATCTAGGGCAAATAGTGGTGCAGGTGCCACATATTCGCTGTCTGAGAGCTGAGGTAATCAGAGCTGAGGGTTAAAAGACAGCCCTGTGGACTTAGCGGCTAATTGCCACTGGACCAAGAAATGATGCTGTGAGAGCTGGGTCCCAAGATGTGTATCACTTTAGATTCAGGCTGCAGATTTCCTATTTCAACAGAAACTGAACAGACCAATCAACCATTGACCCGAGATCTGGAATGCTGTTACAGGGGCTCTCAACCTCTCCAGATGACTGTATCTCTTTCAGGAGTCTGATTAGTCTTGCACACCCCAGGTTTCACTTCACTTAAAAACTACTTGCTTTCAAAATGAGACAAAAATACAAAAGTATCACAGTGCACTAGTACTGAAAACTTGCTGACTTTCTTATTTTGTCTGTTTGAAATTTCAGTTTGTACTGACTTGGCTAGTGCTTTTTATGTCACCTGCTGTAAAACTAGGCAAATATCTAGATGAGTTGATGTACCTCCAGGAAGACCTTCGTGAGGGGCATGCATACCCCCGACTGAGAATCTCTGCTGTAAGGATCCCCAGACTATGTTTGCTTAGAACAGGGGTGGGCAAACTTTTTGGCCCGAGGGCCACATCTGGGTATGGAAATTGTTTGGTGGACCATGAATGCTCACGAAATTGGGGGTTGAGGTACAGGAGGGAGTGCAGGCTCTGGGGTGGGGCCAGAAATGAGGCGTTCATGATGCGGGAGAGGGTGAGGGCTCCAGCTGCGGGTGCGGGCTCTGGGGATGAGGGGTTTCGGGTGCAGGAGGATGTTCCAAGCTAGAACCAGGGGATTCGGAGGGCAGGAGGGGGAATCAAGGCTGGAGCAGGACGATGGGGTGGTGGTGGTGGTGGTCAGGGGTGCAGGCTCCAGGCAGCACTTATCTCAAGCAGCTCCCGGAAGCAGCAGCATGTCTCCCCTCCAGCTCCTACGCAGAGGTGCGGCACCGGCCAGGTGGCTCTGCGTGCTGCCCCATCCGCAAGCTCCATCTCTGCAGCCCCCATTGACCATGCTGCAATGGAAGCTGCAGATCCAGCTCTTGGGGTGGGGACACCGTGCCCCTGGCTGCCCCTATGTGTAGGACCTGGAGGGAAGACATGCTGCTGCTTCTGGTAGCCACAGCACATGCAGAGCAGGGCAAACCCTTGACCCTGCTCCCCAATGAGAGCTTGAGGGCCGAATTAAAAGGTCTGATGGGCTGGATGCAGCCCCTGGGCTGTAGTTTGCCCACCCCTGTCTTAAAAGGCTCTATAGTATTTGGAAAACTATTCAGATGCTGCCATTCTTAAACATACAGTACATATTATGGCCACAATACAGACATTGAGAAATCATCTCTGAAAAGAGCCCATAGGGAAATGTGTTTGTGTGTGTACTTAAGTGTAGAAGTGTAAAAGCTATGTTGAAACCTTACATTGAAATATCTATCAGGAACATCAGTACATTTGCTACCTACTAGCATGTGCTTAAAAGTTATGAATAAGTATTTCAAATACCATTTACAGTGTTTTGGTATGGATTAAATCTTTGTTTAGTAAGAAACTATTTCTCTTTGAAGGTGCCTGGAAACTGTTTTTAATATGTGCATTCAGGGTTTTGCATACAGTAACCCTGAGATTTAGCCCTGTGCAATATTTTTTGCAAAGTCCCCAAAAACAGAACTCTGGATGGTGCTTCCTCGAAGAGTTACTGTGAGGTGCAGGATAAAAGGAAGTGCAATAAGAGATAATACATGATATTGCCTCAGCATTCCCCTAATCTTACACTACAAAGCCTACATCCCTCCTCTGTCTCCTTATGCCCTGTGAAGTCTGTGCTATTCCTACAGGCCTCTAATTGTATACTGTTCCCATTTTAACCCTTGTTCCTTCCATACCATCACTCTCCATTCAAATCATTTATGAAAGATTACTTCTTCAGTGACTGTAAAGGAGGTCACTTTAAAAGATATAACTACACCATGCCAAACCTGACACCTCCTTTCTGCATTTCATGTGTCAATTGTACTGTCTATGTCTGAGATTTGAAACTCCTTGGGACAGGTACCATGTCTTTCCCTGTTTGTTCAGTGCAGAGCACACTGTCAGCACTCTGGAAATAATAAATATAGTAAAGCCATCAAAATTAAGAAGCCAGTGTTTTATACAGTCTGACAACACCCTACCCCCACCTTTCATGAGGGGTACTAGAACTCCTTTCTAAGCAACCTGGGCTCGTCCCTCATATAATTCCAACACTTGTTTCTTCAGATCATGTGGAGTCTAAAGGATGGTGACACAGGAGAACAGAACCAAAGAGACACACCATGTACACTCTCAGCTTGATGAAAAGGACTCAAACATTTTATTTCATTCCTTCAAAATAGTGTTACTTTAGAAAGTCCATTTCAAACATATCTATACCTCATCCAAAAACCTAAACCACACAAAGAGAAACCGTCCTCCTCCCCCCCATGATGTCAGAGATGTGTGCAGCTTTCTACAACATACCTGCAGGTGAAGGCCTTGCTGATATGACTCCATTAGCTCTCCTATGCTGTGGAACAGCAGAGCAAAAAGACATCCCATTATCTCATGGCACTTTCTAGTTTGTGGGAAACCAGTAAAGTGCAATTTCAAGATGTAGAATGTAGCATTCATTAGAGAGAGCTAGTTAAAGGCTGCTAATGGGCTGCTTTGGCTACCTCTTCCTGCAGAGTTATTAGGAGGAGGTCCATACTCCAAACCACATCCAGCTCAAATGAAATGTTACATTATATGCAAAATTTAGTCTACTGGATTTTAGCATTTACAAACCCCTTGGTGCTGGATTTGGAGTGTGTGAAAATATCAGAATTCATAGGACAATGACAATTATGAGATTATCTAAAAAGGAAATCATTAGAATATTTTAAAAATGGTGACCTAAAAACATCTCTCAGAAAAGCAGCTTGCAATTAAACTAAACTTGCACAATATGTAATTTTTCCTTTTAATTTTCATAAATGGATCACTTTGAAATGTGTTCCCTCTAACAGACTATATATTAAGACATTATATCATATCTTCAAGTTTTAATTAATGTCAAGAACTTTATTTTGCTTCCAAGTAACTTATTAGAAAGCTGTTATTAAGGTAATTTAATTTTTAGAGGGAGCAACATTTGTTTTCCATTTAAAAAATAGGTGCTTCTGAAATCCCTGCCTGTCAACATCGTTTAAAACATTCCCATTCTGTGCCCCAATGTAATAAATTAAATCAACATTTTAATTGTGCCCATGCTTTGTGGTTCCTGGCAGTACAAAAAGATCTTCTGTGAATGCACGTCCCAAAAAGTCCTACTGAGTGATTAATTACTGATCTGGAAGATATAAAAATGCCTTTCAGTAAAGACAGTATGGACTGCTGGAAGCTTTGGCCTTATACGTCTCTGTGACACCCTTTGACTTAGCAGACATCATTTTAATTCAAACAAGATTCCAGCCCTGGTATTCACTGACAGTACAACCAGCCTTCTCAGCCCCTCTAGTATATTAAATATTAATATAAAGGTTATGTATTTGAAACTAAGAGGAATGTCAAGCAGGCTCAACTATTAGTTTCTTGGAATTCTCAAATTGTCTTCCCCATCCTTAAGAAAGACATCCAACACAATCTAATAGTAACTTGCACATGGATAGGACAACAGTGCTCCTTTTGGATGCAATAACAATTCTGTTTTTATTAACATCTGGCTAAGGAACACTCAATCTCTTGGTCCTAGTCATGATCGCAGCATCATGTATTGGTTTCAACTATATTTCTCCATCTTTTCACTTCACAGGCCACAGCCGTGTCCCTAAGCCTTGCTTCATAGCCAAAGCCAATTTGGAATTAATCTGGTGACATTTGTAATATGTTCTAAACCTTTAGTAGATCCAATACACAGGGAAGGAAGACGTGTCTCTCCCATAGTGACTGCATACTTACCAAAACAAACAGCCCCCCAACTAACTGGCATTGCTAGGATTAAAATAGGAGTATTTCCTTCGCTAGAGACATAAGGGAGTGCTTCAGTGAAATAAACGGTCATCAAAACTAGTGCTAGCTGAATGGCTCCAGAGACTGGTAATGCAACAGAGAACATTTCACTCATTTAAGTCCTGCCTATGTTGATAGTGATTGCTATTCAGTAGCCCAGTGTAAAATGAGTTGGTGGATCCTGCTCTAGTTCCCAATGAGACACATATCCTTACCACAAAAGCCATCACAGCTGGTCAGAGAGACTAAACTTCATTCTCAACACTACAAAAATTCCTCCCCAAGTTAAAGTACACCAGCAGGGTATGATGTGCACTGCCACTGACCATGCTGTACATGTTTTGGGGATGGAAGACTGACATGACTCTCACGGAGCACCAAAAATTCAGTGTAAAAAGTATATTTTATTAAATGATGTTAGCATTGTGATTTCTCATTAAAAATAAATACCTTTCATTGTATATATTATTTCATTGCGACCATGAGAAAACCACAAATTAAACATACAAAAGAAGGTAGCCAGCCTCCAACTAAAAGTCTTTTCAAAAACAAAAAGGAAGTAAACCTTTGATGAAATAATTGCCTCTACTGTTTTTTATTTCCTTTTTGCTATTACTTCAGAAAAATTCTCTCTTCCTTTCTCGTCCCTTTAGCAAGGTGTCCTGCTGTTGTGCAGATGAAAGGTCCAGTCTCTTTAAAATTTCATGCAGGGTGCTTCCTCATAATCTCTCAGCTTTAAAGGCCCATGACAAACACAATATAACACTTGATGGAAAAGAGATAAAAATGTATGCAAGGAAGTGTGTATGTTCTTTATAAAATGTATACATATTCCAGGATGTGATGGTGACATCCATTTTTAAGCTGCAGTGCCATAAAATAAATTGAATGTCATATACCTTTATCTTCTTCCCGTATACTCTGACCTCTAGTCCTGCTTCACCAAAACTACCTGTAATTTTTCAAACCTTTGAGAAGTTTCATACAGCTGTCATTTAAATATTATATAAAGATTAAATTATCCTGCCTCCCCCACAACAACTACAACAAAAAAAGATTCCTTCTTCCTTCAGGAACTGGTGCCCAGGGCCAGTGCTCAGGGCTGGGGATCGGTGCCTAGGGCTGGCACCTGCTGCCGCCGGGACTCGGTGCCAGCAGCTGCTGCTAGAGTTGGGGGGTCGGTGCCCAGGGCCAGCAGCCCAGGGCCACCACTTGGGTCGGGGACTGGCACCATGTGGCCAGAGATGGGAACTGGAGCCTGCCGCTGCACAGCCAGGGGTTGGAGCCTGAACTGAAGCCCCGTGGCCAAAGGTCAGGGTCATATGGCCAGCGCTGGGAGTCAGAGCTTTAAACCCAGTAGCCAGAGCTGGGTGTTGGTGACTGAAGTCCAGTGGCTGGAGCGCTGGTCCATGCAGCCAGCCTCTTTAAGTTCCGCTACTGGAGCCCACCTCCCAACCACCCCAGGGCTGAAGCCTGAGCCTCATTACCTGGGGAGTGAGGGGGAGGAGAGAGCAGAGCACTCACCATGCTCCTGCAGCGTTGTGCCCCCCCTGTCTCTCGGGACCATGCAGGGCTACACATCCAGGAGGAACAGAGGGGCGAGGGATGAGGTGCCAAGGCTTCCCCCATCCCACATCCCTGCTCAGGAAACTGTCATGAGCACAGGGAAACCCCCTGGTGGCCAAATGTGACCACAGTGGCCGCATTTGAGAAAGACTGACCTACAATAAATATCTGGAAGTATCAAACCTTAAAATCACAATATTATTTACAGAAAATTTATTTTAGGTCCTTTTGGAAGTTTCTAAAATGTCAGTTGTTCTAAATTCTCTCTTCTTCTATGGTTCTCTCTCCAAACATGAAGCGACAAAGAGTCCTGTGGCACCTTAAAAACTAACAAAAGTATTGTAGCATAAGCTTTCATGGGCTAATATCCACTTGCATCTGACGAAGTGGGTATTAGTCCACAAAAGCTTAAGCTTCAATACTTTTGTTAGTCTTTAAGGTGCCACAGGACTCTTTGTCGCTTCTTCAAATCCAGACTAACACGGCTACCCCTCTGATTCTCTCCTAACATGGATTCATATTAACTAAGGTAGTCTGGATTTACAGATGGAAGAGTGCAAAAAGTCACAATGAATGGTTCAGAATGCTAAGTCATTACTAAAAGAGTTATTTTTAAATACATAGATGGCATATACAGAATACATGACAAGATATAAAGGTTTTATTGACACTTGTGGGGACAACCTGCATATTTCACTGTGGCTTTGGAACTCATGAACATTGTGGCTTTATCAAACTCATAACGATAAAGTGATACCTAACTGGTCACAAGGGGCTCCACTCACTGTAAGTATGGCACCTCCTCCTGGCTGTTCTGGGGAATAGCTCACCAAATCAACGCCCCTTCCTGGGTTGCATGCTGTCTCTCCCCTCTCTTGCTGGATCTGCACAACCCCTCTTGCTCAACAAGCTGCTGCTGCTGCTGCCGCTTCATGACTCAGCCCTCTGGCCAAGTCACTAAGTGGGTTCCCCTGTCCACACAGTGTCCGGCGGCCCTCATGCCCACTGCTGTGACCCTGTCCGTCCAACAGTGACACAAGCAGTCCTGTTCACTCTCCCCAAACAGTAACATGCTGCAGTGGCTGACACGGGAACCCAGGCCCATCCTCTACTTTGGGTTCCAGTCCAGCGCTTTGTAGTGAATAGTTAAGGTCTGCATCTCCACCACCTAACTGTTCTCATCCCTGGATGCCTTCCTACTGGGCTTCTTGTCCCTTACCTCAGGAAGGGGAACTGTAGGCTTCTTGGCTTTCTAGAAGCCCCAGTTCCCTCACAGGTTAGCTATTTTCTAATTAGCTTCCTCCAGTTTAAGTCTCCCGCATTTTCAGCCTAATTGGCTGATTGAGCTCACTTGGCCTAATTCAGCCCTCTACAGGCCAATTTGGGGAGTACTGTAGCAGTCAGAGGGTAATGAAGGCAGTGGCCACACCCAGTGACAGAAAGATAAACCACTGCTACAAAGCTACACAAATAACCACAGATATCCTCTAAATACAATGTGAAGGGTAAATGTCTAATGTTAAAAGAACATTAGGATTCAGAAACCAAACGCATAAAACATAAACTCAAAGTTGAGAGGCAAAATCTGTGCAAGTCTACTGACTTCAGTAATTAAGAACAGAACACAGCAAATGTTTCTAAAGAAATGTTAACATGAGTACACTGTAAATGCTACATATTTTATATCACATAAATTTAAGCCCAGATTGTGTCTTTAGGTGTACCATTGTATAAAGGGGTATTGCATAAGAAAGAAAGTACCCTTAAAATTCAAGATAGTTACATGCAACTGAAAAAACATACAAGAAACACAAAAACGTATACTAATTCTAGGGAGATCATTTATATATTGTTTCCCTTTTGAACCATGTAGATAGTCAAAAATTTAAGATTGGAATGAGAAATTGCTGATGGAATCAGGTATTTCTTTGATGCAATTGTATTTACAAGGAATATATGAAGTTCTGTATCTCTGGACACAGGAGGAGTCCAGCAACAGGACATAGTTTCCTTGCTCACAGCTCCAAAACTCTTAAGCCAGTACTCAACCCAAAACCCCTCTCTAGGCTTCTCCTAGGGCCATTAGCCGTGCTTGTCCGTGCTGCCTGTACACCCTTCTCCCCATGAGTACACATACTCAAAACAATACCCAACAAAACCCACTGCCCACAAAGTTCTAATTCATGGCTGGACTGCATATGGCTTTATTTTAGGTGGAGGCTGCTACAGAAGAGTGTAACAGTTTCTTATTGCTATCTTAAAATGAGGGGGCAGTGGTTACACCCACATCCATGCCAGATTCCTCTGTTTCCAGGGGGTGCTCGATCCCCACTCCGCCCCAGGCCCAGCCTCCACTCCACCCCTTCTGCCAAGCCCGCATCCACCCCACCTCTTTCCACCCCACTCCATCCCAGGCTTTGCCCCCACTCCACCCCTTCCCTCAAGAGGGCTGCTCTTGGGTACACTGGCTGCCCCACCTTGGGCAGATGGAGGGTCCAGGGCTCCCCACAGCAGCCTGGGCTCCCTGGGTGGTTCTTATCAGGGCCTGTCTCTGGCTTCTGGTCTGACCAGTGGCAGAGCCTCTGGGGGCATAGGAAGAGCAGGGGATGGGACCTTGTGGTGAGGCTGGGCTAAAGCCGCCTCCCACTGGGAAGAGGCTGGCACTGCCCCAGAGCCTCAGGCAGGCATGGAGAAGCACTGCAAGGAATCCGGGACAAATGCTGTCCCAGAGTCATTCAGCCCAGGATTGGGCCTTGAAATGTACATTTCAGGACTGTCCCACCCAATTAGGGACTGGCGGTCATCCTTCCCAGAGACCAGGACACAAGTCAAAGCTGCACCAGATGCTGACAGAACAATAGATGCAAAACCTGAAAACATATCTTCACTTCTACAATACTCAACACCCTCCACAACACACCTTTCAAGATCCATGAGTCCTACACATGCCTACCACAGTACGTGGTGTACCTCATCCAGTGCACAAAATGTCCCAATAACAACTATGTGAGTAAAACCAAACAATCACTGCACTCTCGAATGAACTGACACAGAAGGATGATAAAAGACAAAAGCACCCTATCTCTGGTGGGTGAACATTTCACAAAGTGATCCCTCTATATCTAACCTCTCAGTCCTCATCCTCAAAGATGAGCTTGCGCCCTTAAATTCATAACTCTGCTAGATACTAAAATTCATGGACTGACTAGTATCAGAGGGGTAGCCGTGTTAGTCTGAATCTGCAAAAGCAACAGAGAGTCTTGTAGCACCTTATAGACTAACAGATTTTAGGGATCATGAGCTTTCGTGGGCTAAGACCTATTTCATCAGATGAATGTTGTGGAAATCTCCAGAGGCAGGTATAAATAGCAGGCAAGAAAACAAGGTAAATGTAATCGGGGTGGTGGGGGTGAAGCCCACTTCCAGCAGGTGATCTGGAGGTGTGAACACCCAGAGAGGAGAAACTGCTTTTGTAATTGGCGAGCCATTTACAGTCAATATTGAGTCCAGACCTGATGATGTCGAATTTGCAAATGAACTGGAGCTCAGCAGTTTCTCTCTGAAGTCTGGTCTTGAAGTTTTTTTGCTGAAGGATGGCTGTTTTGAGGTCTGCTATTGTATGTCCAGGCAGGTTGAAGTGTTCTCCTACAGGCTTTTGTATATTGCCATTCCTAATATCTGATTTGTGTCCATTTATCCTTTTACGTAGGGATTGTCCAATTTGGCCAATGTACATAGCAGAGGGGCATTGCTGGCACATGATGGCATATATTATATTGGTAGAAGTGCAGGTGAATGAACCAGTGATGGTGTGGCTGATCTGGTTAGGTCCTGTGATGGTGTTGCTGGTGTAGATATGTGGGCAGAGTTGGCCTCAAGGTTTGTTGCATGGATTGGTTCCTGAGTTAGAGTTATTATGGCACAGTGTGTGGTTGCTGGTGAGAATCTGCTTGAGGTTGGCAGGTTGTCTGTGGGCAAGGACTGGCCTGCCTCCCAAGGCCTGTGAAAGTGAGGGATCGTTGTCCAGGATGGGTTGTAGATCACTGATGATGTGTTGGAGAGGTTTTAACTGAGGACTGTAGGTGATGGCCAGTGGTGGTCTGTTGGTTTCTTTCTTGAGTTTGTCTTGCAGCAGAAGGCTTCTGGGTACACGTCTGGCCCTGTTTATCTGTTTCCTTACTTCCTCATGCGGGTATTGCAGTTTTAAAACTTAAAACTTAAAACTGCAATACCCGCATGAGGAAGTAAGGAAACAGATAAACAGGGCCAGACGTGTACCCAGAAGCCTTCTGCTGCAAGACAAACTCAAGAAAGAAACCAACAGACCACCACTGGCCATCACCTACAGTCCTCAGTTAAAACCTCTCCAACACATCATCAGTGATCTACAACCCATCCTGGACAACGATCCCTCACTTTCACAGGCCTTGGGAGGCAGGCCAGTCCTTGCCCACAGACAACCTGCCAACCTCAAGCAGATTCTCACCAGCAACCACACACTGTGCCATAATAACTCTAACTCAGGAACCAATCCATGCAACAAACCTTGAGGCCAACTCTGCCCACATATCTACACCAGCAACACCATCACAGGACCTAACCAGATCAGCCACACCATCACTGGTTCATTCACCTGCACTTCTACCAATATAAAATATATAAAATCTGTTAGTCTATAAGATGCTACAAGACTCTTTGTCGCTCATGGACTGACTAGACTCACTGGATTTATGGTTTAGTCCAACAATCTAAATAAAGCCCACCTAACCCCCATTCTCAGTGGTTTTTTTCCTTTCCCCCATCACTGGAGAGGTGTTAACAGGCCACTTCACTTTGAATAGTCCCTTGAAATATGTGTTAACTACTTATGCTAAACAATCTCTTCCACCTGTATTTATTTGTGACACTCTGAGTACCTTTCCCAGACCTGAGGAAGAGCTCTGTGTAAGCTTGAAAGCTTGTCTCTCTCACCAATAGAAGTTGGTCCAATAAAAGATATGTCATCTACCCTGTCTCTCTTGATTTAAACAAAACCTTTGTGCTCTCTTTGCTGCATTATGAATACGTCATTATAGCGAGCATGTTGCATTAATAAATCTTTTGTATAGCAGCACATGAACAGTTTACATTGTTTCACCTAAAGAAAATTCTGGGACCCTGCACAGAGGAAGGCTAGTGCCATAAATGGCCCAGATTTCAAGTGGAGAAGCCAGAGTGGAGTCAAGATTCACTACAGGTAGGAATCTGAACCCTCTTCTCCCTCCCTGCCAGATTCCTACTCTTGCCTGACACAGGACCACCTAGGGTATATCTACGCTCCAGTTAAACACCCATGGCTGGCCCATGTTAGCTGACTCAACCTTGGGGACTTAGGCTACGGGGCTGTTTAACTTCAGTGAAAACATTCAGGCTTGGGCTGATGCCCAGCCTCTGGGACCTTCCTCCCAGCAGGATTTCAGAGCCCGAGCTACAGCCTGAGACCAAGCATTGACACTGAAATTAAACAGCCCTGTAGCTGGAGTCTCACATGCCCAAGTCAGTTGACATGGGCCAGCCACAAGTTTAACTGCAGTGTAGACTGACCCCTAATAGCCTCACCCAAACGATAGAATCATAGAATCACAGGACGGAAAGGGACCTTGAGAGCCTCTGGCCCAGTCCCCTTCACTCAAGGCAGGACTAAGTATTCTCTAGACCATCCCTGACAGGGGTTTGTCCAACCTACTCTTAAAAATCTCCAATGATGGAGATTCCACAAGCTCCCTTGGCAATTTATTCCAGTGTTTAACCACTCTGACAATTAGGAAGTTTTTCCTAAGTTTTCCCAATCTAAATAGCCCTGGTTGCAATTTAAGCCCATTGCTTCTTGTCCTATCCTCAGAGGTTAAAGAGAACAATTTTTCTCCCTCCTCCTTATAACAAACTTATGTGCTTGAAAACTGTTATGTCCCCCCTCAGTCTCTCTTCTCCAGACTAAACAAATGTATTTTTTTCAATCTTCCCTCATAGATCATGCCTTACTGAAAGTCAAAATATACCATATCTACCACTTCCCCCCATCCACAAGGCTTGTTACCCTGTCAAAGTATGCTATTAGGCTGGTTTGACATGCTGACTGTTAGTTATAACCTATGGAAATTAATCAGTCCCTAGATGACAGCCACCTGAGACCTGACCAGTCTCCTAAGGGCTAAATACATTAACTTAGCCCTTCTTCAAAGTTTCTCCTACATGTCTGTCGCAGCTGCTAAGAACACTCAAGGCTTTGGGGTCTTAAGAAAGATACTGTAAAAGAAAGATATCACATTGGTCTGATTCTCACGTAGAAACAACAGTCAGCATTATAACAGAATGTATTTGTAAGTAATATGAAAACTGCTATTCATTCCCCTTTAAGCAGATAAGAAGAATAAAGTGTGTTCTCTTTGAAAAGATCATACACAAGGTATGTAACTTGGCATCCTGCCAAGAGGATAAGGCTTCACTTTAGATTAAATATTCAGTTACACTTCTAGAAATTAGAGTGGAGGGATTTAGGGTTAGTCTTTTAGCTTATTCATGCATAATGAACCCACAGATTAATCCTGTTGCTTAATATGACAGTATTATTCATTAGACAAGTCATCATGGCCAGAGGCAGAAAATTATTACAAGGACAAAGTAAAGATACAAATTCCAATGGACTAGAGTAGTCTGATTCCATTCATGACCAAGATTGGTCTTTGCCATTTTTAATCCACTCAGAATCTGTTTTTATTCTGCTTGATCTTTTGGTTCTCTCTGTATGCTTCATTGATATGGTTTTTTAGACAGAGAAGAGCGGAAAGTGTTTGGGTTCTGCTTTATTTTTCTCTTTTTTATTTTTAATCTGTATCTCAATTTTGGAGTGGGAATGGTGGGGCCATATTTCCTTCAGTGTAGTCATAGAATCATAGAAATGTGGGTCTGGAAGAGATCTTGAGAGGTCATCTAATCCAGCTCCCTTCACTGAGGCAGGACCAAATATACACATCCCTAGACCATCCCTGACAGGTGTTTGTTTAACATGTTCTTAAAAACTTCCAGTGATGGGAATTCTACAACCTCCACTGAAAGCCTATTCCAGAGCTTAACTATCATTATAGTTTAAAAGTTTTTCCTAATATCTAACTTCAATCTCCCTTGCTGCAGATTAAGCCAATTACATCTTGTCCTGCCTTCAGTGGACGTGGAGAACAATTGATCTCTCTCCTCTTTATAAAAGCCTTTAACAGATTTGAAGACTATTATCAGGTCCCGCTCAGTCTTTTCAAGACTAAACATGCCCAGTATTTTAACCTTTCCTCTTAGGTCAAGTTTTCTAAACCTTCTATCATTTTTGCTGCTCTCTTCTGGATTCCCTGCAACTGATCCTCATCTTCCTTAAAAGTGGCACCCAGAACTGGACATAATACTTCAGATGAGGCCTCACCAGTGCCAAGAAGAGCAAGACAATTACCTTTATAATTGTGCAATTGATTTTTCCTTCCTAAGTGCAGTACTTTGTACCTATCTTTACTGAATTTCTTCTTCTTGATTTCAGATCAATTCTGCAGTTTGTTAAGGTCATTTTGAATTCTAATCCTGTCCTCCAAAATGCTGGCAACCCCTCCCAGCTAGGTGTTATCCACAAATTTTATAAGCATACTCTCCACTCTGTTATCATTAATGACCTCTCCTTGGACTGTTACCGTGTTGTGGAGAGGCTTGTGCATCCCAGTGACCCTCAGAACTATGTCCTCTGGAGTCTTGTACTCCTGGTAGGGTCATCTTTGGTGAACAGTTCTGAGGTGAGGTTCCAGACAAAGTGTGGTCCAAACTTCTCAAGACCCGAACAGTGGAAAAAGTGCATTCAAGGACTTGTCTGTTCTCTGCAGCTGTGAAGGCGGATGAGGGTTGCAGCAGGACAGAGACCTCCAATTGACTCAGACTCCACTGCCACCAACCCCACAGCTCCTTCCTGTCAAGTTTTGTGAGGTTGCCGCCTATGTACCAGCCTCTACCAACCGTGTTAATATCTCTCCACTAACAAAGTCCTGCAACAACATATCAGTGGTGGTAAGGACTGGAGCAGTAATCTCTGGGAGTCTACAGTCACAAATCTGCACGCAGGTGACAGCCCTGTGTTGGTCATCTTGCACTTGGACTTGTGTGACAAAAGCGCAATATCAGCAGCTGCAGCCACAACTAAGCAGTCCAATTCATGATCCCTCCGCACCTGTAAAGCACGAATTTGACTCCTCAGTCATCTTAAGTCTCATTAATAAGACTGTCATCTGGGGACAGCTGATCACAATGATCAATGAAAATACTTACTAATACTGGAACCAAAGATGACCCCTGAAGGACTCCAGTAGATATGTCCCCTCAGTTTGACAGCAAACCATTGATAACTACTCTTTGAGTGCAGTATTTCAAGCAACATTGCACCCATCTAAGTGTAATTTCATCTAGATCACATTTCCTCAGTTTGCTGATGAGGATGTCAAGAGGGACTATGTCAAAAGCCTTCCTAAAATCAAGATACATCATGTCTACAGCATTCCCCGCATCCACTAGGATAGTAACCTTGTCAAAGAAGGAAATTAGGTTGATTTTTTCTTTGTAGTGTCAGGACTCTTCATTGAGGTAGCATATCCATTTCTTTGTCTACCCGCTGAGATTAATAGACTCAGCTCAGTTTCAGTGCTTTCCATAGGAGAATACTGTACCACTGCCTGAACCATTCTGTTGATAGGTTTATAGGACATTACAACCATCTTTTGTCCTCCAACAGTCAATATGATGGAACCTAAATGACCCCTTCTTTTATATCCTTCTTAGAGATCATCTGTATCCCAGAACGCTGAGGGTGGAAAATAACACTCCAAGTCTGCTCTGTTATGACAGGGAGAATTTTTTCACTCGGTAGCAGACAAAACATTTTCTTTTCTTCTACTGTGGTCATATTAGCAAATTCCTGACCAGGAGAACTGTTCCCAATGGTAGACAGCTTAGTGAATCTGAACAGCCTCCTCTCAGAAGCAGAGCTGGTGTTACTTGCTGCAGAGAGTTTTCTATTTGTACCCAGACAAGGCAAGTCACATTTGTATTGGACTGGCTGCCACTGTGGTGACAGATCTATACCCGGAGAGGGACAAATGCTAAATCTTCTCTGGTTGATTATCTGCTGCTAATGACAAACAGAAGTCAAGTGTCCATGCAGATTCTTTGATACTGCTGACTACGATTTTTTTTTTGGTACACTATGGCTGAGTAAATAGAATAGCTTTTGAGTGGTTCCATTCTTTTTTAAATCTCAAAGGGTAGTACTGGGCCACTCTTCATCAGCTTCAAAGACCATGTCATAAAGTTCTTCAGGGATCTAGTCTGTCACCCTATCTGTTTAGTGTATATATAAAACTAAGGGGAAGAGGCATTGAGATAATTTAGCTTGTGTTACCATTGCTATGTGGGTGATACACTGCTTGTCTCTCATAAATACACCTCAATTATGCAATGTGTTATCTTTTCCAGAGCATCTTTGACATCGGAACGAGGGTATGTGATGGGGCAGCTGCCCCTCACTGGCAGAGAAGGGGTTAAAAGCAGCCTTAGGGAGGCAGCCGATCAAAGGAGTGTTGAAGGGAGCAGCCAATCAGAGCAAAGTAGGCCCATATAAAAAAGGGAGCTGCATGGCATAGGGAGGCAGATCTTTGTTGGGAGCCCAGAGGGGAAGGACTGTGTCCCTGAAGGCCACCAGAACTGCCAGCACCTTGGACAGAGCAGTGCTGCAAACAGGGGCTGAGGGAGCCATAGACAGCTCCTGGGTAGCTGTTGGGGGATTTCAGACTGAGGCCCTGATACAAGGATAAAGAGGGTACTGGAACCACGCTGGAAGTGGCTAGACCATGGACTGCAGTTCGCAACAGAAGGGAAGTGACTGAGCAGCGAATTGCAGGTCTCCAGGAAGCGGGGAACACAGTGTGTGGCACAACAGGAGGGCTGTGTCAATGAAGAGGATGCCCTGGTCCTTGGAGAGACATGGGTCCAAGAGCGGGAGTTACGGTGGCAATGCAGCATCCACAGGGGGCACACAACTGCAAGTTATTCCCAAGACAGGCTGAGGAGGCGCCAGAGTGGTAAGTGAATCCTGTTACAGGGTGATTTGGCTGATGCTCAGTCCCGATAAGATGGAGATAATGAATCTATAAGATATGACAGAGAGCTTGTCTACCCTGATTACTGAAGGTACTTTTATACAAGAGATCCACAATATAATGTCTCCTTGGAATTCCAAAGGCTCCTGGATTCTCCTGTGGCAACCATGTAAGGACATTTTTCATCAATGTCCAGGAAAATGACTGCAATTATTTTGCAAAAGTAGGGTTTTTTTCCCACAGTTATCTAAACCTTTGTGACCCCCAGAAATGGATCCTTAAGAAAAACTTAAATGTGGACAGGAGTGGGGCCTTACAGGTGACCTCACGGAGGTCACACCATGCTTTATGTGGATGATAGATAATGTAATGTTGAATGTGAGTTCTCCACTGTTTAGATTAGTCAACAATTTATATATGTTTTTTTTAATATCATTAAGACCCCATAGAGACTGAGACTGGTGCTTGTATTAATTAAATAAATTACATAGAAATCTCTGCTGTATAGGGCAAAATTAAAACTTAAATTAAGAAGAAGGCCTCTTGTGTTTAGATTGTAAAATTAACTAAGGAAGTTCTAGTATAATATGCAGAGATGAATAAACTCAATTAAGATAAAATTAGACATGCTCATGATTCAAACTCTTCCCATCTCTGAAAGCAAACCAGTACTAAAAAGCTCTTAGCTGCATCAGCAGGTCCTCTGTGACAGAAGGGCAGAAGCTGAGGGGTCTCTACCTAAACTGATTACATGTATCCTCTTCAGGTATCTAACCAGGTATCCCACTCTTTCTTTAGAACGTCTCCTTTTCAGACAGGCGACCAAATGGTTTGAAGTCTTCTCCACTCAAACACAGTAATCCCTCCACTTGGGATCCACTGTACAATTTACAAGACTCCAAGGCTCTGGGATAATTTATACCCCAGCATGCACTGTGGGATTGTAAAATCCTGAGCACATGAGATTCTCCTCTCTCTTCCCGTGAGAATAACTAATTTGCGTTACAAATTTTGATGCTGAGATCTCTGATCTCTTTATCCAAGAAAAACACACCATTCTGATGGAAGTTTGCCAGAGACCCCTTTTTTCTTGGCTAGCACTTTACTTAATCCACTAAACTCCAACAGATTTGGAGTCAAGAAAGGTTTCCTTCAAAATTCCAAACGTGGTAGAGATTACACAATTTCCTAAAACTTTCAGTTGTCTTGAGATGGAAACACAATTGCCCTCTATTCTTAGACGTGGAACAAAAAAGAAGTTATAACTTCACTACCACTTAATTTAAGACAAATTCAAATATCACTTTACAATGAAAAAAATCCACAACAATTGATACTATACAACAGAGACAGATGCATTAGAAATAGATGAAGTAAATAAGAATGGCAGCCATGATTTCCACAGAACAACTTACCAGTTTAAGCAAATGATAATTAAAAAAACAAGTGGTGTGCCTGTATATATAAAAAATGCAAGTGCGTTTCTAATGGCCGTATAATTGCACTTACATAGGCATTCATTTTCAAGAAATCACACATAAAAGCAAAGGAACTACAATGTACCTACATGACTAAGCAGAACATGTAGCCAGCCACAAGAATATTGTCATCTATTTACGAATGCAACTGAATTTTCAGCATAATTAATTATACAATTTTATATCCTAATTTAGTTTTCACATTTGCCTATGTATTTATGATTTATTCTAAAGCATAGTGCTTGTGGTACCTTAATCTACATTTCCTACAAATCACATAATTGAGGAGCAGATTCAATTCTTAAATAAATTTGGAACAATTTTTATAATATATAGAAAGAGATATGAAAGAATAGGTTCCAAACCAATAGGACATAAAGGCCAAAGGCTAGTTTTGTTAACTTTTTCAGTGGAACAAATGTTTTAGAGATATGAGTTTGTAGGGGGTAAAATAATATTTTCATATAAATAATATTTCTGCTTCTGGAAATTAGATATTCGCCTGTTACTGATTTTAATTTCAGTTGCATCGGCCAATATAAATTGAACTAAGGCAAACACTATTTACATATTTTGTATAAATGAAAATGAAACCATAAGGCAACATGAAGATTGTTAACTAGAAAGCAGATATCACTATACCTAACTTGTAAATTTTGTGTAATAAAAATACCTACAAAGCATCTCTGTAAGCTTTTTGGAAATCTGACATTTTACCTTACTAGGGCCAATCAGCTAGCTGTGCAATTGTGCAAACAAAATGTACATGTTTGCCACAGGAAATTTCTATTAGCATTTACATTATTATTCCAAAAATAACCATTATCTGAACTAACAATTGCTCCTTAGCACACTCTGGGAAATTAATTTGTTGAAAATTCACCGCCAGTATAAAAAAGTGTTCTACTTTCTCCCAAAGTTAATCAAGCAAAGGGTAACTGAGAAGAGCACTACCAGGCCATACTTTAATCTTTAAAGAAAAGTCCCATTTTTCCTAGCACACTATTCTGCAAGTCCGCATCGAGAATTTTGTGCTGCTACACATAAAATTAAGTGCATATGACAATTATGAGCCAAATTCTGCTCTCGTTTAAAATTGTTCAACACAAGTATGAAAGTGGAATTTGTTCCAACATCTAGAGCCAAAACTTCAGCTGTGTGTAAATCAGCATCCTTATCTACTGACTTTAATGGAACTATGCAAATTTACACTAAGCGGGGATCTGACAGCACTTGTGGAGGTAATATCCTAGTGATCAGTTACGGAGCCATGTGATAAATTAACTTATCATGAGCCTTTGACAACCTCACCTACCCTCAGCTTTAAATAGGTCATTTAAAATAAATGAAGTAATCAGCTATCCAAAGGAATATTTTCTTCCTTTTTTTTTAATGCAGAATTTCCTCTGAGAAGCAACCCAACCCAAGATGCAGGATAGCCAAGATTTCATTCTGAGCAGTGTGAATAAAAGTACCATGACTTTAGCGCATGCGTTCATGTGACTTTTATTTATGGAAAAGCTATTTTAGGGCATATTTAGAGGTTTTTATGGTTCCTCTGAGCTCTACACAGTTGGGTTCATGGTAAACAAAGCACTTGGCTTTACAGGGGGAAGGATATAAAAAATAGCTCCAAAACTTTCTATATTATTTGAAAAATATTTTTTTCTGTAACATGTGGCACTTGCAGAACACATCATGATATGGTGTAGTATGACATTTTTATTGGCACTTGTTTGGAATGAGCAACATAACTCCCTCAAAAGACCCTATCCCAAACTCATGTTGATAAGACATTATATAACACCACACCTTTACATCATCCATGTGTTATACTCCGCCCCGTCCCACCCCACCCCCCCAGGCTGCTACAAGCACAGGAATAGCAAAAAACCCTATTCCTGACCATCAATCAGCTTCCTCCTTAGCACAGACTCTTCCCACTACCCTACCTATTTAGGTTGGGCATTAGAAAAAACTTCCTAATTGTCAGGGTCATTAAGTACTGGAATAAATTGCCTACGGACGTTGTGGAATCTCCATCACTGGTTAGACAAACACCTGTCAGGGATGGTCTAAATAATACTTAGTCCTTCCATGAGTGCAGGGGTCTGAACTAGATAACCTCTCAAGGTCCTTTCCTGTTCTATGATTTTCTCTGTAGGGTAAATGACCTGTGTTTTGGACTAGTTAGGCACAAAAATTGTGCCCAGTCAGGCCAAAATACAGGTCATTTCCCAGACAGACTGGGGTTCTGAAAGCATCTCAGTTATTCAGTGAATAAGTATAACGTATATTCTTGCTTGGCTTTTTCATAAATATGTCTTTTTCTGAGTCCTTGTGTTCCTGTTTTTCCAGTCATACTTTATAATCCTATTCTTATTCTAAACAAACAATTTGAAATGTGTTTACTTTTAAAACTTTTATCCTCCCAAAAATAGTGTTCAAAAGAGAATGATGAATATTAATACAGTGTAATTGCTGCTAGTTTCATCACAAATAAATCATTTCTAATCTGAATAAAAAAAGATCAAAAGTAATATCAATTGGGCTGGCCAGGGAGCAAAAGGACATTCCCAGACATTAACTGCTTTCCAAATATGAAAAACATATTAAATATCTCTCTTATAACAATATGTTTTCCTCATGTTTCCTTTGGGGAAAATCTGTTTAGTGCATTCCTCTTCATGCTAGGCTTTGGCACTATAAGAGAGGTTTGTCATTCTTCCATCTGCAAAGGGCTGGCTGCTGGGATGCTGCCAGGTTTACTGTGATATCACTCACTGAACCAAGACTAAGCATGTTAAGCACAGGGCAAGAATGAGTAACAAAGTAAATATATGAAGTTTATGCAGAAAACTCACTAATGTTCTGTAAGGGTGCGCAAGACACTGTTAGGGTAAAGTGCTAAGGGCGCTCTTATTCTCAACTCCAGGACAGGAAGGGGTGCTCACTCCCCCACACTCCAGGGGGGGTGCTCATCCCCCCCCACTCCTGGGAGGGAAAGGGTACTTTCAGTTATTGTTATCAGTCCCTGCCCTGTTATCGCATATTTCCCATGCCGGAGTAATTGGTTTTCACTGTTTGCTTGCCTTGAAATAAAACACCTGCTTGTATTATGTAATACTAATAAAATAGAAATAAGGTATTAGTTATTCATGAGGTATGCATGAAATGTAAATGTTTCTATTATTTTTCTGCCTGTGGGCCCACGCGCAGTGGGCTTCATCTCGAGCATTGCTCCGATGTGTCGGGCTTTCCCCATCTCAGTGGCAGCAACGAAGGGAGCCCCTGTTGCAGGTGTGCCACTTTTGCCTTCAATAAACTCACTACTTCTATTCAACAGCTGTGTGTGTCCTTCGTTCCTACGGGACACCGAAAGTACCCTGCAACATGTACTATATAAAGAAATATTTAATCTTCCAACAGATAACTGTGTGCACAATTATTCACTTTGGGGAAAAAACGTTTAAAAAAAGAAACATTTTAGCATGAGAAATTTATAGGATTAGAACTAAACTTCTGAGTGCTCTACGATTTCTATGGTTTAAATTTCTTTTCATACCACCATGGCCATCTGTATCTGCAATTATGAGTAAAACAATAGGGTTTTAAAATAAATCTTTCCTAAAGCTGCAAATTGTTATGGTGCTTAAAAGAAAACATTCTGAATGACTTGTTTGTTTCTGGACTGAGATACCTCATCAGCAATAGATGTGGGTGGCCTAATACACTTAAATGCCAATGTTGTGCATAGGCTTTCTATGGAGAGGTATATTAGTGCACAGTAATGCAATTCACATTCTATGACTACAGAAAGTCCCTGTGTTACTGCTAGGATATCTTTCTTACATCTTTTTTACTATGACTATCACTAGTTCTATGCCACTGATTATGTCTGTAGCAGTCAATTTTTCCATATAAACATCCTCTTCGTATCATGCTTTTACCACCTGCACTGTTCCACTTCACTTCATTTTAGCATTACTAACTACTTCAATAAGACAACTGCTACTAAAAACATGGTACTGTAGCAATCATTTGGTTCTGTGTACACATTTTAATTTCATGCCCTACAGGGGGGAATCACTATCAGCCTTAAACAAAAACTGAGTGTTTAATGCTTTATTGTTTTTACACATTTTATCTTCTCAACAGTGTATTTACTTCTTTTAAAAATTCTGCCATTGGAGCTACCACTTGGCTTGCACTGAACATGTATAAGGAACATTCAACCTCAAAATCTGAAACACACAAATAATTCCATGACAGTAACAATACAAAGAAGATGAAATTGTCGAATGATTTCCTCTTATCCACATCTAGTTGTCAACATAGCACAGTTGGAGCTAACATGTTGTGCAACCTTACAGCAATCTCTGGAAGGGAGAATCACTACTTGAGATCACAGAACTAGATGGTTTTTATCACAGCCTGTAATTTACATCCGTAGAGGAATGGAGGGTAGAAGGAAGAGAAAAGCAATGAAGTAGTGAAACTAAGAAAATATAATCATGGTTAGCCTCAAACCTGGTATATGAATTTTGTTTCCCTTTTATACAGACATTTTCATGTTGGCAAAAGCAACTAGTAAAATGTTGGTCTTTTTTGTTTCCCCTGTGTACACATTAAGAGCTAAAAACCATGAGTCAGTGGAAGTGAGCTGCCCTAGGCACAGAACTTAAAGTAGCACAGCACTATTAAATCCAGCAATTAGAATCTATTATTAGGACCTAGAGAAGGGAAAAAATGATGACCAATGGTGTACGGTGACCATCCAAAAAAGCTAGCAAACCATTAAAAACATTCCTTCTGTCTGAGAACTTTTCTATAAATAAGCTCCTTTTTTAAAATTTATTTAACATGTTTAAAAAGTATCAAGGACAAATTAAAGCTTTCTTCCCATAAAGGCATTTTTTGAATTACAGTTACAACCCAGACTTTTCTGCCCTCTGGTGGGGAAAAATACTGAATGAAAGTAACAGGACAATACTAAAGGTTTAATTATATAAATAGGATTAGTCTGTGACATACACTATCTTCTCTTTAGTGAACCTAATACTTTGCTTACATACCACACTTATATCATAGTACAGTGTAAGAATATGTATTTATTAAAATGCTCGACTTTTTACAGGACATTTTCATTGTAGTATATAAACAGTTGTTTACATGAACAATTGAACTTTGGACAGGTAAGTTTAAATACCTATCATATTTTTGGATCTCTCATATGACTGACTACTCACACTTTTTATAGGGGAGACACATCAAAAGATGCATAATTAAACAACACAGAAAAAGTCAATACTATGTATCTTGCATAACCCTTCCAATGCAGTGGACTGGCTGACCAGTGTCTGTAGTAGACTGATGAGTGAATGCAGGCTAGCTGAAATAAACTAATGCAATGCTGTTGTTTTATTTTATGTATTTATTTATATTAATTTATACCTACCTAGAGTCCCCATCCAGTATATATATTTTTGCACCCCCTCTTGCCTCTCCCTTATTTGAGCTGAGTTAGTGTTTCTATAAATGAGAAGAGATTGATGTCAACATGTTCTCCACGAAAGATCTTCCACTCTGGAATTTGCTTCCCATCCACTGTTCCACCAGAGCCTGGATCTTGAAACACTGCAAAATTCATTTTTCCCTTCCAGGCATTTAAGGAAAGAATGTATAAAGTTTGGTGTACATGCAGGGTGAGCAGCTTTATTATTTGTGAACATAAATTAGTAAATATGTAAAATAGAAAATATCATAAGAGCTCTCAGACCATGGGATCATAGAATATCAGGGTTGGAAGGGACCTCGGGAGATCATCTAGTCCAACCCCCTACTCAAGTAGGACCAATCCCCAACTAAATCATCCCTGCCAGGGCTTTGTCAAGCCTGACTTTAAAAACCTCTAAGGAAGGAGATTCTACCACCTCCCTAGGTAACCCATTCCAGTGCTTCACCATCCTCCTAGTGAAACAGTGTTTCCTAATATCCAACCTAAACCTTCCCCACTGCAACTTAAGACCAATTCGGTCATCTGGTACCACTGAGAACATCCATCCTCTTTAGAACCCCGCTTCAGGTAGTTGAAAGCAGCTATCAAATCTCCCCTCAGTCTTCTCTTTGGTAGACTAAACAATCCCAGTTCTCTCAGCCTCTCCTCATAAGCCATGTCCTTCAGGCCCCTAAACATTTTTGTTGTCCTCCTCTGGACTCTTTCCAATTTGTCCACATCCTTCTTGTAGTGTGGGCCCCAAAACTGGACACAGTACTCCACGAGGCCTCACCAATGTCGAATAGAGGGGAACGATCATGTCCCTTGATCTGCTAGCAATGCCCCTAATTATACAGCCCAAAATGCCGTTAGCCTTCCTGGCAATAAGGGCACACTGTTGACTCATATCCAGCTTCTCATCCACTGTAACCCCTAGGTCCTTTTCTGCAGAACTGCTGCCTAACCACTCAGTCCCTAGTCTGTAGCAGTGCATGGGATTTTTTCATTCTAAGTGCAGGACTCTGCACTTGTCCTTGTTGAACCTCATCAAATTTCTTTTGGCCCAATCTTCTAATTTGTCTAGGTCCCTCTGTATCCTATCCTTACCCTCCAGCGTATCTACTACTCCTCCCAGTTTAGTGTCATCTACAAACTTGCTGAGGGTGCAGTCCACACCATCCTCCAGCTCATTAACGAAGATATTGAACAAAACTGGCCCCAGGAGTGACCCTTGGGGCACTCAGCTTGATACCGGCTGCCAGCTAGACATGGAGCCATTGATCACTACCCATTGAGCCCAACGATCTAGCCAGCTTTCTATCCACCTTATGGTCCATTCATTCAGCCCATACTTCTTTAACTTGCTGGCAAGAATACTGTGGGACACTATATCAAAAGCTTTGCTAAAGTCAAGGAATAGCACATCCACTGCTTTCCCCTCATCCACAGAGCCAGTTATCTCATCATACAAGGCAATTAGATTAGTCAGGCATGATTTACCCTTGGTGAATCCATGCTGACTGTTCCCAATCACCTTCCTCTCCTCTAAGTGCTTCAGAATTGATTCCTTGAGGACCTGCTCCGTGATTTTTCCAGGGACTGAGGTGAGGCTGACTGGCCTGTAGTTCCCCAGATCCTCCTTCTTCTTCAATGGATGCTTATTGATTGACAAACATCTTATTGATAAAAGACAGAGATGACAGTAAGATAGTACACCCCAGCAATTTAAAGGACCCAGAGCTCCGGCCACTGCTATCGCCTTGGGCCCTTTAAATTGCTGCCTGAGCCCTGCTGCTGGAACCCTGCGGTTATAGCGGTGGGGCTCCAGCAGTCATTTAAAGGGCCCAGGGTTCAGGGGCAATTTAAACGACCCAGGGTTTCAGCTGCTGCTACCGCAGCTGGGAGCCTCGTGCCCTTTAAATCGTCACCGTATTCCCCGGCTGACGCTGCTACCCCGGGGTTCCAGCAGCAGGACTTGGGTGGCGATTTAAAGGGCCCGGGGCTCCCACCACTGTTACTGCCGCAGGCCCTTTAATCTGCTCCCCAAGCCCCGCTGCCAGAGCTTTGTGGTAGCAGCAGCAGGGCTTCAGCGGTGATTTAAAGGACCCGGGGTTCTGAAGCAGGAGCAGCAGCTGAAACCCCGGGCTGTTTAAATTGCCCCCGAGCCTCGGGGCTCCCAGCCACCTCTGCAGCTGGTAGCTCTGGGGTGATTTAATGGGCCTGTGGCTCCCAGACACCGCTACCCCAGCCAGAGCTCTGGGGCCTTTAAATCTTAATTTAAAGGGCCTGGGGATTTAAAGACCCAGCCTCTTCTGGTTGAGGCCCTACTCCCTGCTCAGGACTCCACTGTACCAGTAAGTCCTTTAAGTTACTTTCACTCCGATCACCAGGATCACTTGGATTAATCAGTCTTCAACTGTTGTTAAGACTGTGTCGATCACAACATGTCCACCATTCTTCTTGCGCTCTTGTCTTTCTTCCCCACGTTTGTCCGAAACATATAACAATGTCGTCTTCCCATCTTCTTGGAGGCCATCCGAGTCATCTTTTCTGTTCTCGCGGGTCCCACTCGGCAATGATTGCAGTCCACCTGTTGCCCATGAACCATGCCATGTGGTCCACCCATCGCATCTTGTTACGTCTGTATGATATGACTTTCGGAGACCAGTCCTTGCTGATGACGAATCTGACTCCTCCAACATTTCTAGCACCATCTCCCTTTCTGAGCCTTACAGCGTTTCAATCCTTCCAGCTGACTCCCAAAACCCGCTGCAAAATCCTATCTCAGCGCATCAGCGTAGTGCAGTGGTGACCCTGGCCGTCTGACAGCTCTGGTAGCAGGGTGTATGCCCTGGCAGGTCTAACCATGCTACAAAGGTGTCAGACTACTCAGTCCAGGGAAAGGGATTGCTCTCTCAGAGAGCGTTTCTTTCCTTCTCCTCAGAAGTTGAAGGCTAGCTAAGCCTGAGGAGGTACGTATGCCTGCCCACCCAGCCAGTGGAATGGCTTGAAGCCAATGGCTAAAACAACACAAATTCACCCCAGTAACAGAATATAAATGAAACACGGGGATTACACCAAGTTTTCGTTTAGTTGCGCCAATTTGTTTTTATTTTATGCAGGACCCAGAAATCCTGTTTTAGTTGTTGGCATCTTTGGGATACATTCAGATTTTGTATAAATTTATTATCCATCATCACAAAAGCACTCACATGCTTTGGTGATAAGCATCGCAGAAATCCTTCTACATAACAGATGAAGAGGATAAGAATGATGCAAAATAATAAATCTTGTTATGGGAATTACAATGTTATTGCTCTTTGGAAACCACCTCAAAGACCAAATATATGTTAATGTATTATAAGCATTTGGGCCCTGATTCAGCAAGTGCTTAACTTTAAGTAAGTAAGTAGTGGCACTGACTTCGGTGAGACTACTTGTGTCCTTAGAAGTTAAGTACATGATTTAAGTACATTGCTGAATCCGGGCCTTGAGCGCTAAAACAATTTAGAAAAGGCCTTTAAAATTAGCAGGTTGTGTATGTGTACTATCTACTTGATTATAAGCACATGTTATGGAAGACCACTCGCTGTTCTCAATTTTCTGCACTGTCTAGGCAGAACGAAGCAAATTAAAGATGTACAGCACAAAATGTATAAAACAAAAGACTATTTAAGATCTCAAATAAGTAAAGGAACATACTGCATATATAGACTCAGCTGTTACAAATACTTAGCTATTAATAAAAAACACAAAAATATTAAAATAAATTCCTCCCTAGCTTACCTGCCAAGACCCCAATTCAAAGTTCTATGTTTCCTCTGAAATAACTCATGACATTCTAAACACCTAAAAAATTGAAGCAAGCAGAAAAATGCTTTGCTGTAGGTTCTTTATGTAGAGTTGCTGTCTGTTGTTAAACAGCTGCTGCCTTCTGTGCCAAATACGAAAGCAGAAATCCCTGTATACCCTTACACATCTCACATGGGTACTGAGAGGTTACTAGAAGTTTGCAAATGTTTTGACATCCTAGCATTAAAAGCACTACCAAAGTTTGCCTTTCACCTTTAAAAATTATGTGTCTCCTCACCTGTCAATGTACTTGGATTTGAGGGTTTAAGTCAGACCTACAATGTTTCAGAATGTGTTGTTTTCTATTTTAATTCCCTTTTTGATGGTATTATATTGAAAAAGGAAAAACCCTCAGAGAATATAGTCCATAACAAGTCTAGAGGAATTGTTGTTTACCGCCATACTTTCTACATTAATATTTGTAAATATACCACATACTCATACAGTTTTAAAATAAATACAGCATTTAGAGAAGAAAAAATTATATTTTATTTTAAAAAATTGCTAAGAAAGAGGCCTTTCAAATGATATTCTCAGCTTTCATCCTTGGAGCTTTGAGCACACTGCTGCCATTAAACATAAAAGGAGTGACACATTTAAATCCCTAGTCATAGCATATCTAATGAGCACAATGATAAAACTGGAAAAAATAATAAAATTAAACTAAGTGAAGCAATACTAGTCTTCTCCATAATATTTGATTCTACCATGAGTAGACTGGAATCTCCTAAATGAAAAAACAGACACCCCTGCTTCCAGTAGTATTTTGATAAGCACATCCACACAGCATGCTTACAGGCTACAGTTCTTCATTTGTATCGTCACCAATCCTCTTGGTTGATCTACAACTAACCAGCCAAAACAGACAGACTTAACTTTCCAACAGGTCTCAAAATGAACCAGTAAATTAAATTCCTATGTCACAAAAAGAAGCACAAAATGTGTTGGAACAAATAAAATCATCAAAATTATATCAACACTTTTTTCCCCAAGAATGGAAATTAAATATATAAAGACAAGTTCTAAGGCAATACTTTTGGAAGCTAGTGAAACAATCCCAAAGACATCCAACATAGTGCATATAATATCACATTGCAATGTCAATTAAGAGAGAAAGTCTGGTTTAATAACAGAACATTTAAAAAATCTATTTAAACATTTTTAAGATATTAGAAGAAAAGTTACATATTCAGAATGCTGTTTTACCTAACTTATCCAATGCACCCTCACCTGCCCTTCAACTCCCCAGCTATTTCAGGCCTTGATCCCTACAGAGCTTTGCATTAAAATTGGGAGTTGCAGCAGACCGAACCAGGCCAGTCTTGTACCTCTTCTACACAACATAACAATGGTACTACAATTTTTGTATGATGGTCTTGTGATATAGAGAAAGGTCTAACAACCACCTGGATGAGACTCGACAGTATAGTTACTTCTAAATAAATAGGATTTCAACCCAGGTCTCCAAAAGTTACTTAGTTATTGAAGTATCAGAGGAGTAGCTGTGTTAGTCTGTATCCACAAAAACAATGAGAAATCCGGTGGCACCCTAAAGACTAGCAGATTTATTTGAGCATAAGCTTTTGTGGGCAAAAACCCCACTTCTGCAGATGCACCTGAAGAAGTAAGATTTTTTACCACAAAAGCTTATGCCCATATAAATTTGTTAGCTTTTAAAGTGCCATCGGACTCCTCGTTGTTTTAGTTATTGAAGAATCACCCTATCGTTAATATCTCAAATCCACACTGACCATATGTGTGGAGAAGCTGATTTTGCTCTCGTGGATCCAAACTACTTTGATTTTTCTGAAAGGAAATCAGAACTCCTTTAACACCTCATAATCAGATCCTGTTCTCAGAGCCAAATATTCCCTTGGGTATTGAAGAACTGAAAGGGACCCATGTGGATTTTTCTAAACAACTGCTAGAACTGCATTAAACAAATAAAACATTAAATGGATAGAGAAGAACATAAGGTCCCCACGAGTTTAGAAACCAGCATATTTCTCTCCAGCATCTATCAAGCAGCTCTTCAGTACATCTGTCTCCAGATAAATAACAAAGATGGGTTAGAGTTAGAGTTAATTCACATTCTAAACTTCCAAAACAATTTAGATGCATCAGCTGGTAGATCAGCACACTGGGCACTGACTATCCAGCCTTTTGGTTCACGTAAAAAAGAATAGGCTTGCTTTTAATTGTATAATACAGCTTTCCAGCATATAGGAGAACGGTCACTGGTAAATGCTGAGTTCCTTAGCAGATGCTTTCCAGCATATAGGAGAACGGTCACTGGTAAATGCTGAGTTCCTTAGCAGATGCTAATTAGCTTCTGAGTTAAATTTAGTTCCCTCTCAAATTTGTCTGTCATGTGACAGGGAAAGAGCTTGTCAGGTCATGATTTGTGAACTTTTTTCAACATTCAGAGATTTATCCCCAAAATATCATCTTAACGATGACCCCGATGGCAAGCTGCATTTACTTCAAGTAAAAATTAATATGTCACATCCTCTTAGCAAATATCTCAATATAAATATTACTGAGGCCCTATCATGAAGGAAAATCCAAATTTACATCTGTCACGGAGTCCCTGGAGCGATGCTCTGGAACTGCTCCCTATGAAGCCAGCCAGTCAGGACTCCGGGGGAAAGCTTCCTCTCCGTAAACAACCTGTCTCCAAGGCTAGGAGCTTCACAAGTTACAGCTTCCACCTTCCTGGGTCTGAACTTGGAGCATTCAGCACCTTCTGCCTCTCTGTGCGCTTCCCACAGTGAGCCCACCCAGGCGGGGTCCTGGGGAAGCCTGTGGGCCTGCACCCCAACTCCACAGTCAGATGTGACTCTCAGCCCGCCAGTAAAACAGAGGTTTATTAGATGACAGGTACATGGTCTAACACAGACCGTTCAGCGAACGTGAACCCTCAGCTGGATCCATTTTGGGGGACAAAGAGCCAGACAGCTCCTCTGTCCTTCCCTGCCTGACTCCAGCCAGATTCAGACTGAAACTCACTCCCCAACCCAGCCCCTGCTTTCCTTCCTCTGTCTCCTTCCCAGGCTAGGAGATATCACCTGACCTCCCTCCAACAGCTGGAGTCAAGTCACAGCTTCAGGGATGGACATCCCCACACAATAGTCAGAGGAACCATTAAGAGCATTCCTACTCCGTCACCGTTCTCCCCTCTTTGAGAACGAACTGAACGAGGTCACTTTAGCCAGTGACCTGGGGAAGTTCGACCTCACCAATGTTTTCATGGGTGCCCCATTACCTCTCCCACTCTTTGGTAGGAGTTACACCAGGTCCTTAGAGCCTCCTTTAGTGCACAGAGAGCCCTCTGGCACTGCTTGTTCCCAGACCACCTTGTCTGGCTCACTTTTCTTCCCTAGCTCTGTGCTGGGCAGCTAGGGAGCTAACCTGGGGTACAACCCCACAGTGTTACCCTGCTATCTCGATAGAGGCCTGGAGACTGGGCCAACCGCTGATCCTCTCCACCTTGGCCGGCTCTGGGTACAATAGCCGGTGCAGATACTTTTGGGGCACGACCTGCTGCCTCCTGATCCCCCACAGTTGCACTTCCCCTTGTGGAGCCCATTCCCGGTACCGGACTCCCTTCTCCCCCAAGAATCTGTCCCTGCAGCCTTCCCCACGGGGGTCTGCAGTGCTGCGGCCAGAAAGTTCCCTCAGCTCCTCCAAGGAGGGACCCCTTCTCTGCTGAGGCTGGTCAGCAGTGTATCTACCCGGGTGTCTGCCTCGGTGAAGGACAGATCCCCCACCCCTTGCAGAGCAATTACTTCCCAGTAGCATGTCTTCCTGTCCTGTCTGTGGGCCCCCCCACGCAGCTGGGGCCTCCACTCTCCCCATGCTCAGCGCTGCCCTGGCTGTCCCAGTGGGGGCAGGCAGCGAGCTCACTGCTCTGGTCACAGCATCAGAGCCAGCGTGAGCTCTCTCTTTGGTGTGCAGGGGGCAGGGAAACATCTCTCTGTCCCACCCCACCCCAGAGCTCTGATTACAGGCAGGAAGGTATCCTGAGCCCAACCGCTCCTCCCACCTGCCAGCCAGGTCAGTTGCATCTTCACGGAGCATCTTCCTCTCAGCCAATTGGTTCCCCGGATTCAAATTCAAACCCTTGGTCATTACAGGAGCAGGGTCTGAATCCTGCCCCAAAGAGACAAAGTTATCCCCCAATAGGATTTCACATCCGATATCCTGGAGACCACCAACAGCCTGCCAGCCTGACCCCTTCTGTGTCTGCACAGGGGTCTGGGCTATAGGCAGGGTGAATGTTTCCGTCCCTGTGACCCTCACCCAGGTCACACAGCCCCCTAGCATCTGGTGACACTGCACCACCCGGGGCCTGACAACACTTCTCTCCGTCCCAGGGTCTTGCCACACCAGGACTGTCTCCCCATTCACCACCTCCTTCCGCTCCCTCTGGGTGTCCACACGACTTGAACCCAGGGGACTCCACACAGACATACAGGTCGGGGTCAGGAGTGGGAGTCTGTCCACCACCCCACCCATCTGGCTGATGGCATCGATAGCCTTGGGATCCAGCAAGGGAGCTAGACACCGGGGCTTTTCCTCAGGGTTCCCCTGGTTTGAATTGCCAGCCTGCTCCACAGCAGTGAGGTGGACATTCCCGTCCCCCCATCCCTTAACCAGGGACCCCCATTTAGTATTGAGGCTCCCTGCGGAACTGGCATCCAGGGGTCTATCCCCACTCACCCCTCGGAAGTCCCTTGGGCCCCTTGGCTTCACCATCACCAGTCCACACTGCTGCTCCTCCTGCAGCGCTTTCTCAGGCTCTTGCTGCCTCTAACAGTCCAATTTCTCTCTTGGACTCAGCTCCACTTCCCTCTCTCTCCGGTCCCCAGATGGGGAACCCAATCGTGAAGACCCCCATCTGGTTGGGGACAGGAGTCTTGGGGATGCCCAGCGACCATTCCAGATGCTCCCAGATTCTCCTGCAACTTCACGTGGGTCAGGAATCTGCGACTTCGAGTGGCCATAATCTGCCAGCTGGTCATTAACCTTCTGCTACACGATTAACTGTGCTTTGGTGATCTCTCCGATGCATAACCCTCTCTGTCTGCACAGGGTTACAATGTCCTTCTCAAGGAGATGGTGATAAGCCATCACTCCACTGTTCCCAACTTGTTGTGGACTCGCAGGCCTGTGTGCTCTCAGCGCCCCACGGTTTCCAGGAGGAACCCCTTTTGTGTGCCAGCCCTTCTCAAGGTCACCACCTCTTTGCCAGGTTTGAGCTGCAACTCCTCGGCCCCTGGAACCGCTCACTGCAAATCCCAGGGGAACCCTGTTACTGCAAAAGTCCTTCTGCCTCCTAGGGCCAAGCCGCAGGCTCCTCCACCCCTGAGACTGCACCCTGCAGTTCTCAGGGGGCCCTGGTTCTGCAGCAGTCCTTCTCGCTGGTCCCACTCTCTCAGGGGTTAAGCTGCAGCTTCTCCACGCTCTGAAACCAGCCTTCTCTGAGCCTTCAGCACGCCTGGTCCCCAGCGATCCCCTTCTGTTTCACTGCTCTCCAGTCACTTACTGTCGGACGTGCCGTCCACGGGGTGCAGTACATCCCACTTCAACCACCAGTTGTCACGGAGTACCCGGGACGATGCTCTGGAACTGCTCCCTATGAAGCCAGTCAGGACACTGGGGGAAAGCTTCCTCTCCATAAACAGCCTGTCTCCAAGGCTAGGAGCTTCACAGGTTACAGCTTCCACCTTCCTGGGTCTGACCTCGGAGCATTCAGCACCTTCTGCCCCTCCGTGCGCTTCTCACAGTGAGCTTGCCCAGGCAGGATCCTGGGGAAGCCCGTGGGCCTGCACCCAACTCCACAGTCAGACGTGACTCTCAGCCAGCCAGTAAAACAGAGGTTAATTAGATGACAGGTACATGGTCTAACACAGACCGTTCAGCGAACGCGACCCCTCAGCTGGATCCATTTTGGGGGGCAAAGAGCCAGACAGTTCCTCTGTCCTTCCCTGCCTGACTCCAGCCAGATTCAGACTGAAACTCACTCCCCAGCCCAGCCCCTGTTTTCCTTCCTCTGTCTCCTTCCCAAGCTAGGAGATATCACCTGACCTCCCTCCAACAGTTGGAGTCAAGTCACAGCTTCAGGTATGGACATCCCCACACAATAGTCAGAGGAACCATTAAGAGCATTCCTACTCCGTCACACCATCTTCTGGCTGATAGACACAAACAGGTTGAAGAGGAGATGCTCAGTATACTGAAGAGAATACATAAGTCATTACCGGTAATCCATTTCCATACTAAACAAAAGAGACATTTAAAAAAGCATACAGTGAAAGGGCCTCTCTCATAATACTTATGGCTACATCTGCACAAACTCTTCAAACATGCAATGCTACTTTACATTCAAGCTAGAACTGAGTACAGTAGGGCAGCTTCATTTGCCCCCACTGCCCCCATATTACCATTATTAAACACATTACTCCATAAAGCACTGTGGATGCTCAAAGGTAAATTCTAGGTCAATGTGATGTTTCAATAATGGTACAAACACTGGAAACCAACAGCTTTGTGTGCTGAAGTCTGTTTCAAGCTCCTGAGGCAGGCAAGGGCTGGACATTTGAAGGCAGCATGCTCATCCCCTGGGCCTAGACTGACAGAAGAACATCACATTGCTCTAGAGACTCTCGAATGATGCACACATGGCAAAGACTAGCTCTGTAGGAAGCAGCCTCCAGCCCTCCTCAGCCAGGAGGGAAGATCACTGTGATGCAAACTCTTTCAAAGACAATGAGTAAACAGGGGAAATTAAAGAATCTAGGACAATTTATAAAAATATTGGCCTAGATTCTCAGCTGTAGTCATAGTGTAGTTCTGGCCCTCTTTAAACTATGCCAAATGGATAAGCATGTAGGAGCTGATACGCCGGCTGGAGATCACCAGAGCATAATGGTGCTCCAGCTACCTCACCTTCTTTCGACACTTCCTCTTTTTTCAGCCACACTCCCTCCATGTTGGAAGACTGAGCAAGGTGGTATAGGCTGGGAGAATCCTCAGGTTTTATCTACACTGCAGCTGGGAGCAAGCCTCCCAGAGAAGGTAGACACATTTGTGCTAATGGGACTCGAGCTAGCGCTCTAAAAATACAAGTGTGAACATCAGGGCTTGGGCTGGGTCACTCAAGGAGAGGAGGTCAGGTGGGCTTGAGAGCCTGACCCACAACATACACACTGCTATTTTCAGTGCACTAGCTCAAGTCCTGTTAGCACAAGTCTGGCTACGTGGGCTGGGCGGCTCGCTCCCAGTGCATTGTAGACATGCCTTTAGGTATTAGGTCTGGATGACTCTGTGGCTGCACTGCATTAGGAAACCAGTGCAAATAAACCATAGTAGGGGCCAAGATCTAATTAATCCATTTTAGACTGATTTCTACTTAGACAAATACAAATCTTTGCAATATGACTTAAGTATAGGTATTGTTTCTTGGGAAAGGTTTGCCAAACTACTTATATTTATTTATTTAGCTATATTAGATAGTATCTAAGGAGCTGAATTATCCCCTGTAAGTGCCCCTTAATATGTAGTTGTGGTCAGAAAAGTGACAATATAAATATAGCTATTTCTTATCCCTGATGCATCTTTGAGTCATATCTAGCTCACTGTGCTGTTTAAAACAAGTTCTCCCTGCTTTTATCCCTACAGTGCCAATTCAGATAGAGGAGAGCAAACTGGAGTCTATTCTGCCTCACACACCATAAAGAGAAGAATTCACTAAGCTCTAACTCTGATGTTAATGTAAGAGACAAAAAGAAACAGCTATATTTTGAAGTGTGCAGTTAGAAAAATCAGATTTTAGCTTGCAACCTGAGCAGTTTTGGTCTGGAATCTCTGGGAGAATAAATTTGGGATTCCATGATGCAATTTTTACAAGTCACTGTTATTACTGTAACTATGATTTGCTGGTTTACAGTGCCAGTGCACCATTTCATCACTGTGCTTCATTAAACAGTGTAAAAAATTCCTATCTTAAATAAAAATCTCATTTTGTGATTCAGGTATATATAAGTGCAAACCCAGCCATTCAAATGTGTCATGTAAAATATATTAAGCTTCATAAGGAAAATACAGTGCAAAAAAATGTGAGTTATATAAAACAGTCTGAAAGATTAAACTTAAAAAAACTGATGTAGTGTTCATCTTTCTATATACATTTTCTGCCTTCTTCCATCTGTTGTACTCCTTTGCCATGTTTTCTTTAAACATTCTCGTTCACATGCTGCCTTCATTTGATCCTTCCAAAGGACTATGGAATATTAATAAAATAGGTAGATGAGCATTTTCTGCATAATGACCAAAAATTGAATTATTTTTCATGTTTAATTGAAGCTGCGTGGATTGGAACATGATGAATATCATGCTTAGTTGCTTGTGAAAGGCAAACAGTGGGAGGGAATCTGCAGGCAGCAAGAGCAAAGAACCAAGTTCTTTGGACTTGTGAGTTTTCTAGTAAAACTCACAATGGAAAATGGACTATCCCCACATGATATTCCTCTGGAAGAGGAGGAGGGTAAGAGGCGACAATACCAAAGAAAAACTAAGACGTTGTGCCCAACTACCAGGAACACAACAAAGTTAACATGATTTTAGAATTATGCTGTATAGAAACAGTTATAACAATTTATAGCATGCTCTACAAAGACCTGAAAACATGCTCTATTTGCAATCATATAGATTTCTGTGTCCTATTATTAAGAGAATTTAGCATATAAAAAGATAATTATTTGTATTTTATAGTAATATCTAGAGGCTTCTGCCATGCTGTGCTAGGCACTGTACAAACACACAGTGAGAAACAGTTCTGAATGAATTACAAATTAAATAGAAAAGTCAGACTAAGAGTGAGAGAGGGATACAACATACAAGCAGAGTTTGGGACTTGAGGCACACAGAGATTAAGTGACTTGCACCAGGTCACATAGCATGTCTGTGCCAGAGCCAGAAATTGTACCCAAGTCTTCAGGGTCCCAGACCAATGTCTTAATCTCTCTTTTTACATAAAACACTATAATCCAGTGACCTCTGAACACTGGGAAAAATACTTAAAACAGTCATCTTCAAAGGTCTAAAAAGAGTGATGGTGATACAGACAGGACTGGGTCATGAAAAAAATCACTTGTGAGATACATGTACCTTTTTATATTGTATGGGTTATAATACAATTGTCCCAAGAACAAAGGGACATTACAGCAAAGTATTTCTACTCAGGTTCACAACTAAATGTTATAGACCTTTTGATGCAACAACATCCTATCCTGGTCTGTTTTCTCATGTGAGATTTATCATTACATAATGACACATACTATACACAGGATAGACAGCATTTAACACCCAACCCAAATTTAATATTGGGGACAAAAATATTGTGATGCCCTTCAATTGAAGAAACAGCACCAAGGCAAGATCACATGGACTGTGTCTCACAAACATCATATGGGGAGAAAACATTTATGGGTAATAAGGGGTTCCTTATTCTAGCAAAGAAAGACATAACAAGAACCAATAGTTTGAAGATGAACCCAGACCCATTAAAATTATAAATTAGGCAGCAATTTTTTACTGTAAGCTATTATTAAGGTTGCCTGACACTTCCCATTATAAAACCCTGTTTTCAGTTACTTAAAATGTTGCCACACTAACTGTTTGGGCTGAAATTTCCCATGAGCAGTTTCTGCATCAGCCTGAAGTTTTTCAGTAATTTTCAACCAAAATTTTTCATCTATTTCTAAGAATGAGGTTGGGGGGGATATTGTTTTGTCCATGTTAAAAATATTCTTAAGACTTTTTCTTTGAAAAGCTAGATAGCGCCACCTTGCTTTGGGTCAGGGACTTGAAATCTGGCAGAGGTAGGTGGCCTTTGAGTTAGCGGTATGCCTTTTGCCATCCTTCTAAAAATCCACCCAAATTTGGACAAGCCTTTGAAAAATTGCTGTTTGCACATGTTCACATACTGATCGAGTTTAACAATTAAAAATCTCCAAAGTTTCCATCTTCACTGAGCATGCTTCAGCATTTTACAGCTCTCCGTGCTCCCAGACTGCACATGCACCATCCCCACAGAGCAAATGAACATGCTCCATCCCTCACGGTTGCTACATCTGACTAGGCTGTGCATATGTGTCAGCCCCACAGAGCAACTGAGCAGCATGCTCCACTCCAGGGATACAGAGACTCAGAAGGATTTTCCCTGTGATGGATGATGTGGGTTGGGGAGATGCAGGCTAGGTACCAGAACAGAAGAACCATGTGGGTGTCATATGATGCCACTTGATGGAAGTGCTGGGTGGGGGGCGGTGTTCTGTTTGCTTTTTAAAAAAAAATCTAGAAAATTACACACACAAAAAACAAGTAAAAGAATATTATTAAGATTGCAAAATCAAGCACTCAAAAGCTAGGAAATGCCAGAATTAAAGTTGCTTGTGCAATCTTAATTTGGTCCCCTTGTACCAAATGCATTATGACACTGTTTTTAGTTACCTGATCAGGATTAATCAAGGTTGTATAATAAGGCAAGCTGTTGTCTATAGGACCCCTGCCTCTTTTGTTGCAAAAGCTGGAAAGTGTGTAGTGAATGAGGCAGTGGACTGCAGGAAGAGAAAGGCGTGTCTCATGGTTAAGACCGGTGATTGCTGCACTTCAGATTTCCACATATGAAATGGGGATAATACCATCTCCTTACCTTACAGGGGGTTTGTTCCATCTGTAAAATGGGGAGAATACCATCTCCTCGCTTTACGGGGGGGTTGCACCTTCTGTAAAATGGAAATAAATAGCATCCCCTCATCTTACAGGGCTTTTGTGCAGACTCATTAACTGGTGTTTGTGAAATATTTGGATATTCTGGTGAGGAGAACCACAGAAACTCCAATGAGTAAATTAATAATTTTTAATAGTAAATAAAGCCTGGGGCCACACACACAACACTGAAGACAAAAAATATTGAATAGGTGCTCAGTAATTGAGCACTGAATAAGGCAGCAGTTCTGTATAAAAAATAATATGTGATTGTATAATTAAAGACTTTATCATTGATGTGCACAAGAAGTTAACGAGGCAACCCTGATTCTGGTATTTCCTAACTTTTAAATGGATGTCTTTGCAACCTTAATAATGTCATTTTAAATGTAGTTTTTTGTGTGTAATTAATTAAAACCCCGAGACTGAGAATTAAGTTATGTATATAAACAATACGCCACCAAAATCAACTGTATTTGCTACCACAATTATTTTAATTTGAATACTTTATGGAGACCAGATGGAGTAAATATATTTTTGTATGAATAACAGGAAAGTAAGAGGGATCCATTGTGATAACATGCAGATAAGTATGCTACATTCATTTGAAACCAAACATCCAAGTAATAAAAAGGGAGGAAAACTACACAGCAGGATGGACATTTCCAGAATTAATGCAGCATTTTCACCTGCTGTGCAGATGTGGAATATGTATACATAAATTAACACTTGTTCTTATTTGTTTTCTCACCTTTTTATACAGCAGCAGCCTCTGTGAGCATCTTTATCTTGAACTAACATTAAGAAGCATCTACAGCTGTAAAGATCACGTCTGTTTCCAACCACATGTTGAAAATATGGTCACCATAAACAGTTCTGGGGGAGAGGGAAGATGCAAAATGTTACGCCAAAAATATGAAAAGGCATCTGTCTATTTATCAAACATTTTTTAATCTCTAACATATCAAAAAAGAGCTCTGATTACAAATCATCCGTTCCTTATGCCTACTGGACAATAATAAATAATAGCATTAATAAAGACATTCACACTCTGGCAATAAAGAATAAATCTCTCTTCTTTAAAACTCAGTTAAATAAGAATAGTCTACATAGCTGCTGGCCCAGCAAAGCTCACAGAGAGAAGCTCAAAGGCTTCATGTATATGGAGGTTAGCTCTTCATTTATCTTCATGTTATGTAACAATAAGCATTCTTTTAAAGTTAGTACTGCACTAAAAACTGTCCAGCCTGGGAACTGGGGTATCTGTTTATTTTCACTACTTTACCTGTCATATGGCTTAACTATTTACTTGTAGATATTACTTATGAAACAAGAACTGTTTATCAGATATCAGGATTGTTTCTTTTGATAGTAATCACAAATCAAGGGAGACATTACTGAAAAAAAATCACAATATAAAAATAATGAAGCAGGAGAAACAGAGAGAGTTATCAGTCACAGAGTCCATGTAGTGCTTTGTTTTGAGGCAGACAGGACAGGTGATTGAATAAAAGATGTATCAGGCACAGAGTAGATTCACTGCCCCACTCCATTTCCTTTTTGCCATTTGGGTGCTTTTAGCCACAGCAGCGAATCAGCTTGTGTGTTATAATAATAAAATAATAATAAATAATAATAATAGTAGTAATAGTTGGTGATTGAGAACAAGTTTGTGACACCTTCCTATATAGATTTTACCCATCTGAACTGAAAATCATCCCGTCAAGTTTCAGTCCTGTCCACCAGGTCATCCTTTCTATTATTTAATATCACTTCCAACTCATGTAACTTATTTTTCATACTCCTGATGTTTATGTGGAGACACTTAAATACTCTTGTTTAAATGCTCATTATTCATCTTCTTCTGGAGCACACCTTTATTCTTACTCTAGAGTGCTGGGCATTTTAAACCAGACCATATTCTCATGGCTCCATAGTCAAGAGACCCCTCTAGGGTAGCTTATGTACTGGGGATAGAGTTCCCAGATAGCAGGCACACAGAATGGCAATGTCTTCACATGGAAAGTGCACTCTGAGATAGTGCCCCAGCACTGCACATAAGTCTACCTATCTATCCCAAAAGGTCCGCAATCTTTTCAACTGGCAGACAGCTCACCCTGCATTCTCTCATCACAGACCCAACTATCTATATTTCTAATAATCAAATCCCACATTACTATTACCCATCTCTTCCTAATAACTGGAGTCCTTCTCCAGGAGGGATATCCTCAGTGTGAGAGGGTACCATGACATCATCTGGAAGGAGGGTATTAACTATAGGATTGTTTCCCTCCACTCCAGCTTTATGTTCTCCTTCCCCCAGACTTTCATCCTCTTTCACAAATCTAAATTAAGCTATAAATTGCTTAAATAAATATGTACAGATAATTGCTTGCTCTTGCTTAGCAAAAAGACACACCATATATATACATATACATATATATTACACACACATGTTGCACATCAACGTATTTTAATGGTTATCAACCAACAAGAATCAATCTTTCTTTACAAAAGTAACTGAAAACTAGAAATGCATAAAAATCGATCATTTAAATCACAGGATCTCAACCTTTTTTGTATCATGCCCCATCTTAGCTGTTTCAGAGGGTTTTTACTTGCAGCCCCTTCTCTTACCCCTTACAACACCAAGAAGGATACTGCCATCTAGCGTTGCTAATACATTCATCCAGGAGATACTGGGCAAATTACTTAAATCAACATGCAAGTAATGATACTATAAAAACATCACCTCCCATTACACTTGAGTAGTGTTGTGACCCCCTGTGTCACGTCACAACACCATTCATTCAGATTTGGCTCCGGTGTCCCTCCATTGTGCCACCCAGTTCCTTCTAGGCCAAGTAGGGGGTCTGGGCCCCAAGGCTTCCATCTCACTGCACCCCTCTTGAGTTCAGGTTATCAGAAGTGGGAGGAACATCCCCCTTATTTAACAAGGGGAGATGGAATGACCCTTGGAGCCCCGCATCTCCAGCACACATAGCCAAGGCCTCTAGAAAGTTTGACATGCCCTCAGGGCGGGGTGACCCTTGGGTTGAGACTCTATGATTTAAATAAAGGTTTCTTGACTCCTGATTTAAATCATGATTAAAATCAGTGATTTAAATCACTTTGACTTAAGTTAATGCATCCTGACAATACTGCACAAAAAAACTCAGATTAATTATTTTTATTTTGTATCAGAAATCCAAATTTGAGAGATAACGTAAAAACAGCCCTAGTAAATTTGACTAAAAGCCAGTATCAACACACTTGGGATACTTATGTGCATGATTAAATTACTCAAGTGACTAATTGTATAATTTGCTTTTCAATTACTGAATACCATCACTTTTAAAATTAGTCTCCTGAGTACCAAAGCACTGTGCATGTTGCTGTTAAAGTTAAAAACTTGTTATACTTTATAAGATTATTGTAACATTGTTGGCATTATATCTTGTTTAATAAAAAAGTTAATTGTGCATGTAATTTGGTAATTTAATAATGATATATTGTTTATTATACAGGCCTAGAACACCTTCACTTATTTTTTTTTCCTTAGGACACAAGTTAAGCCCTCATATGTTTCCCTGAATAAATATTTTCATTATTAAAAGTCTGAAATTCGTACATATTTTGTCTGGACTGTTCCTGTATGGCATTGTAAACAAGCCCTTCTCCGCTTGGTCCACAAAGGAGTCAAGACCCCACTTTTATGAGCACCAGTATCCCTTTATTTCCTTCATGCAAGCCCCACCTTCACCTATATACATCAGATAGCCCACTGACTTGGCTGCCTTGGGGGACAGCTAGCTCCCACAGCTAGCCAGGAGCAGCAGCAACAACACTTGGTTCCTCCCTGTTCTCCTTCCCCCCTGTGACTTCCTTCCTGCCAGCTTTATGCTCTGTCCTGGAAGGCTCCCAGGAGGTTTGCCTTAAGCCCCACTCTCCTCGGGGCCACGCCCTGCCAGCCAATTAACTCCCCAAACTGGGAGCTGGGCTAGCAGAGCCTCTGCTGCTCGCTCTAACAGAGGGAACAGGGGCTGGCTCAGCACTTTCTCGCCAGCACCCTGTTACAGGCATGTAATTCAAAACCATCTAAAATGTAGCCCTTTTCCCATCTCAACTATCATTTGTTAGTTTACTTTCAACAACTAATAAGCATAGAGGTTTTGCTGGTGTTAAAATGCTATAATATTTACACTGGCTTGCTACTGTTAATAATAAATAATAATACTAAGCACTTACACAGTATTTGAAGAAAAAACACAGACCTCACAACATCACTGCTTATCTTCATTTAACAGAAAGGGGAACAGAGATAGTGGGGTTAAGTGACTCAGGAGATCATGAGTCCCTGTCTTGTTCTCACACCATGACCTCTTTAGGATATAATCTTGTGAGGTGCTAAGTACCTTCACTCCCAGTAAGGTTAATGGAAGTGACAGTTCCTTAGCACTTCTCATGAATACAGCAATTGAGCTATTCCCACTTTTGAGGCTCCTCTGGAAACTGAAGGCTTTTCAGATCTGAACATGAGTGTTGCCAAACACTTGGAAATTCAGTGGCCTCTGTGCATGCGCAGCTGTTTGAGTGCCCAGGTACCATCTATATATTCAGGCATAGGGATTTTCAAAAAACAAGTAGCATATGAAGCAAAGCTAGCTACTGCTGTGACTGCTTGCTGGCAAATGTCAGAATTCCCCCTACTGATCTGGCCCTTAGAACCCAGGAGGAAACTATGATGTGTCTATAGGGTAAATGCAGAGTGTTAGGAAGAACCCAAACTGACCCTGGAATCATGCAAGATATCACAAGGAACAAGGGTCCAGAATTTTATACTATTTAGAAGTTGGTCTGCTCCACATTACAAGGCCTAAGTGACTTAGACCTGGTCTATGCACAAAGCTAGGCTGACGTATGTCCAAATGTGTCGACCGAGTTATACATGTGTCTACATACTAATCCCATGGAAGTAAGTGGCCATTTCTAGTGATGCAGTAATATCACCTCCCTGACTGGCACAGAGCCACTGTCAACCTATTTAGGTTGACACAGCGCAAATGTAGACACCGCATCACTGGTGTCAACCTTAACAGTCCTCCAGCACCTATCCCACAATGCCCTCGCTCCCATGACAGCGATCACTCCATTTGCAATATTAAACTCCACTGTCCAGGGATCACAGAGATTGGAAGCCCACCCCTCTCTTTAAAACCCCCATCTGGTTTCCACATCTTTTCAATATTGCCCACCTTGACAAGCACAACTTGCATCTCACCTTTGTTGTGTGCAACTGCCAGACTGACTCTGCTGGTTTCACACACAGGAAGAGCTACTAGACAAACTTCTGCATGGAGAAGGCAAGCAGGGGCATACACAGGAATAAAATTTGGCCGTCATAGGCACCGGCTTCCTCTGAGCCCAGGGGGAGCTCAATCCCCCACTCCGTTCTAGATCCACCCCCCCCCCACCTGCTCCCTTCCCTCAAACCTCTACTCCCGTTCCACTTCTTCCTGCGCCCACTCCGCCCCAGGCCCTGCCCCCATAAACCCCTTCTCCCAAGTCCCTACCCCCGCCCCGCCTCTTCCTACCCCCTCTCCTGAGCATGCCCCATCTCCGCTTCTCCCAGAGCCTCCTACATGCCACAAAACAGCTGATTGCAGTGGGCAGGAGGCGCTGGGAGGGAGGGGAGGCATTGGCTGCCAGTGGGTGATAAGAACCTGCTAATTGATTTCTGTGGGTGCTCTGACCCTGGAGCACCCATGGAGTTGATGCCTCTCTAAGCTGCTTTTGGAGGGGCACTTTCTGTGCCCCTGTGGCCAGAGGAGCTAGCTCTCCCCTCTGCCCCGCACACAGCCCCATGGCCAATGAAGCTAGTTCTCATCCCCTGCTGATGGAGAAGCTGGCTCTTCCCCTCGTCTCCTCCCCCCATGGCCCCAGAGCTGGTGTAGCTTGCTCTTCGCTGGTAGGTAGAGGAGCTGGCTCACCCCACCACCCACAGCCCCGACACCAGAGGAGCTGTCATCTCCTGCCCCAGCCAGGATTGGGGGATCTCGAACTCCCCACCCTGGCACAGGAAGAGTTCTGTGCCCTTGCTAAATGGAGGGGAGGCTCTGCCCCTGACTGTCCCCCACCCTTGTGCATGCCCCTGAAGGCAAGAAATGTTGGCTCACCTTGAAACGGGGGGAGAAGAGGCTGTTCAAGCAGTGCTACAGACCAGCCATGGAAACATCAATATCCATGAACAGATTGCAGAGAGGATGCTGGCAAAAGGTCATGGCTTAGATCAGCAAGAGTGCCACATGAAAGTGAAGGACCTACTCAAGGGCTACCAGAAAGCAAGGAAGGGCAGCAAGAAATTTGGTGCTGCTCCACAGACCTGCCACTTTTACAACTAACTGATACCAAACTTGGCAGTGACCACATCAGCATCCCACAGACCACTATGGATCCCTTGGAGAAGCCCTGTCATGAAAAGGTAGAAGGATGAGGAGAGACCCCCAGCTGGAGATTCCAACCATGTTGCAGGCCAGAAACTGTTTGAAACTCCACACAAGTCTAGCCAGTCCCAGCATGTGAGCAAAGATGAACCTACTGACAAAGGAGAAAGGAGCTTAGGTAAATCTGTACATGAATTATTCCTTACATCTTTTTTTCCTTTCCTTCAAACCACATCTCCCTCTCTCTACCCCCCAGACCACCTTTATTCCCCATATAAAAATGGTGCCTAGTCCTTTTGCAAATTAAGACAGGTATCGACTTTTCATTGCTTTATTGGTATAATGTTAGAAAATAAAAAGTTGGGGAATACATTCTGAAAAAGGTTATATTGAAGTCCGGTTAGTCAATCTACATCAAATCAGTATCCTGTGCTCAGATGGGACAGAATATCCTGTGCTCAGGTAGAGGTAGAAAAAACAGGTTGAATCGGCACATGTTAATTTCTTTGACTTGTCGGACTAGGCAGGGGGGAGCATGAAAGTACTCTGTTTATCAGAATAAGAATGTCTCTTTATTTTCTTGTGAGATCTCAGTTAAACTTTCCTGGATATACTCTGAAATCCTCTCCTGAAAACTGTTTCTTCCACTGTGATAGGACACTTTCCCATGCCCTCTGCAATGACTTCAGCTGCCAAAACTGCAATAACCAAGCCAGCTGAGTGGCATATGGGCTTGGGCAGCTTCAAGACTTCAGGAGCAGCTGGGTTCTCTGTGTCTTTGCCATGCTTAGGAAAGAGATATCAGCCAAAATCACTGCTTGTGAAAACAATACCATTATATTCACTGCTATTTCCCAATACCCATATCCAGGGAGGAGGCCAAAAGGTATAGCTATGTGCAGTGGCGTACCCTCCCTCCTCCCAGCCAGGTCATACTCACCCTGGTTTGAGCTAAAGGCTGGTGATGTAGAGAGGTGGTCCAAAGCCGAAATGCCAATAAGCCTTTCTTATTCAGGGTATTTGTTGGAATAATATAAAGGAGTTTTGAGACTTTTCCATTGTGACTGTAAATTTAATGCTGCATCTGTCTCTTTCTGCAGTTTCTGGTGTAGTGGCCTTCAAAGGTCTCCCCTCCAGGCCTTTTCTCCAAAACCGCTGAATGTCACCCAATGAAATTAATAAGCAGAAGATTGAACACAAAGAGGAAGTACTTCTTCACACAATGCGCAGTCAACCTGTGGAACTCATTGCCAGGGAATGTTGTGAAGAACAAAACTATAACAGGTTTCAGAAAAATTAGATAAGTTCATGGAGGATAGATCCATCAATGGCTATTCGCCTAGATGTCAGGGATACAGTCCCATGCTCTGAGTGTCCTGGGTCTCTGACTGCCAGATGCTGGGATTAGACCACAAGGGATGGATCATCTGAAGATTGCCTGTTTCGTTCATTCCCTCTGAAGCACTTGGGCACTGTCCGAAGATAGATTAATAGCCCAGCATCCTGATCCAGTATGACTATTCTGGGGAGAGGGATAGCTCAGTGGTTTGAGCATTGGCCTACTAAACACAGGGTTATGAGCTCAATCCTTGAGGAGGCCATTTAGGAATCTGGGGAAAAAAATCTGTTGGATGATTTAGTTGGGGATTGGCCCTGCTTTGAGCAGGGGGTTGGACTAGATGACCTCCTGAGGTACCTTCCAACCCTGATATTCTATGAGTCTTATGTCTGACCCTGATCAGGAGAAGAAGAAAGAGGACTAAGGTGGATATGTTCTGTAAAATTGTTCAAGCCTTGAGAGAAGGGAACTGCACTAGAAGACCTCTTGAGGTCCCTTCTAGTCCTATAATCCTCTGATTCCATAAGCCACAGTTTCCTTGTACCATGATCAAATGACTTGGAGGGCCCTTCAGAAAGTGACCAAGAAGGAAGACAGAATGGAGACAGCAGTACCTGCATGACAGGCAAAAGGACCAGGAGGTGCAGCAGGAAAAGGACTAAGAGGCATAGTGTGAAATGCACCAGGACATTATAGGTTTACTTAGGTGGTAAATTCAAATGTTGCACACCATGGCTGATCTGCTGCTATAAAGTTCCCAGACTCAGCAGCTTTTGCAGTCCCTGGAGAACTCCGTTGCTGGTACCAACATTCCACATGGCACCAGAGGGTACATTCTTACCATTACTGCTCCATAAGGGGGGAAAACCAGGAGAACCATAACTTCACAAATACTGACCTATAAAAAACTGGATCACTGGATTTGTATGTAGCCACAACAGACTGTTCTGAGCTACCATTTACATAAGTGGACACAAATGTTTACTGTTTAGTTCTGTTTTCACTTTACATTGCAACTGTAGTTCACCCTCTTGACAGCATGACAGACAATATTTCATGAAATCAGCAAAGAACTCTTCTATTGCTGGCTGTTAAAATGTTCCTTTAAAGCGTCTCTCAGTCACATATTTAGAATGACCAGATAGCGAGTGCGAAAAATCGGGATGGAGGTCATGGGGGGGGTTATAGGAGCCCATATTTTAAAAAGCCCCAAATATCAGGACTGTCCCTATAAAATAAGGATATCTGGTCACTTTAACATATGTCTGTGTTGGCTCTCTGTGTCCGGCTGTTCAAATTCAGCAGGCAGCTGGTCAGCCTTATTCATCCCCCCGGCAGCAGCTTTTCCCACTCCACCTGACACATATATGCTATACACAACATGCAGCTATAATCACTGGGATGTTTTTCTTGCTGAAATACAATCTAGTGAGGAAACAATGCTTGCATCCCTTCAATCTACCAAAAGCACACTGAACAGTAGCTGAGACAATAGCTGAATCTTTCTTTGGTGCTGTTGAGGTGGCCAGTATACGGCTACATAAGCCAGGGAAGCAAGGGCTAGGCGAGGCAACCCAGAATCACTATTGGCATTTCAACACCACCAATGATAATCTGCTGATTGGAAAAGACCGTCCCTGTTTGAAGAGTTTTTAAAAGACCTGTATTCACAAAGATGCAAATATCATGCACTTTCCCTGACCAGCCTACACTGATCTTAGTGAAACATCCTCAGCGATCTTCTAGTCGTTCCATAATCACATAATCCAGTAACCCTTTCTATTGATGCACTCTCCATGACAAGGTGGCCTTATGCCAAAATAGGGATATGGTTGCCATCTATTGCCCCACTGCAGTTCAGGAAACCCACTACTGCAAATCTAACCATTACTTAGAATCATAGAATATCAGGGTTGGAAGAGACATCACAAGGTCATCTAGTCCAACCCACTGCTCAAAGCAGGACCAAAACCAACTAAATCATCCCAGCCAGGGCTTTGTCAAGCCGGGCCTTAAAAACCTCTAAGGATGGAGATTCCACCACCTCCCTAGGTAACTCATTCCAGTGCTTCACCATCCTCCCAGTAAAACAGAGTTTCCTAACATCCAACCTAGACCTCCCCCACTGCAACTTGAGACCACTGCTCCTTGTTCTCTCATCTGCCACCACTAAGAACAGACTAGCTCCATCCTCTTTGGAATCCCCTTTCAGGTAGTTGAAGGCTGTTATCAAATCTCTCCTCACTCTTCTCTTTTGAAGACTAAATAATCCCAGTTCTCTCAGCCTCTCCTTGTAAGTCATGTGCCCTAGCGCCCAAATCATTTTCCTTGCCCTCTGCTGGACTCTCTCCAATTTGTCCACATCCCCTCTGTAGTGGGGGGACCAAAACTGGACACAGTACTCCAGATGAGGCCTCACCAATGTCAAATAGAGGGGAATGATCATGTCCCTCAATCTGCTGGCAATGCCCCTACTTATACAGCCCAAAATGCCGTTAGCCATCTTGGCAACAAAGGCACACTGTTGATTCATATCCAACTTCTCATCCACTGTAAACCTTAGGTCCTTTTCTGCAGAACTGCTGCCTAGCCATTCGGTCCCTAGTCTGTAGCAGTGCATGGGATTCTTCTGTCCTAAGTGCAGGACTCTGCACTTGAACCTCATCAAATTTCTTTTGGCCCAATCTTCTAATTTGTCTAGGTCCCTCTGTATCCTATCCTTACCCTCCAGCGTATCTACCACTCCTCCCAGTTTAGTGTCATCTGCAAACTTGCTGAGGGTGCAGTCCACACCATCCTCCAGCTCATTAATGAAGATATTGAACAAAACTGGCCCCAGGACTGACCCTTGGGGCACTCGGCTTGATACTGGCTGCCAGCTAGACATGGAGCCATTGATCACTACCCACTGAGCCCAACGATCTAGCCAGCTTTCTATCCACCTTATAGTCCATTCATCCAGCCCATACTACTTTAACTTACCGGCAAGAATACTGTGGGAGACCGCATCAAAAGTTTTGCTAAAGTTAAGGAATAACATATATAGTATAGTACTATACTATAATGTATATGCTTTTGGGGAGGGCGGGTCTCTGCAGCTTGACTGTGTACTTCTGGTTCCAAATGAGACATGTGATTGACTGGTCGGTTCGTAACTCTGGGGTTCATAACTCTGATGTTCTACTGTACAACTCATTTAATTACAACCTAATTTCTTCAAATGAAGACTAAAATTTCAATTAACAAAATTTCAGTGAGTTTCAACTATATGGGAAGTTTGAAGATCGTGTGTTTTTCCATTATTGAAATTATTTGGAATGAAGAAAATCCAATAAAATCCAAGAAACAAGTGTCTCTGCAATGAATTTTAACAATATGCTTCTCGTACAGGGTTAGTTTTCTTAGTAAACTATTTTCTTCGTTCTGTTTTCTAACTCAACTCTCTATGGGCCTGAGCAAAATCTCACTGAAGTCAATGAAAAGACTCAGATTCACTTCAATGCATTTTGCAGCAGGTCCTATGTGCTCTCTTCTTCACCAGTATACTATTCCTTCCTAGTGCTGTTTGTCTCTCAACCTTCTGCTAATTATTACTATATATTTGTATTATGGTAGTATCTGGAAGCCACAGTCAGAGATTTGCAGTAGGTACTATGTAAACACGGCCTCTACCTCAAAGAGATAGACAACCAGTAATAGATAAACAACATACAAGCAAAATGTTAAAAGCACTCTCTTCAGACACCTTACTTCTTTTCTACTTTTCTGAAATGACACTCTCGTCACTTTGTTCTTTGGTCTCCCCATTCTCTATAGCTCTTTATCCTTTTCTCCTTTTTATCTGTTGGCCAAACACAGTATCAAAGACTTCAGAGGCCCATTTTCAGCTGCATTCACTTTCCCCTCCTCTTCTAAAGCTGAGCCATACTCTGAAAACAGTGATAGTATAAAAACTCAAAAGGACAAATATTTTACACTTCCCCCTTTAAAAAAACATATGTATAGTGTACACATCTGCATCCATGGATACAACAGAAAATCCCTACTAGTATCTTATCAAAAAGTTTAACCAGGGAAAAGAGTGCTGAATTTTCTAATGGAAGAATTCTGGAGGATATAACTTTCCAACGAAAAGCAGAAAAGTTTCCCGTGAAGTCCCATTAATATAATGCACCACTCTTTACTGAAACTGTAAACTTGATGGTTCCATTAAAAGAGAGAAATATCCAGTGTTAGCTTGCTTTACTTGAAGAGTGAATCGTTATATTTTTTCTTTTAAAAAAACACACCAAGAATCACAGAATGCAACATACACTTCCTCATTCAAAGGTCAGTAATGTGCATAGAGCAGCTATCTAAAGCTCACATATAAGAAAACTGAATTTTAAACGGGATACGCCTATATTCAGTGTTAATATAATCTACAGATGACCTTACTAAACTTCCCTACCACTTATAAATTTAAATTAATTAAATCATTTTATTTAAGTTCCCAACTTGCTGGGTGTATTAACATATTAAAATTAACTCTGCAGGCTGTAATCATTTCACCTTAATAAACCTACTTACCAGGACAAATTTGATAAAATTATAGTACCCCCTTGTGGTGTTACCTTCATACCCCAATAGGACATTTCTTAATATTATATTTTAAAAAATCTTCTTCTGACAAGCTCAGTGGATAACTAATTAACCTTTTCCAAAATCCAATAACAGAAAGGGGAAATTAAAAGGGCTACCACTGGACTCTGAAAACGGATGAGATGAGATGACGTTTTCCCATAAATTGAGAAAGTAATCTTCTGTAGAAATTATATGCATTTTATATCAACAAAGACATATATCACTTTATTTTTTAAAATAAGAAAAAAAGCATTCTTGAGGTGGTGTAGCACCAATAAAATGTGCTTTTGTTAACTGAAAACCTTCAACTCATCAATTAAACTTAAGAGTTTTCCCTTCAATAATTACACACCACCCGGTATCCTACTTCTCTTTTGCTAAGTTTAATTGACCAGGAACTTTCCACCCAAAGATGATGTTCCCACTTTTTTTACCCTATATCTTAATTAAGGTTACAGTTTCCTGCTTTGAACTAATAATAGTTGTATTCTAAAATCGATAGTAACTTAATGTTTCAAATAGCTTCAACCAGTATTTATTTATTTTAACATTAAAAATTAAACCTGGAAGAAAGTAATTTTGAAGCCATTGATAAAATCTTTATGAAAATCTGGAAAGGGTTAAAAGTATACATAAGATTCAAATTAAAAATAAAGCTGAGTTTTACCTACATTAATCAAGTGCCTGACTTTGGGGAGATTTGCAGATATACAAATAAATATAGTAGTGGCTGACATTCTATTTTTGGCAGGCTGTCTCTATCAGCCTGGGTATGTCTCCGTAAGCTGGAATTTGCACCAAATCATTAGACTAAGGGTCAGGAAGGAGTTTTCCATCACGTCAGACTGACAGGGACCTTGGGAGCCTTTTACCTTTCCTGCAGCATGGAGAATGGATCATCTGGGCATATCTCATCTACCATTTCAGGGGCTTTGGCATTGGGGGAACCTTGGTCTCTCCTCTTCTCAGCGTGTGGCACACAACAGTTGACTGAAATGCATTAGTTTAACCAGAGACATTAGGCTCAATATAGAGATATCTGGGTGAAACTTAATGACCTGTGATATACAGGAGGCCAGACTAAATGCTTTAGTGGTCCCTTCTTGCCTTAAACTCTATGAAACATGACAAACATACCAAGCTATCTGATTTATATATGATTGAATACAACTATACAAAGATATTGTCACAATTCTTGGGTTGATGGGCACTTCCTGCTGTCTGGCCACTGCAAAACCCATAGGGTGCCTTGGTCTGCATAAACAGGAGTTGCAGAGATACTAAATTGAGCAGAATAGTCTGACTGATTTTACAAGGATGGGGCTCCTCGCTCCCACACCACAATCCCTTTCAGTATAGTCTCAGACTCTGTAATCCTGGGAGGGGTTGAAGATAGCAGTACTGACCACTTGACAGCTCACCATGGGGCTCAGCGAGCTATCTGCTGTCTCCCTGCAGAATCAGTGTGTGACCTTCTTGAAGACAGCTTCCCTAAGGCTTTCCAGAAGTCCCTTTTGGGAGCTGTCGAGCTGCTGTCTACTCGCTCCTAGAACTGCCTGCCAACTGTCTGAAACTCCTGATTTTAAACCCGTAATTCCCCCTGACACAACTGATAGGGCTGGAGAGGCAAGGTGCTGCCCATAGCAACTTTTTAATCCCTTTGTCATTGGCATGAGGTTCATGCATCCCGTTACAGATGCCTACAGAAGGGATTACCTGCTGAGGTTGAGCTCTCAAATTTATTTAAGTATCGAAAAAAGTATTTACTGGATTTCATCCAAAATGTAAAGAGGTATCTGTAAATCAGCATATTTACACTACCAAGGAATTCAATAATCATCATTATTATTGCACATGATCATAATCACTGTAACCATCTGTTGTCTCTCATTTTATACTCGGATTGTATGCTCTCTGGGCAGGGACTGTCTTTTCTTAAATGTGTTTACAGTGCCTAGAACAATGGGGCTCCAATCCCTGATCAGGGGTAATAGGCACTACTGCAATATAAACGATAAAATAAATGTAAAAACTAAAAACTAATCATTATGCTGGTCTGGCTGAATTCCATTAAATATTTTTGAATGTTTTCCATCCTCTTCTATTTTGCTATATAGATGGAAATTTGAGAGTGCTGCCTGCTTATAAGGTCATAACTAGAGCTGGGCCGGCTGGACTTGAAAGGGTTTTCTTGTCCTGTGAAAAATTTTGAGATATCAAAAAAGCCCCTTTACACATCAGGACAAACAGAAAACCTTTCAAAAATTGTCAAGCAAAAGGGGGTGGGGAAGAGACACGCACACACACCCCCTCTCCAGAACAGCCAGTAGCCTGATAGTTAGGGCTCCCACCTGAGATGTGGGCTCAAGTCCCTTGGTTTCCCTGATTCAGAACAGGGACTTCTGGCCCAATTATTATTTAACTATTTATACCAAGCAGAACAGCTCCAACAGGAGAGACTGATTGACATTATAGTCTGGTGGGTAAGGCGCTCACCTGGCTATGAGAGAACTAGGTTCAAGTACCTGTTTCAAATCAAGTAGAGCAGTAACCCGAACCTCAGGTGAGTGCCCTGGGATGGAGTCTCTCTCTCATCAGCACTTTCTCACAAAATAATTTTGTTGAAAAATTCCCAATCAGCTTTAGTCACAACCATACGCTAGATTAAATAACCTCGAAACGTGAAGGCTGAGATGTTTATTAACCCATGTTACAATCCTTACTGGATTAACACGAAACAACTTTGAGATACAATCCTAAATTCTATTAAATATTTTTGAAACGAAGTAACTGAATTAAAAATAGTCTCTCTCTGTGACAGACACATACACACAATAAGACCAAACAAAAGAAGGGCCATTCAGGGCTTTTCTTGTAATCATATGGACTGTGCTGAAGGCAGATGTGCCTGAAATATTTATTTAGCACCTGATTTAAATGCTTGGTGCCCACCAACACAAGATGTGGCACCCACACCAGTACAGTCTCACAAAAGAAGTGGTAAAAGTCTCATCTCTTGGGACATTAAAAATTAAATTGGACAAACAGTTGTAAGTGTGCAAAAAGGAATAACTTGCATTGGCAAACAGATCTAATAATGGCTTTTCCATCTCTAACATCTGTGAGATTCTGAAAAAGCCCCAGAACCTCTCTCAGCAGGAAAGCTATCTATGGAGCTCCCCATAGGTCTAATTAATTTCAATAGTGCCCAAATATTAATAAATAAATTTATTAACATTAACACTTCTACAGCACCTTCCATACGAACATTTTATGATTATTAATTAAACCTTACAACATCCTTAAGAGGTAAATAATATTTTTCCATTTTTTAAATGGAGAAACAGTCATAGAAAGGTGAAGCAATTTGCCAAAGATCATACAATGAGTCAGTTGCAGAACTAAGAGTAAAACCTATAACTCCTACTTTACTCTCAGTGTCTAACAAGTAGATCACAGTACTTCCCATAAAGAGATAAGTAAGCAAAGAGAACAAAGATAAGCAATTCATACACCACCCATTAAAAGTTCGATAGCCAAAATTGTGCATATTCCTGACAGAGGATCCATACCTGGTTAAAAATAGAAAAAAAAAACATGGAGGAAAAGGAATGGGTTAAAATGGATATTATTCAGGGACAGGAGGTCTGTTCTTGCATAATACACAAGCCATTCAAAATCCTTCAGCCAGCAAATGAACCTGCATATACAGTAAGTGTTAATTTTTTTTCTTTCTTGCAGAAGCAATGATCAAAATGTCCTCGCTATTAAATGGACTAGTTTAATTCCACTGCAGCACTTAAATCTGCCTTCCATTTTCCTACTGGCTTTCTGAAATTCCACGGAAAGACATTATTGTTAAGCAGCAGTGAGTGTTATTCTTGCAGCAATGCACATTAATAATAATTCAGCATGGAGTCATGGAAGTCTGTGGGCTCTTAGCTGAATTTATTTCAAAAATAAAGTTGTTTTTTTTTTCTCAGAGATCTTTACTTAAGACAGCATGGAGCTATTGTAAAGATAACTACCAATAAGTCACAACTACCCAAGGAACACCCTTTTTATTTTTTTTATTCACTGCTCACCATGACAACATAATAAATGAGTCCTGAGAGACTAAGAAGTGCATAACTATTTAAAATTTTGTATTTTATCTTTCATTGTATGCTTCCAGTCTTAACCTTCATCATATATATTTTTTAGAATCCTGTGTGTCTCCAAGTAAAATACTCCAATTTTCAACTGCAATATACAATAAATAATCAGAAATACATCTTAGCTGTGATGCTAGATAATGGTTTGCAAAACTAGCCTTACAGTACTTTGTGATCCATGAATAATTATTTGCTCCTGTAAAAGAAAAGCAACAAGCCAACATTGTTTCAACATCTGCTTTTTCAATTTTTGTTTTGAATTCTGTTGGATGTCTCTGTATTCTTTCATACATGACTAATAGGAAAGCTACAAGACTAATAAGAAACATAAATGGTTGGTTTCAGTTAACAGATGGTCTTTAAACATCCAACATGAAAGCATACATTTTAGAAAATCTGACCCCAAAACTGCTTTATAAAATAAAGTGGGTTTTTTTTCCCCAAATCTTTAGGATCTTTCAAGAGGCTACAATATAAAAAAAGAGGCCCCAGGGTCAAAAAACACAACAACTTATATTTCCAACTTAAAATATCAGAAAACTAAAAGATTTTATAGTATGATAAGTATCAGAAATAACACAACTCCCTCCACAGATATATAAAGAGGTGGGATTCCTGGACAAAAAAAATCCTTCTCAAAATTTTAAGTACCAACATAAAATTACAGCAATAGATCTGAAAAGTCCCTCTGCCATGGTTGACAGCCATGATAGGTCAGCCAAAGCTTTACTTTTCCATATGTTAATAAGCTGATTATAATAGTTTCTCCTGGTTGTCACAACAGCTGCTTCCTTTTGGATAAGTAATTACTATCAATCAGTTATTACGAAACACTGTCTTGGATTTCTTAGTATTATACTTTCATGGGCATATGAGCTAGGGCAGTAATAGAAAATGTATGATTTATCCCAAATTATTGTACACAGAACATAGTGAATGCAAAAGAATCACTTCTTCTCCTATATATCTTTTACCCCTGTAGATCATGTTCAGATTAGGTCTTGTAAATATGTTTAAACAGATTTTTAAATGCTGTTATAACATTTTCTCCAACATAAAAACATTCACAACTATGGTATACAAACCACCATGTTAAGAAACCATGCTATAATCTTACTAGAGATGCAGCATATCAAGCTCTGTTTCAACTAGTATAGTGGGGTTTAAAAACTCTGCCTACATAGGACCATGCTACTCTAGGTCAAAAATGGCTGACTAACCTCACCATTATAGTATTTTGCATCCATTTGGGAATAAATGGTACAGTTGTTGGTATCATAGCATGGCACGCTCTCTCTCTCGATATATATATATATGCATCTCTCTCTCTCTCTGGTCAAGTGTTGATGATAGATAGATAGATAGATAGATACACACACACACACAAACACAGAGTCAAGGTTTTTTCAAAACCTCACCCAATCCCACTTTACAATAATGGCCCAACTCAAAAGGAAATATTGGAAAGCAAGTTCTCACAGGATTTTAGGTTAAGAATTAAGAAAAAAATATTCAGAGTTACACTAGAAACTGTTTGCTTTGAAATCCATTTTCCTACTCATACAATTTCAAAGGTGTCCAAGCAATAATAATGAGCAGTTTTTCTGGTAGCGCAAATGGACTTGCCAGAACTTTCCTTAAGTGATACGCAGGAAGAGGCGCTTCAGTTAACTAGGGAAGGAGAGGCGGCAGCATGCTAATGTGAACCTAAACAGTATTAATTTCTTTAACTGAAAACTCAGCTAATTTATTTAAAGACAGATTGTGAGGGCCTTACTCACATTCTATAACAGTCACTGACATGAATAGACCCATTGACACAATCTGGCCCTTAATGACATGTTTACATTGATAATCAATGTTTTGTTCCAGACCTGCTTAAAAATAATAAGTGCAAAACTGAACAGCAAAACTCAAAATCAGCTACACAGGTTAATTCTGGAAGGTAGATAAAACAACCAGGTTTTTCTTCTCAGCACTGCATCTCAGGAGAATAGTTCTTTGGCACAAATGAAACGATTGTATTTACTACTTAATCAGAATTCTCTCAGCATTGCTAAAAAAGTAGAATATGATAACTTCCTCCATCCAATTTTAAAAGTGCTAGGCAAATAAAATAAAAATTAACACTGGAGAAATAAATAATGTTGGCAACTAATAAAAAAATGAAGGTACATTTGCATAATTCAATCTGCTGTTCCTGTTGTACCATCAGTATCCGCATTTTAGCGATTCATCATTACTTGTAGATGGAGCATTAGAGGAACACAGCCAAACTACAAGCCAAGAACTCCAACACACATAAGTGCCTAAGAATAGGTAATGTGTCTTGGTTATAGAACAAAAGAACTCATTTTATCACTTGGCTTTACCGCTTGAGAAAATGGCTCCTGGTGTGCTGAACTCCATGATAAATGTGCCCCCTCTAGATCTTTATTGCCCTTGTAAATCAAAGGACTGACAGCAGTTAATAAGAAAGCTTTTGAGTGGTTTTGAAGTTTTGCTTTGTACAAATAAAGTCTCATATTAAAGAATTTGCTAGTCCTCAAGGTGTGGAAAAACTGAGTGCAAGTGGAACCTGGCTTTAACTGTGTGTTTCCTTTTCTATTCTCAAAAATCATTTTATGGTAAAAACACAAGAATAAGGAAATACTAATTTAAAATGCTTTTTATATTTCAATAGAGTTAGTGATGGTCATTAAAAATTTCTCTAGTGTTTCTAAGCCTTATGGTTTGGAAAAGTACACCCCATACATGCAATATAAAGAAGTAGGTTTATTACAGATTATTGTTAGGCATTGTATGCTATACCTCTTCTAGCCAAAGCAAATGCTGGCTCTGAAACTGAAAATTATAATTCTAAATTCCACTATGATACTATAAGTGAGAACGGACAGGATTATTTTGGTTGCTAGATCACCCACAGGTAAGGGAAGGAAGATTCTGAAATCAGCTGATAGGAAATATTGCAATGCATAAAAAGGCCATATGATGATCAATATTTTAAGTTTATCTTACACCTCCACCTTTTGGTAAAATAACATTCCTCCAGGCAACATGTATAAATAAGTTATTACAACTGAAAGAATATCTGCAGATCAGATAGCACAGGAGCAAATAGGCCAATTTATAGTTACTGACAGACAAAACTGTACTTTAGAATAACATTTTTGATTTTTGGATTATTTTTTAAGTCTATAGCATGATTTTACCTGGCATGGTCACTAAAAAATTTCCCTTGCCACACTGGACAGGAAAATTGTGCCAGCAATAACCATCATAGAAATCAGTTGGCAAGCATAGTTTTCATAGAACTATGCTTGATAACTATTTTGCATACAGTTGAGACTAGTATGGTTCAATCCATAATGAGGACCTATCCCCAAAGGTATTGTCAGATGCTATAAAGAGAAATAAAAACAAACTGCTAAACCATCAAAATCCTTCGGAGTTTGAAGACACATACTAACTGATGACTGAAGGTCCCACACTCCTGTAGTATCAGTCGAATTCCCAGTATGAAAGGAAGAGCACAGACTTTGATATATTAAACAAAAGAATCACTCAGCAACTGGGCTCTAATAGCCTACTATCTGCTGCTGACACAATGTTTGAAACTGGCAGAGCTCTGGTTCAGAAAAGCCTACATAGATGTCACTACCTATTACCAACATTAGTTGCACCTATGAGCACAAAAGTGGCAATGCCTAAGAAACAAATCAAGCAGGAACAGAACAATGGAAGAATGGAAAATAAGAGTGAAGTTAGAGCTAACATTATCAAGGACAATTAATGTGCTACTTTACATAATAAAATTGATTTGAGATGTTTATATATCACTAAATAACTGCAACGGGTGCTTCATGCACGGAATATTTAGCACATCAAACAGCAGATTTTTAACTCTAAGGACATAGCCTAATATTTCTTGGTGTTGGTCTCCCTCCTTCCAAGCTTTTATGTCATCATTAAATTATAACTAGAGACTCATTAGCAGGTGTAAAAGTTATATATTGTATTTACAGTATGCATAACCATACAATATATTTTATTAGATGTATAACCTTTCTGTATTTTATAAACCCCATTTTTCCTTTTGTCTAATTTTTCAGAACTAGAGAGTCTGTCTCTGAAAAGAGCCATATGTGTAATTGTAAGTCTCCTTTATAAATTAATTTTTGATTTAAAAAATAGTAATGATTGAAGCATTTGACTTTATGGGTCTGTTCCATTTAATGGGCAAAATTCAACTCCCCAGTCTTGGTTGGTTGCCAGGTGCTCTCTTACTGCAGAATCTCTTTAAACTTTGAATCTCAGCTCAACAATCATTTGCCAAATCATATAGCAGTACTGATGTTTGCCACTCTACAGTTAAATTACATCAAATATCAATGCAATCAACTCATTAGCTGTTTTTTTATTCAGCTCCAAAGTTCACTACATACTTTTGCAATTCTTTGATTAGGCAACATAGAGCCTGTATTCCCAGTCTACTTCCACCAACTGATTAGCTCAATAATACTTATAATCTCCTCAAGTCAAAAGAGTTAGGCAAGGAAGTAGCTGAAAATCCCTGTGAGCAGATTCAATTTACTCCTTTTGTGTAGAACATCAATATACTACACTACTTGCAATACAATCTAGCAAATTTGCTAAGTTAGAAAGTAATTTTAACAAAAAGTCACAGCAGGTCATTAAAATGCCTTTTAATTGTCTCTAAATCATACTCTGTTATCCTTCAGCAACCTTCCTGGCATGCTGAGATTTTAAATCTCTTCTTACTGATGTAAGAACCAAGAAGAGAATTGAAGTGTGATTGTCACATACAGAGTCTGAATGCCAAAGGTCAAAATAGCTTACTGGTATGCTGGCCCACTACTCCAAATTTTATATCTTTTCTGTCCCTCAGTTATTGCCTGACATGATTTAACAACTGTAATTCCTTATTTAACGATGTCAAAGGTTTTTAGGAAATTGACTGTATTTCACCAACGATATATTTCTTCTTGATTACAGAGTGGTTAAAATGATTTTAAACCAAGACAGCAAAATAAAGCAGTAATAAAATCAATAAAAGGTGCTTAAAACATTCCTTCTATTAGGTAATGGCATTTAAAATATCCGTAGCTTGTAATGGCACTTAGGATATGCCCAAAAATCAATGAGCTAAATTACTTATTGAACTAGTTAATTTGAACATTGAGTTTTATATGTTGTGACAAAGCTCCAAGTTTGTACTCGTGGGTCCTGCGCTTCCTGGCAGATTTAGGGGCCTCAGAAACTCATCTAGGCCCCAGAGTGACCTCCCTTTCTCAGTATAATTGGCAAGAGTCACCACCTAGTGAGTTACCTTCATCACAGGCCAGTATGGAAGGTGGAAAGAGCAGGGGGAGCCCAGACCCACCCTCTACTCCGGGCTCCAGCCCAGGGACCCTAATAGTATCAGCTAAGATGGCTGACCTTTTATCCACAAAACACAATACAATTCCCTGGGCTACTTCCCCACAGCAGTCCCCGCTTCTTCAAACTCCACTTCACCCTTACCTCAGGACCTCCTTCCTTCTGGATGATATGTTGTCCACCACTCAGTCTCACCAACAGCACAACTTCCTCTCACAGCTCCTGACACCCACAGCCCACCTAACTAACTGTGAGGTTTTTATCTGGATTCAGCCAGTCCCTGATTGGCTTCAGGTGTCCCAATTAGGCTAGCTGTTTCTACTCCTTTCTAGAAGGCTCTTAATTGGCCCCAGGTGTCTTGATTGGTCTGGAGTAGCCTTTGTTTGGCTATCCAGGGAACAAGGACCTGCACATCCTGAGGCTGATATACCTGCCTTCCAGCACTCTCCTATATCCTTCTGGTCTGACTCTGTCACATATCCCTCCCCCCTGCTCAACACCAAGGGGTTGGGCAACTTGGGTCGACATACAGTGCACCCGTGATAAGCCATCTGCGTTGCCGTGGCGACTTCCAGCTCTGTGTTGTATGTGGAACTGAAAGGGTTGGAGGGATAAGAACCATCTAGTCACTCTCGCATTTTTCTCCTTGTTCCGCTGCATCCACTGAAGAGGGGCATGGTCAGTCATGAGGGTAAACTGTCTACCAAGCAGGTAGTATCGCAGTGTTTCCATGGCCCACTTAACGGCAAGGCATTCCCTCTTGACCACAGCATACTTCTGTTCCCTTGGGAGAAGTTTTCTACTCAGATAGAAGATTGGATGTTCTTCTTCCCCGACCATCTGGGATAGGACAGCCCCCAGTCCAACTTCAGATGCGTCTGTCTGCAAGATGAACTCCTTAGTGAAATCTGGGGCTATAAGTACAGGGTCACTGCAAAGGGCTGTCCATAGATCTGTAAATGCCCTCTCTGCTGTGTCAGTCCATCGCACCATCTCAGGTCCCCGAGCTTTTATGAGATCAGTCAAGGCACTTGCCCTAGTAGCAAAATGGGGAATAAAGTGTCTATAGTACCCCACTACCCCCAAAAATGCCCAGACTTGTTTCTTGCTAACCGGTCGGGGCCAGTTTTGGATGGTCTCTAGTTTATTGAGTTGGGGTTTCACTACACCTCGTCCCACAATGTACCCCAGATACTTAGCCTCCATTAATCCTATGGCACACTTTGCAGGGTTTGCGGTAAGGCCAGCACGCCTTAGGGTGTCTAGGACAGCTTCTACCTTTTCCAGGTGGGTTTCCCAGTCTGAGGTATGAATAACTACATCATCGAGGTAGGCAGCTGCATAACTGGCATGGGGACGCAATAGCTTATCCATAAGGCGCTGAAAGGTAGCTGGGGCCCCGTGTATACCGAATGGAAGGACTGTATATTGAAACAGTCCCTCTGGGGTGGAGAAAGCGGTCTTTTCCTTTGCGTCTTCAGCAAGGGGGATTTGCCAGTACCCTTTAGTCAAATCCAGAGTGGTCAGGAAGCGGGCATTTCCCAGTCGGTCCACTAACTCGTCTATCCGGGGTATAGGATATGCGTCGAACTGGGACACTTCATTCAGCCTACAGAAGTCATTGCAAAACCTTGTGGAGCCATCTGGTTTGGGTACTAGCACGATTGGGCTAGACCACTGACTGTGGGACTCTTCAATTACCCCAACTCCAACATTTTCTTTACTTCTGCTCTGATTTCTTCTCTTTTGGCCGCTGGCACTTGGTAAGGTCTCATCGTCACCTTGGCCCCAGGGTTTGTAATGATGTGGTGATATGTCTCAGTTGTTCGTCCTGGCCGAGATGAGAATACATCTTGGTTCCTGTTGATCATCTCGACCACCTCCTCTCTTTGGGCTGGTGTTAAATCAGGAGATATCTTCACCTGCTCGGGGTTCTGGTTCTCCTGCAGTGGGTCCTTGTGAGCAACTACACATGCTTCTTGAGTATGCCTGGGTTTTAGAAGGTTGATGTGATATATCTGCTCTAGATTTCGACATCCTGGTTGTCTCACCTTGTAATTCACTTCCCCAACAGGTTCGACTACTTCATAGGGCCCTTGCCAATGGGCCAACAACTTACTTTCGGCCGTGGGTACCAGTACCATTACTCGGTCACCGGGTTGGAACTGACGAACCTTGGCTTGACGGTTGTAGTAAGTTCTCTGGGCCTCTTGGGCCTTTTCTAGGTGCTCCCTCACTATGGGAGTGACCCGGGCTATCCGGTCCCTCATTTGTAGCACATGTTCTATAACATTCTTCCCCTCACTTGGTTCCACCTCCCAAATTTCCTTGGCTATGTCCAAGATGCCTCGGGGGTTGCGTCCATACAGTAGCTCAACGGGGGAGAATCCAGTGGAAGCTTGGGGGACCTCACGGATGGCAAACATGAGGTACGGTAGTAGGTTGTCCCAGTCTTTCCCATCCTTGCTTACCACTTTTCTTATCATGGCCTTGAGGGTCCGGTTGAATCTTTTCACCAGACCATCAGTTTGTGGATGGTAAACTGAGGTCCACAGAGTCTGGACATGGAGCAGGGAACACAGGTCCTTCATTAACTTGGACATGAATGGTGTTCCTTGGTCTGTGAGGATTTCTTTTGGCAGCCCTACCCGGGCGAAGATTGCCAATAATTCTTTGGCAATGTTCTTGGAGGCTGTGTTTCGTAAGTGGACAGCTTCTGGATATCTGGTTGCATAGTCTAGGATGACAAGCACATACTGATGGCCTCGGGTTGTTCTCTCTAGTGGTCCCACAAGCTCCATAGCGATCCGCTCAAACAGAACTTCAATGACCGGCAGGGGAACCAAAGGAGCTCTTAGATGTGGATGAGGGCTGTGCAGTTGACATTCAGGGCAGGAGGCACAGTACCGCCGGACATCTTCATGTACTCCTGGCCAGAAGAACCTGCGTAAGATTTGTGCCTGGGTTTTCTCCACTCCCAGGTGTCCTCCAAAAAGGTGACTGTGAGCGAGGCTTAATATTGCCTTCTGGTGTTTCCGGGGCACAAGGAGCTGATGTACCTCTTGCTCCTGCATTTGTGTGACCCGGTATAGGAGATTCCTTTTTATCACAAAATAAGGCCCTGGCCCCCGGGCCTTTCCCTCTATAGGTACTCCATCTATTTCGGCCACCTCCTTCCTGGCATTCTCGTACCTTGGATCTTCCATCTGGTCTCGTCCAAAAGTCTTTCTCTCGGGACTTATCAGCCTAAATTCTGAGGGACCTATCTCTGCCCTCTCACCTGGCTCTGAGAGGTTGGGGTTGGAACCAGTTTCTGACCCCTCTTCCATCTCAGGGCTCTCCCCTTCAGTTGCCTGTGTTCGTCTGCCTATACAGGCAGCCCTCTGTCCTTGCATCAGGATTCGGGTACCCAAGGCCTTGGCTGCCCTTCTTTCTCTTTTGGTCTTCCGACCTTTCCCTGGGACAGGGAATAGTTCCTGGGATATTTCTGCAAAAAATGGGAGGTGACATTCTGCCATGGAAGTCTCCCGAAGTTCGGGGAGCTCCCCTCCCTCCAGCTCCTCTGGTGGGAGCAAGTTCCCAAACCCAGGGAAATCTCTCCCTAGGAGCACAGGGTATGGAAGGTTTGGGACTACACCTGCTTTCACCCCAATGACATTTCCCTGAATTTCAATTTTTACTGGTATGATGGGATAGTAACTAACAGTCCCATGGACACAGGTTACCCTTGTACGCTTTGCCTGCATTAACTGGCTGCGCTTCACTAATTTACCTGAAATTAGGGTGATAGCACTCCCCGAGTCTACAAGTGCTATAGTTTCTACCCCATTCAACTTTACCTGCCTTGTATATTTATGTAGGGTGACTGCGACCCCTACAAGATTGAGTAGGCTGCAAGGGTCTGTTCCGTCCCCCAAGTTGCACTGCATTGGCTCTATGACATTGGGGCACTGAGCAGCTATGTGCCCCAACTCCCCGCACCCGTAACACCTATAATTGCTTCTAGTCACTCCCCTATCACGTGGGTTAGGGGTTTTAGTCCCAAGACCTCCCCCACTCAGGCCTTTCCCTTCCTTCTGGGTTCTCAACTGGTTTTCAGCCTCCTTCTTCTTCCATCTAGGACTTCCCAGGGGTTTGGCTGCCTGACCCTCCAAGGTCGGGGTCGAATGTTTGATTAGTGAGGGGCCTTCCTGGGGTAGCTGGGTCAATTCCCTGGCTGTTATCCGTCTTTCCACCAAGGTGATCATTTCGTCGTAGGTGGACGGATCGTTCTGGCATACCCACTTTTGGAGATCTGGCGGCAGTCTCCGCATGTAATGGTCCAGGACCAAAGTCTCTAAAATCTCCTCCGGGCTGCATGCCTCAGGCCGTAACCATTTCCGAATGAGGTGTATGAGGTCGAATAGTTGGGACCTCGGAGGTTTGTCCTCCCTGTATTTCCACTCCTGGAACCTCTGGGCCCGTACTGCTGTTGTCATCCCCGATCGCGCTAGGATCTCTGCCCTCAGTCGGGAATAGTCAGCAGCATCCTCAGTAGGCAGATCAAAGTAGGCTTTCTGGGCCTCTCCGCACAAAAAAGGGGCGAGAATGCTGGCCCACTGCTCCTGGGGCCATGCCTCCCACTGAGCAGTCCTTTCAAATGAGAGGAGATACGCCTCTACATCATCATCTACCATCATTTTCGACAAACAACCAGCAGCTCTCCATACTCGCGACCCCTCAGAACCTTGGTTTTTGGTGGTGAGGGCTTTCAGTTGATCTACCACCTCCCGCAAGAGGGCTCGATCCTGAGAGGCCTGCCCTATCAATAATTGATTAGTTTCTTGTTGTACCCGCAGGGACTCCTGTTGTGCCTTAGCATGGGCTCGGGTGGCCTCCTGCTGGGCTGCAATGGCTTGCAACAGTGCTTTTATTACGTCCTCCATTGTAGTGAGAACACCCCAAAGCCGGTGCACTTTTTTTTTTTAAAAAAAAAAACCCTCTCCCTTTTTTTTCTGCCGCGCAGTGAACAGTAAGTCAGAAAATCCCACTTCTCACACCAGTTGTGACAAAGCTCCAAGTTTGTACTCGTGGGTCCTGCGCTTCCTGGCAGATTTAGGGGCCTCAGAAACTCATCTAGGCCCCAGAGTGACCTCCCTTTCTCAGTATAATTGGCAAGAGTCACCACCTAGTGAGTTACCTTCATCACAGGCCAGTATGGAAGGTGGAAAGAGCGGGGAGGAGCCCGGGCCCACTCTCTACTCCGGGCTCCAGCCCAGGGACTCTAATAGTATCAGCTAAGATGGCTGACCTTTTATCCACAAAACACAATACAATTCCCTGGGCTACTTCCCCACAGCAGTCCCCGCTTCTTCAAACTCCACTTCACTCTTACCTCAGGGCCTCCTTCCTTCTGGATGATATGTTGTCCACCACTCAGTCTCACCAACAGCATAACTTCCTCTCACAGCTCCTGACACCCACAGCCTACCTAACTAACTGGGAGGTTTTTATCTGGATTCAGCCAGTCCCTGATTGGCTTCAGGTGTCCCAATTAGGCTAGCTGTTTCTACTCCTTTCTAGAAGGTTCTTAATTGGCCCCAGGTGTCTTGATTGGTCTGGAGTAGCCTTTGTTTGGCTATCCAGGGAACAAGGACCTGCACATCCTGAGGCTGATATACCTGCTTTCCAGCACTCTCCTATATCCTTCTGGTCTGACTCCGTCACAATGTATATTGATAAAACAGGCTACAGAATACTGCTGCTAACCATTAAGTTTCATGGTCAGATGTCTCCCTCTGCTGGAAAAAAACCCAAAAATCCTACCAGAAAGAAAAATATTAAAAAATACAAAATAAAAAGATGTAACCTCTAAAAACTCCACAAGAGGTCTCTAACTCTTTGTACAATTTCTATGTTATAACAGATTTAAGCAGAGCCTTATTTAAGAAGGCAACACAAGTATGTTTTTCTTTAGACAACTTTGTAGGTTGGTCAGGATTTGACATGAAAAACTATATTCTGCAGGACAATGCCTGAAAATAAATTATGCTGGCTATAAACTACCCTGGGAAACTTACGAACTGTCATCAGAATCTCTCACCAAACAACTGTTTTGGGTAATAGATTCTGGAGTGAAAGGATCAGGTCCCACCAGGTTAGAGTGATTTACCTCTCCTCCTAGAGATACCCAGGACCAGAACCTGCACATCTACACATTCCTCACCTTGGGAGTAAAAAATCTCATTATGGAGACAGTTTGAGTTCTGAAGCTGGCTGAGGATGTGGGGTTTAGGTTCATCTCCATCCTTCTCTTTTGTCAAGGAACATAGGTTCCTTTGCTGTCCAAAATGCTTTCTCAATGAACATATGTACTGAAAGGTATAGTTTAGGCTGAAGGTTGCTATTTTCTCTCAGGTTGCAGAAGAAACTAGAACAAAATAATAAAAACCCTCAAGAAGAAAGAGAACAAATCTGGCAATGTAATCCAGCTTTCTTCATATTTAGATGGACTTCATCACTGCAGTGTCTGAAGGTCATAAGGCTCCTTAAAGATATTGAGGCAGGCAAGCCAACTGAATTCCTGTAGGACATGTTGCCACAACTCCGAAAGCTGCAGAAAGACATACAACTGGAGATCAAATGGGCACGCAGGTCAGCAGCACCAACGCTGAGTATGGTAAGCGATCCAGACACCTCACATCATTATTTATATTCCAGTAGCTCCCCATCAAGATCATTGTGCTAGGTGTTGTATATACATATGTATAAGAAACCATCCCTGCCCTGAAGAACTTACACTCAAGACAGGCAAGACAGACAGAGAGTGAGAAACAGAAAGCATTATTTCCTTCCTTTTACTGATGGGAAAACTGAGGCAAAGAGAGATCCTACAACTTGCCTGAGATCACACAGTGTTTGGCAGAGCCAGAAACTGAACCAGATCACCTAAATCCCAGTTCAGTGCCTTAAGCACAAATCTATTCTTCGTCTCCTAATCAGACTCTTCTTGGTCACTACTGAAGGGCTCTGCTCACCAAGCTCTATGAGTAAGCAGGAGAAGCTGCACGGTAGAAACCACTCTAAAAAATCATGCTGTTCCCTGACTGCAACAGACGCTGTGGAGTAGCATCACAAATTCCAGGAAGCCAAAAAACTGGCTAAGAGGCCTTTGCCTTTCTTCATCTCCAGCCCAGCTATCTTGTTTGTGACATGGAGACAGCCTGATCAATCTCATCTTATACCCCTGGTGGCAGAGATGTATCTCAAAAGGGCTCTGAACAATGCCTGATGCCCCTACTGAGAGACTGCAGATTAAACTGCACCACAACATTTAGGGCGTATATAGATTTTGACATCAGTTCCTGAAATATCTAGTTTTCAAGGGCAAGAATAATACATTTTTTAAGAAACTGGCATTATTTGAAAACTTGAAGTGATTCTCTGTTGTCAGCATCTGAAACAGACCCAGAAAATTTTCAAAAGTGGAAAACATTTCCAGGATCTGGCAAATGTACTCCTCCTGCTGCATCCCCTGCCAATATGCCTTTCTGACCTATTGCCACACAAGTCCATTTTCCAAATGGGGTGACTGAAGGGCACAGTTAAGAGGGGCTGGGCCCAGCACTAAGGAAGATTGCCAATGTCTCTTTTAAGGAAAGAATGCTACTGACTTGTCTTAGAGGAGCACTGGTGTGGCATATGTGCAGAAAACTATCACTTAACATAGATAATCTGCCCAACTATCAACTTGTGTCTAATCTTCTCTTTGTGGACAAGATTACTGAAAAGGTTGTGAGACAGTTCTCACTAGGCCTTGGATTTCCTTGACCTTCATCAATCTCACTATTGACCTGGATTTGGTACAAAAACTGTTTAGCTGTGTTGGCTGATGATCTACTCCCAGAGATGGATCTATAGCTGCCTTTAATACTGTCGATCTAAAGATATTGTTGATTCATAGACTCATAGACTTTATGGCCAAAAGGGACCATCATGATCAGCTAGTCTGACCTCCTGCAGATTGCAAGCCAGAGAACTTCCCCTACCCATTCCGGTAGCAGGCCTATAACCTTTGGCTGAGTTACTGCAGTCCTCAAATCTTGATTTAAAGACTTTAAGTTACATTGAATCCACCATTTACTGTATTTCAAACCCCAGGGTCTCTGCCAAAACATTGGGGGTGGAGGGTGGAATATGGCAAACAGTTAGGCCTCAGCACGTGGACAAGACCCACCAGCCTGGGAAAGAATTCTCTGTAGTAAATAGAACCCTTCTCCCCACCCCCAATCCCACCCCATCTCCAGCCACTGGAAATATTTGCTAATAGCTGTTGTGGATGGGCCATATGCCATTGTAGGCAATCTCATCATACCATCCTCTCCATGAACTTACCAATCTCAGTTTTAAAACAAGTTAATTTTTTTGCCCCCACTATCCCCTTAGATGGCTGTTCTAGAACTTTACTCCTCTGATGGCTGCGAACCCTCATGTAATTTCAAACCTAAACTTGTTGATGGCCAGTTTATATCCATTTGTTCTTGTGCTGGCATTGGCCCTTTACTTAACTACTTAATAACTCCTCTTCCTCCCTGGTGTTTATCCCTCTGGTGTACTTATAGAGAGCAATCATATCTCCCCTCAGCCTTTGTTTTGTTAGTAAGTCAATTCCTTACATTTCCTCCCAAAAGGTACATTCTCCGTTCTTCTAATCATCCTGGTAGCCATCTCCTCATCTGTTCCAGTTTGAATTCATCTTTCTTAGACATGGAGACCAGAACTGCACATACTATTCCAGATGAAGTCTCACCAATGCTTTGTATAATGTTAATAACCCTTCCCTATCTCTACTGGAAATACCTCGCATGATGCATCCTAAGATTGCATTAGCCTTTTCACTGCTGCATCACACTGGCAGCTTGTAGTCATCCTGTGATCAACCAATACACCCACATGTTCCTCCTCCTTGTCACTTCCAACTGATACGTCCCCAGCTTATGGAAAAAAATCATGTTGTTAGTCTCTAAATGCATAACCTAGCATCCACCTACAAACCTCAGGGGAGTACTCGGACAAGGCTGCCTTCAGGTGGTTTCACTGCTATGTTTTGGAGAGAAGACAAGTGTTGTGCAATTGCTGGCCTTCCCTAAAGGTGCCCTCATGAGGAGTCTTAAAGGGATCCACCTTGTCTTCCTTATTTTTGACACACATAAAAGCCCATAAGGGTCATGGTCTGTTCCATGATTCCACAGCCACAGAATTCAATTCACCATAGCAAAAAGTACATTAAGGACAATGATGATACAGTATATTGAGTAAATACAGGCAGTTTCCCTGTCACCTAAGCTGAAAGAGTAATCACTGAAATGTAAATGACTAACCAGAGGTGAGAGTAAAGATTAACAGTAGCATTCATCTTATTTGTTTACTTTGAGTAATGGAAATAGGCATATCACTTTACCTTCTGCAAAGAGTAGTTAGTTTACTTTTGTACAACACTTTGAAGATGTGAAATGGTACATAGGATAGAAGTACGATTATTACTTCATTACTCATTAATACTGTAGCTGTCAGCTGCTCAGTATTATATAAATAGAAAAGAAGATGTATGACAGATTTTGCTCCAAGAAATTTACAACCTAACACGGGAACTCATGGCTGAGTTGCAATCAATTTATTTCAGGTATATCAACATAAAATGGCTGCAAAACTCTGGTAAAGCCACCCCAAGGAAAACCCCCAGTGCAGTAGGCCCAGAGACAGTAAAACTGGATCTACAAGAGCAACAGTCCAGGGTGTAGCACTGTGCTGAAGGCAGGCTGGCAGTGAGAGAGTGCATAGGTACACTCCAGCTATTTTCTGGTAGTGCAACAGCCCACAAAGGGACACAAGTTAGCACAGTCTTCGGGAATGCTTTAACAAATGCAGGGAGCAAGCTGGCATCTTGCACTCTCAAGAGAGGGGAAGTGAAACCAACCCCATCACCAGCACAGGATGTGTACCTCTCCGGGCCCAATCCTTTGGAAGTACAGTATTGTCATTGATTTAAACGGGAGCAGCACATAGATTAGCAAATGCTTTACACTTCAGACATTAAAGACACCAGTTGGCAAACCGGCAGCTCAAGAACAAATCTGAGGTGGGTATTTTATTTCTGGAAGATGCAGTGTTGTTTTGGAGGGGTTTTAACATTACTGTATCATAGGACGACCAGATCGCAACTGTGAAAAAATGGCACAGGGGGTGGGGGGGGGCAATAGATTCCTATATAAGAAAAAATCCCCCAAAACGGGACTGTTCCTATAAAAACGGGACATCTGGTCACCCTACTGCATTGGTTGAGATGAACTGTGGCTCAGAGCTGTGCAGAAGGAGCCTGTTTTAACTTGTTAGGTGGGACAACCTTGCTGCCTCCTCCCTTCCCTGGGCCCGAGGAAAAGGCCCTGTGAGGGTGGGGCTGGCTGGCACCTTCTCCCCAGGAGATGAAGGGCGGGTGGGCTCTGTGTGTGCAGATGACACCTGAAGGGAGTTCCCCACCTGTACCACAGCTCTCGCTCTGTCCATCTCACGGCCTCAGGCTAGGAAGCTCCTCGGGGCAAGCCCAGGCCTTACGGTCACTCAGGCCCTGCCACTGGGGTGGGGGAAGAAAGCCCAGCGCCCTGGTGGCTAGGCCCAGCACCCCATCTTGGCCCCCGGCTGCCCACCAAGCGCCTTCCCTCCTGGTGGGGCACCTCACGAGCCTCTCGCGCCCAGGGCTGGCCTGAGGCGTTTCACAAGCTCCCGCTCCTCCAGGCCTAACTGACCCTCCCCCCCTCGCCCAATGGCGGTGCTGGTCTGCCTCAGGGGAGATGAGCGCTATAGACCTGACCTTCCCAAGATGGCGACCCTGTTTAGCGAGTGGGACAAGATCCTTCCGTGACCTTTCCAAGGTGGCGTCCTCCCACCCTCTTTTGTAGCCCTTTCCAAGATGGCGTCCCGGAGGCTCCGCCCCCCGAGCGGTGCATGCTGGGAGCGGCGGCAGTGACTGAGGGCTGAGGCGCCGGGCCTGGTGCTGGTGTGTGGGGCCGGGCCGGGGTCGTAGCGAGTCGGGGCCGAGAGGCGCGATGCCGGAGCTGGCCGTGGACCGGGTGGTGGTTCACCCGCTGGTGCTGCTCAGCGTGGTGGATCACTTCAACAGGTGAGGCCCGGCCGCTGAGTCACGGGCCCGGCCGGGGAGCGGGTGCGCTGAGCCGTGGCGCCCGTAGCCCTCCCTCGCGCCTCATGGCCGCAAGGCGGGCTCGGGCCCCGGGGCGGAGGATGAGCGAGGCTGAGGGGACCGGGGGCGGTATGGTGGGACGGGGCCCCCGAGGGCGGGGAGAACGCCGGCGGAGAAGGGCTGGATTGTCGGTGTAGGTGTCCCGCCCTTGCGGGGGCTCCTCGTGTGGGATTTCGGCCCCCAGGAAGCCCCTCTGCAGGTGTGTCCCGTTCTCTCCCCCACCGCCAACACCGCCCCGAGCCCTGCTCGGGCTAGTCTGTGCCGTAGCGGGGCCCGGGGACTGGTCGCTGTGTAAAAACTCGGGGCCTGCAGAGCTGAAGTTCGCTGCTGAGGTCTGGAGCAGTTCGTAGCTACCTCCTCACAGTGCTGGGAAGTGAACTGTAGCCTTCTCGCTCTCCGCCTGCGAAAGTGCTGTCAGGCAGGCATGACCCCAGCGCCCCTACAAGAGAGGGAGCGCGGTCTTTGGGGCTGGTGCTACGTTTTATATCGCGGCTTTACATCCTTAAAGACCCCAAACTGCTTTTTAAACTAAATGGTGCTCACTGTGGAACCTTTTTGTAAGCAGTGACTCAGTGAGGCAAAGCTTTAGGCTTTGTACAGTCTGCTAAGTATCTCATTGATCAGTAAAACCCGGAGTAGGTATCTCAGAAAACTTGAAAATCTTGCTTTAGTAGTCTGATATTCTGGCTGTGTGTGTCAGAAAGGTAGAATTCCCCGTAAGTGAAAGTAGAAGATGCTAGATAACTTCATAAATGTGAAAGTCAGCACCAGCTATTCAAATCTGAGGGTATGGTCTGTGCTGCAATTATGAGCATAAATGGGCAGTTAACTAAATCATCTGACTCAATATTTCCACAATGTTCATGCAGTTATGCTAATTTATGCTTCCAAATTATGCAATCGGATGAAGATGCATTTTTGTGTGTACCATTCCGAAAATCTTGGAGCTAATGTTTATCTTAAATCATAGGCTCTTCAGGACAGAGACCATGCATGGGTGTGGTTTTATATACCATGGGGGGGAAAAAAACATTAGCAAGTGGAATTACCTTGCATCAATAAAGTGCAACTATAGTGTCTTAAAGCTGCATGAATGGACTGCAAAAACAACAGTTTAGGAGTGATGACTTCTAATTTCTGATAAAAAGTTTGAATAGTACCAATGTGATGTAGTGAGAGTTATCATATATTGTCATAGGATAGCATTTGTGATTTAGTAAATTACAATGATGACACTTTATACTTCCATTAAAGGACATGATATTCCCAATTAGGTTTATTTGTTTTTCTCTTAAGAAAGAATAATTGTACCAAAGTTAAAGTAACATTCAAGTACTGTGAAATTGGTTAACAAGTTATAAATACCATTTTATTACGCATAACTGACTTTGGTTTTAGGTGTAGTCTATATATTCTCTGCATATTGAAATATGGCATTTTTCATTTGTCTGGTTTAAACAGATTTTACCCTTAAAGCTACAATTCACTCAGCAGAGAATAAATTGTATTCCTCTAAACATCTTGTGCAATTTGCACTGTGTGCCTAAAATTAACTTAATTGCAGTAGTTGTCAAGCACTCTTAATATAAAAAAATCTTCCTTCAAGGCAGCATAGAATAGTAGAGAAAAACCTACTATTGTAAAGGTAAATTAGGGATGACAGTGAACAAAGTTGAAAGTTTACTGTACTTTTTACAGCTTGATTTACAGAACAAAGGCAGTAGTAGCCTTCTGTTTTATGACACAGTAATCTCCGTTATAGTGGCATCCATTAGCTGCATGGAAACATCTAGTGCATCTTTCACATCAGAGGATAAATTACAAGTGTGGTGCTTGCAGACAGTGCACTGTTACAACTTTTTTAGGTATAAATCAGCTAAGTAATGACAAGGAACATATTACCTTGTTCATTTCCCATCTGCCTCCCCCAGAACTTAGTCAGATGACACAACTGATTCATTTATACTATTGGTGTTTTATTTCTAGTATCAAATATTTTGCATTCCTTAATACAAACTGTGACCGTCTTTTCCCATTTAGAATAGGAAAAGTTGGGAATCAGAAGCGAGTTGTTGGAGTGTTGCTGGGCTCTTGGCAGAAGAAAATATTAGATGTATCCAACAGTTTTGCAGGTGAGTTTGGGTGTCCTATTCTGTTTACCATCTATTAAAATAGCTAGCAGAAAAACTGCCACATATTTTCTTGCACCATCCTGGCACATTAAACTCTTCTTCCCATTTATAAATTCATGAAGCTATGGTGTCTGTTTTCATGGAAACATGCTAGTTATCTGCTTATAGAAGAGAATGACGGGATCAGGTTCCTTCTGCTCTGCATCTTATCTGTAGCAGTATCCAATGGCGAATGCTCAGGGGCAGCTGTAAAACTCTTAAAGCAGCAATTGTTCGATATTTTCTCAGAGGTGGAAGATTTTTTTTCCTGATCCTGGATTGCGATCATTTTATGACCTTGGGCTTTGGAGACTTATGGCTTGAGTTACCTAGCTATTGTCATTGCAGATGTTACTTACTCACATGAAGATCTAATGTTTTATTTGAAAAGTACCTTTTTCTTTAATAGCCTGTAAGAATTGCACAGATATTGCTTAAAACATGTATTTTCACTTGTATTAAAATCATTGCCTCTTGAATTTGAATCCTGGTTTTGTACAGTAGTAAAATCAGTACCTATATGGCCTTTTCTGACCTTTTTGTTTTCTTATTTACCTCTCATCTCCTCTTATTCATCTGCCTTCCAAAGGGGGTATTTATTGATAAAGCGGAATCATCCATGTTGGCTCCTGCGTGAAAATCTGGGAACAAAAGTGTAGCCTAATCCTGGATTATTTTTTCAGAGTTGTGAAGATGGAGTAGCAGTTTGGTCACTTAAACTGCAGGGCTGCCAAACATAAAACTTTATAATTGGAGATTTTTTTTTTTGCATTTCTGTAAATTAAAGCCCTGTTGTTCAGAACTAAACTTGTAGCCTGTTATCCATAATGTGAACTAACAAAACAAACTAGTTCTTTACTCAAGAAAATGGTATATGTAATTATTTATTTTTAAACAGACTTCATAGAATTGTAGTTATTTGTCTTAATGCACTAATGGAATGTGTCTGTCTTTGCAGTGTAACTTTTCATTATTCAAACTTCTGTTGACCCAACAGTCTGTAGTGACCTATTGGGACCCATAGTTTTCTTTATCAGAAGTCCTTGCACACCAATTTTGTGTAAATTGTTCATACAATGGAATGTTCCTGGCATGTTCTTGAGCATTTTGTAGATATTGTTTGCCCAGAATAATTCAGTTGTTTTGGTTTTCCTTCTCAGTTCTAAAACTAATTGAGTAGTTATCAGAAAACCACTTGAAAAAATCAGCTAATGTTGCTGTTGAGTTTTACAACAGTATCTGCAGCACAGTGTAGCAAAACAGTTGTATTCAATCAAAGTTGAACAAAATTACTTTTTTTTTTTATTTGTAGCCAAGAACTTGCTGGAAAAAAATCTGATTTTTCTGTGAAAGTTTTCAGGCTGGATGGAACTTGAACTACTAAATATTGAACTAACTGTTTTGTTCCCAGTCCCTTTCGATGAGGATGATAAAGATGACTCTGTGTGGTTTCTAGACCATGATTATCTGGAGAACATGTATGGAATGTTTAAAAAAGTCAATGGTAAGTGCATATTGTGAGTGGTTGATATTTGCCTAGAAACTTTAAGACTCCTGGTAGCGCTGTACTTCCAAGAACTGAGGTGACGATCTTGGGGATTGAATAGCTATAAGCATTTCAAACCCTGCTACTGTGACCCCTTCACCAGATTCTCCTTTCCTTCTGCAACCTTTTCCCTCGTATGAATGCAGACCTCTGTATTACAAACCCAGGTGAACTGATTAACCTTTCTGTTTTGTTTGGTTTCGTTTATAAAGGTCTCACTTTCCTTTCCTTTATAAGGTGATGGGGGCTGAATCTGGAGAGGCTACAGTAATTCCCCTGTGAACATTCCCAGCCCTTGGAAAAACTTATTTAGACTGCTGATGTTCTTATGATTCCTTAAGTATTCAAGTCTACTACAGATCTTGCAGCTTATTGTCTTTGAATTTTTGTGCAGAAGGATGTCAAAAGCCACGGCCCCTTTTTGTCTCAGATCCCCAGAGTCTGTCAGCTCGAAAGTGCCATGTTGCATAAACCAGTTCTGACTCAGGGATCATTCATAATTGATAAGGGATGTAAAATATTTGACAGACAGGATCCATGCCTTTGTCACTTCCGAGATAGATTATTATAGTGTGCTCTACTTGGAGTAGTACCCTTTGAGATTACCCAGAAGCTTTGACTAGAGCAGAATCTGATTGCTACACATTTTAAGGACGTGGAGCAGCATGGGATACTAAACCTGTGCTTTGAACATCTTTGACTTCCTCTCTGCAAATCAGAGCACTGATGCTAATAAAAAGAAAACTATTTTGAACCTCACTGCCTTGAGGATGGTTGCTTTTGTGTATTGTAAGGAAGCTGAAGTCAGCTTCAGCCTGTTGCTGATGTTATCTCTGCATTGTTTGGTGATTTAAAGTTGTTTTCTGTGAAGAGTCTTCAAAAGCCTAAGTTTAATGACCAAAGACACATCTTATTTGTTGAAGCTTCTCCTGACTGACTACTGCTAAGGTAGTTTGGGTTGTCTGGAATAAGGCACAAATGGCTCACCTGTGCTGTCCAATAATAGATTAAATGCAGCATTATATCTCCTATGCCCTCATAGTTGAAGTGTCTAGGCACAAAAATCAATTGAGCAAATACCTTCCTGGGAAGTCCTGTTTTCCAGAGTGGCCAGTAAATTTTGAATCTAAATGTTCATATGCCCTCAGCCATCACCTGCTCCATATTTCCTTCCTAACCTGCCTTCCACCAGCACAAACTAGGGCAAAAGAGTGCAAAGTGCAGCAACAATTTAATTTCTCAAAGCGTTTAGGTCTTTACTGGTGTCTGTAAAGCAGAAGTGGGAGTTCTACTTGATGTCCTTTGAGAAGTTTGGGCACAGCCCACGGTCAGGTTCCTCTATACGAACTATTTTCCTGTCTTTACCTTCAGATTCTGACTGTTCCAGTAATTTTTTGCTTTTCCCAGCTAGGGAAAGAATTGTTGGATGGTACCACACAGGCCCCAAACTACACAAGAATGACATCGCCATCAATGAACTAATGAAAAGATACTGTCCTAATTCTGTAAGTAATGTATTTCGACTGTTTATGGCGCTTCTGGGAACCTGCAGTCCCTTCCAGTTCCATCTGCAATTTGCAGTAGTGACATGATGTAGTAAGATATAGCATGGTAGCTATAAAGAGAATAGAGCACGCTGATCAGTCTCCCTTGAAATAGTGGCAGACATTTTTTCCCTGCTTGCAGTTAGAAACCTCTTTGAATAACAAACTTGAGAATTAGCAGTTGGCCACAATCTGTGTCTTCTAGTTCTTGAGTAGGTTTTGTCTAAGATGTGTTTCTCCACCAGGTATTAGTAATTATTGACGTAAAGCCAAAGGATCTGGGGCTGCCAACAGAAGCCTATATTTCAGTTGAAGAAGTTCATGATGTGAGTGTTCAACATTTCAGTATTTGTCATTTTCTGACTATGGTGGGATTTCCTGGAAAAGGGAAAGGAGTGCTTTAAGAAATAGACACCTTAAAACATGTTGCCTTGTTCTTTTTAGGATACCCTTTCCACTACTTCAGTTTGCCTTTTTCAGTTCAATAGATAACATTGCATCTGTTAACTAGCATCTTTGAGCCTTTCAGTTTAAACTTGCTAAATCAGTGTTTGAACCCCCACTATAAATTCCAGCTGATTGAACTGAAATTATCCGTTCTCCAGCACTCCTGAAAAGCAGTTTCTCCCTGCTTGAACGAAAGAGCTCTGCGTGTTCTTGCAACTTCAGCTAGCTGTATCATTTTAGAATGCTGCACCTTTACTGTTTGTCCACACCCATGGAAAAAGCAACGGGATGGAGCATGCATTTATGATACAACTGATACACGTCCACTTGTTGCAACAATAGTCTGAGTAATCACACACCTCATCTTCACCAGTTTAGTCTTAACTGCACAAGGCTGACTTTACTATCTTTGTTAATCACTCGTCTACCACTGTGCATGCTAGAATCAGTGGTGACTTTTAAACCATCAAAATTAAATCTGGATGAAAAATTAGAATATAGAGATTTTTTTAAAAATCTGCTCCTATCACACACTGTCTGAGACCCATGGTGGAGAGAGAAAGTTGTTCCCAGGTTCTCCACTCTTAAATCTATACTGGGTTTTTTCTGGTTTTGTAAACTCCTGTTCTTACAGTGGTTGGTCCCCACCAGGCCTGGAGCATGGTACAACCAAAGTAAATACAAGTCTCAAAGGTAACTAGGTCCTATCTTCAAATAAAAGTCACCATGGTACTCAGTGTAACACGCGCACACTTACTGTCCAGTACATAGCCCTGCAAATTAATTACCTGGAAATGAGCTTCACCAAGAATAATACTGTAGATGAAGTAGTGGGAGGAGCATTAATGTGCAGAATAATGTATTCTGTTACCATCCCCTCCAATGTATGTAGCATTTCCGTGGGTTAGTGACATCTGCCTCAGTTTAACTGATGTGCAATAGAAATTAAACAGCACATTAAAGTACCTTTTTATAATTACAGTTTATTGCTTTGTTGATGACCTCCTGCCTGTCTGACTTCCAGTGGCAAGTCTGGCCAGTTTTCTAGATTCATTTAAATACAGTACAGACCCATTTACGCACGGATGTTGGAAGTCAATCCGTCACAACCACAGGTGAAGAGGGCCATGCGGAAATATCTTAAGATATTTATATATACATATATAATTATCTAGGATTACATACGTATTGACAGCGTCCCAAATACTGCAGGCCTATCTGTTAATGGCGCTTTGCAAGAATATAAATTCAAATGTGTAATCTAATAAAAACATTAAATACGCAATAAATCACTAAAACTTTGAAAAAATACCAGTTTAAGCTAAAAACGTTGTGCAAGAAAGGTTCCTGTTACAATTAAATCAGTGAGAATCAAACAATTTTGAAATCTATTAGCACAGACTGTATATTACATCTATCTAGCGTGACAATGACTAAGCGTGTGCGATACATCTTTACCAATATCATCGATCAAAAGGAAGAGGAAATGCCAGTAGGCCTACAGCATGTTTTCACTCCACACTTCCTGTCGATTTCCTTGTCAGTGAGTTAGCAAGCAAATCCATAGCACTACATAGCAAGTTCCTGTACTGCATGTTAACAAGCCTCGTGTATTAAATAGGTAGCACTGGGAAGCATGGCGCTACCACACGTTAAGCAGATTCATGCGTAAATGGGTCTGTACTGTATCAGTTCCTTAATCTCCTTTTTTAAAACCCTGTATACTTAACTCACTTTGGGGATTCTGTTCTGAACTAGTTTTGACCATATCTGTAAACTGTGTGGAGCTCTCCTATCCCAGCTTGATAGGTTTTCATCCCTGACTGTTTCTGATCCTGTTCTTACCATGCATGTCTCACTTACTCATTGCAGCAGGCCAGATGTAGCTCTGGATAAAGTGTCCAGTGCTTTTTGGCTTGTAACAAATCCAGCTTCCAATAAACCTACTTTGCTTTGAAGTTTCATTGGAGCAGTTTTACTGTTCACAGGCACACTGCCCAAAACCAGCTCACTTGAGGTTATGCTGTTACACCTGTAATCATCGGTTTTCTATTTCTAACCTTGTCACTGTGCCATTCTTGTGCCCCCAAAGGATGGAACTCCAACCTCCAAGACTTTTGAACATGTGACCAGTGAAATTGGAGCTGAGGAAGCAGAGGAAGTTGGTGTTGAACACTTGTTACGGTAAAAGCTTTATTTTAATGAAAAACCTTGTCAGTGGTTGGATGGCAGCTCACTTTATCCATCTAACTGCTGGCACCAGCTTCCTGCCCAGGATATGATATAAGAAACAAGGACCTCATTACATGCTACTTAAACACTTAATTTTATCTAAACAAGTTCATTCAGCAATACTGCAAAATATAGAATCTGCTGAACTCCTGTCTAGTGAAATGTTTGACTTAAACTGTCTTTTTTAAAAAACTAATAAGACGTCAGTTTCACCTTGCTCCTTTTACTCCAGCAGGTAGCTTGAGATATGTCAGAACAACATAGTCACACTTTATAGTTCAGAAAGACTTCCATTTAATGCTGATGTTCGTATTGCTCCTGTGACAGCAATGGCTGCCTATCAGAAAAGAGAGCAAAATTATCAGGGGCAGACTACGCAGACCTTTCATCTATCAAGACTCAAAGAGCAGAAAGGCATTGTTGACAAATAGCCACAGAGGGAGATTTTGCTTTGGCTTGCCTTCACTCTTTATATTTGTAAAGCAATCTCAAAGCCTTCAGTGAAATGTTAAGTCTCACAAGGCCCCTGTGCTGTTAAACAATTATTATGCCTATTTTACAGCTGTGTAATCTGGAGAGCTGTGACTTGCCCAAGTCCCCAGAGTGAGTTAGTGACAAAGCCTCTCATAGAACCCAGGTGTCCTCTCGTTATCTCCTAATCATCAGACTAGTATTACTAAAAAAATATTCAGTCTATAGAGAGCATATGGTGACCTTGATCAAATCTGTGTTAGGTGTTTCTAATGCACCCAATCTAAATTAGTTTTGTCTCAATCTTTGTGAAGTGTTTTGTAAAATTTTACTTCATCTGCCCTTCAAAGCAGCCTTTTATAGATCTTTCTAGCTCAAAAATAAATTAATGTATGTAAAGTAACATTAAGGCTTCTCCTTCCTATTCTGGGTGTTCCAGAGATATTAAAGACACAACAGTGGGCACACTGTCCCAGCGCATCACAAACCAAGTCCATGGTTTGAAGGGACTGAACTCCAAACTTCTGGATATCAGGAGCTACCTAGAGAAAGTGGCCATGGGCAAACTACCCATCAATCACCAGATCATCTACCAGCTTCAGGATGTCTTTAATCTGCTGCCAGATGTCAACCTGCAGGAGTTTGTCAAAGCCTTTTACTTGAAGACCAATGACCAGATGGTGGTGGTCTACTTGGCTTCTCTTATCCGGTCTGTGGTTGCCCTGCACAACCTCATCAATAACAAGATTGCCAACAGAGATGCAGAAAAGAAGGAAGGTCAGGAAAAGGAGGAAAGCAAAAAGGAGAGGAAAGATGAGAAGGAGAAAGACAAAGAGAAGAGTGAGGGCAAGAAAGAGGAGAAAAAAGAGAAAAAATGAAAAATGTAGTTTTTTATTTGTAAATTAAAATCTTGTAAACTAAATCACTCTGCTGCTAGAAGGTTCTTTTCACTTGTTAAAGTGATCAGAGTTCTCTGTTCTTGCCTGTCTTGGGAGGCACTTTCAGATCAGCTGCCTCTGCTCTTACATCATACAGGCAGATAACTGGATAGAAGGGGAGGAAGGGATTCAGTCCACACAAACTGGCAGTTCTAATAAGGAGCAGTACTAAGTACTGGGAAGGAAAGCCCCTGTCATTTCAGTCCTCAGCACTGGGAAGGAACAAGCAACGGTAAAGTGCAACGTTTGTCATACGCTGCTAGTAAAATCTTGTGTCCCAAGATACTTGTCTGTCTCCTTCCCTCATGATTTTGGTCTATTGGCTCTTTGGGGGTACTACCATAGTATGGAAAACTGCTAAACTATATGCATGACCCTGCTGCTCCTTCCCATCTTGCATTCTGCTGTCACTCCTGACCTGTGCTTGAGGACCCTGCACAGAGGATGAATTTACCTGCCCAGCCTGTTGCTCAGGAGATCTTGAGGTTGGGCTCCTATATTGTTTTACTTCCAAGAGATGATTAAATGGTTTGGTTTGTAAATCTGACTTCTGGTCATTTTTAATCCCAAAAGCCAAATGGGAGCTGATGTTAGCAGTGCTGGAGTGAGGAATTTAGGACACAAGAATCTCATTTCAGGAAGAAAGAAGCTGAGCAGGATGAGAGCACAGAATGAAGCCTATGAAGACAAGATGGGTTTGTGCCCTTTGTGCTGAGATGAGCAAAATAGCTCTAGAGCAGTTGGTGCCCAAATCCTAGGAGTGTCGTACTACCAGGACGTGCCCCTGTAGTGTCCACGATGAGCCCCTGCCTAATCCAGGGCACTAACGGCTAAAACAATGCAAATTCCATCTTGACATGGAGTCTACAAGACATGGGGAAGTTAATCATGAATTTTGGGAGCTTGACTAGTTAGTCAGTTTCTTAAGAGGGGCTACGCTACTTTGCTCAATGACAGGAGGAGTAGGGGCAGCTAGCATGCTGGCCTTTTGCAGCGCCAAACCCTTTTGTGGAAGTGCAGCCATGGGTTTCAGGAGTCCCCATTAAAGAGGAGGGCATTGGCTCAGCTTAAGCTGGAGCATTCAGTGCATGGACCTATAGCTCCAGATGTTAATTTCTACATGAAAGATGATTATCTTACATTCCTGTAAATGAAGCATGTGGCCTCCAGGTGCTGGGGAAATAAAGGACCCTCTGTAAGCACTACTGAGTCTGGGTGAATGGAAAGGTGAGTTGGCCAATTGTACTATCTTTCCTTTGACTGTGATGGTGAGCCTAGGAAGCCTTGGCCTGGGTGGCCTGTCAGACATCACCATCATTTCCTCTGAGAGCTGGTCATGTTCAAACTTCCACACAGTGTCATTACAGGTGCTGGATTTAGCTCTCCTCAGTCATGGTGCTGCAGGAACATGTTACAGTGCAGCAGCTGCAGCAACAACAGGACACAGGGCTCTATTAAAAAGCTTAAGTTCACTCAGAGTAACTGTTTTTAATGTGGGAGACCTCAAAACAGCCAGACCTGCTCCCTGAAGATCCTTGAAGGGCCTATTTCAGATGACTCAGAGATGGAAAATGCTGCCTTAATTGAAGTTAGAGCGCTGGTACGATCATAAACCTGTTAATGCCCTACTTCCAACAGGCAGAGCACACTGATTTCAGCTGCTACCCTGTAAAAACAAGCATAATTTCCCAAGCCCCTGGAAGATGCAACATCCATCACCCTGGTACCTCGCTGCCCAAGTCACTATCAAGACTTTGCACTAACCCTGACCCTGAGTTGCTTGCTGTTATGTAGTAGGAGAATATTTTCCCTTTCCATAAGAAATGAAACTGGTTTGTTACTGTGGGAGGTTTACAGTGGGAGGCAATAAATGCTCAAACAAGTTACCATCCATTTCCTTTTATACAGTCGCACAGGTGCGTGTGGTGAACCAGCCTGGCTATGGATCAGGCTGTGTTACCATAGTGCTCCACTGCCTCACAGTTATTAAGCCACCCCTGGGAAGCAGAGCAGGGCTCTTCTCCCCACTGTACTGATGGGAACTTGGCTATGTCACAGGGGGAGTGGGTAGAGCAGAGAAGTGAATCCAGGCCTTTGGCATGCCAGGCTAGTGCCCCAACCTTTCTTGGGAAAGAGTTTTCCCTCCCAAGTCCACCCTTGACTGTGAAGGAGTAAGACATTGAGCTAGACTGAAAAAGAAATATGCTACTGGCTAACTTGATACTTTTACCACTTGCTTTATAAGCCAGTGATGGTGGTTGAGGTAGGGAATCTCTCACCGCTCAAGCCTGCCCCAAGCAAGTAGGGGCTGCAAACCATCACAGTTGAAGGGTTGAGGCCCATTTGCCATGACTTAGTGGGTCTTGCTCTTGTGAACACCATGGAAATTTGTGTTTGTGTAGCATGCATCTCTGCTGAGTGGTGAAAAGATGGAGGCGATTTCACACAAACCACTGATCTTGTGAGAATTATGCAGCTTTTGGTTGAAATCTCATGGGGTTTCAGTACCCCTGCATTCTAGTCTGTTTGGATTTAAAGCTGAGCCCTCATGCAGGTCAGGCCATAGCGTTCCCCCCTCCTCCTCCCCCGTGTCTAGCAGCAGTAATACTTCCAGCTCTGTGTGTTTAAAATCAGTCTGGCATGGCCAAGGCTCAAGGACTGGTTATTCTCTACTACTCAGTGACACAGTTTGCACTGGTTCCTGAGCACATGATATGGAGGGAAAGCTCCAGAGTGCACGGAAGGATCCTACATCAATAAAGCAGGTGTGTCTGGGCAGCCATGACCATTTTTTGCCCTTGCAGCTATTTGCGATGTCAGGGACTCATAATTCTTCATAAATTTCTTTGTCAACATAAATGTCAGGCCTTTAAAAAAAATTGCTTCATGTCTGTTCATAGAATAGTCTGTAAATCAGTGTGCAGACCACAAACACAACTGATTGAGGACAAAGAAATACTTGCTAAAATCCCACTAATGGCCTCTTAACTCTCAGGTGCCTGGATGATGTGATCACAGTGAGAGCCAACAGCCCCAGCTCTTTGCCAAGAGGACTTTAAAAAAAGCCCTGGCATGTCTAGATTGTGCTGGGGAGGAGGCAGTTCCAAACTAGCTATCATCCATCTTCCCCATTGAACCCTCTGCCAGCCTCAGAGAACAGAGCAGAGCCTCACTGACGTGCCTCATCCTTTTGCCAGACGAGTTCTAAAGCTGCGTTGTAACCTTCCATTATGAGGATTTTGCACTACAGCTGAGGCCTAGAATACTTATTTCATTGAGTGCGCTAGAGAAACCAAGACGCACTGCAAGATGTTACAATCCTGCCACTAAACAACAGGAATATTCATTAGCTTGCCCAAAACCATGCATAAAATAAGGTGGCACGGGTTGTACTGAGTAACCAGTGACAATACTGAGCCCCCTGAAACTAGAGCAGCAGCATTAAAAAATATATACCAAGAATTGCTCCCCATACCCATCCTAGGGTGAGGGGCATAGGGAGAGGGAGTTTGGCTAGGGACCATTCAGCTAAATCCCAGCAACCAGTTCCTGAAACTAACCCAACATCTCCTGAGCTTCTGCAATGCAGGAAAGAGACCAGGCGGTCTCAGTGTTTAAAAAGTTTGGGTTTTCGCCCACTGTCATGGCACTGGGCTGCAAGCTGGCCTGGCTCCTCCAAAGGGCCATTGCTGCCTATCTGCTTCAACGTACTGCAGTTCAGAACAACAGATTAGGGACCCTCAGCACATCTTTGAATCAACCAGTGAAGGGTGCACATTGTACAAGGGGGCTGTAAAAGGGCCTTTGCTTTTAGTATTCCTGGCTGAAGTGCTCATTTTTCAAAGAAGGGCGTCCTGCCGGCAGTGACTCACCAACCGCCTGTGCCATTCCTCCAGTGGGAACAAAGAGTCCTTGTAGTGGTGTGAAGAGGACTTAAAAAAATTAAGGCCCAACTCCACCAAGGTATTTGGGCTCCTAACAGCTATTGGAAATCGGTGGGTGTTGGGAGGCTGAATAGCTGTGTGGCTCTGGGCTTAATGGTAAGAAAAAAAACCCTGAGTTGGAAGGATGTCTGCTCTCTAATGCGCCACATGTAGCACTGACTCTGCCCAGTGTTGGAGTCAGGATCTTACGTCCTGCTTCCCACAGCTGCAAGATCCCAGCTCTGCTGTTTTCTTCAAACCCTCAGCCTCTGACTACAGGCCCTCTAATTACAGAGGAAATACTTCAGAAAATCTCTGCTTTTCATGATTGGACTCAGTGCATTCCAAGGGGGTTTGGCCTGGGGCACAGTCAAGTGCTAATGACATCCAGAAGAGGCTTTTAGCAGGCGAGTTAATTGCCAGACCACAGTCGGACTTAACTCACTACTAGTGTGAAAGTGATGTCATGCCTCGGGCTAGGGCAGCAATGAAAAGTGACATGAATTCCAGTTAGTTTTCTTGCCATCTGCTACTGCCTTCCCGTGGCTGGGGGGAGAAGGGGGTGTGGGTGTGGCAGAAAGTCTGAAGTGGAACTGAATCAAGTCACCGAGCCCCACATGGGTTTTTTGACCCATTCTGAGCATGACGATAGATTGGGCCAGAGAGGCAGCCTTAGTGCAGAACGGTTGCGCCTCATTCTAACCCTCTGGAGCAAGGGAAGGCGGGAAAGGCAAGTTTGCTAATTCTGATGATTATTAAAGCAAAAACTCCAGTCTGTGTGGCTGAACTAATTCATGTCAGACCCTGTTTCCCCAGGCCTGAGTCCTCTTCTGGCAAGGGGCACGAGCCTTTCTGTATTTCTCTCCCCTTGGCTCATCTACAGCTCACCTGAGTGATGTCATAATACCGAGCACAACCACAGTCTCACCCTGTACATGGTGCACAACCAGCTTTGGCACGACCACGGGCTGGTGCAGGGGCCGGGCAGCACCGCCCCTTGAGGGACGCCACACGCCATGGAAACTCTGCGTCAGCTAAAGCATCGGCACAACTTGTCCATCCTCACTTCCAGGGAAAGATTTGGGTTCCCGACAGGAGCAGGCTCCAAATCCACGCAGCAGCTGCCTCCCCTTCTCCAGCGCAAGCTTCGGGGCAGGGAGCACCAATCCCCTGCCAGTGCAGGGCCAAGCACAATGGAGCCCCAGCCTTGGAGAAGCCTTCAGCTGCTACTCTAGAGGTGCGATGGAATAATAGTGAGGCACTGATGGTGTCCCCACCTCCAGGGGGTTTACACTGATGCTCGTGTCTCCCGCTTGGGTTCCTTGCTGGGAACGATCTGGGCCCCAGCCCTGCAGCAGAGCCAGCGGGCACAGGCATTAGCTGTTACAGGCACAGCCAGACTGTGCCATAGCCGCTTACGAGGCATCCAGTTCTGTACATCATCAGCCATTTACACAAGCAGTGAAACCAGCAATGGAGGCAGCATCAACTCAAAAGAATATCAGCCAACACAGGAATCTTGTATTAAACTTGTACTAACAAATAAAGAGGAACTGATCATGGAACTAAAAGTTAATGGTAGTTTAGGTACAAGTGATTATGATTTGGTCACATTTATAATGTGCAAGAATAAAGTCTAGGTCAGTAATACTACACACACACACACACACACACACACACCCTTAAATAGGGTCAATTTCACAAAGTTGAAACGATTAAGAGCCCAATCAGCTGGGAGGAAGAATTTAATCAGAAAAATGTTAATGATAATTGGGAATCATTTAAGAACACACTTTACTAAATGCCCGAAAAAGCCACAATTGAGGAAGAAAGCCATGCTGGTTAAAAAATGGACCTGATTTAGAGGGGAAGTGAAGGCTGCAGTAGAAAATTTTTTAAAATACCTGCCAGGTGGAAGAAAGGAGAAGTTGATAGTAATGAATATAAATCAGAAGTCAGGAATTGTAGAAAATTAATAAGGGAAGCCAAGGGACACAAGGAGAAGTCAGTGGCCAGCAGAGTCAAGGACAAGGAGTTTTTGAAATATGTTAGGAACAAAAAGAATCCAGACAATGGCATTGGTCCATTACTAGATGGAAATGATCACATTATCAATAATAATGCAGTAAAGGTAGAGGAGTTCTCTGCTGTGTTTGGGGAGGGAGGGGGGGAAACAGATGATGCGGTCTCCTCACAGGGTGATAACTGTTTCATTCCACTAGTCTCTGTCAGATGTTAAACAAGCTACTGAAGTCTGACATTTTAAAAACAGCAGGTCCAGATAACTTGCATCCAAGAGTTTTAAAAGAGCTGGCCAGTGAGCTCACTGGACTGTTAATGTTGGTATTCAATAAGTCTTGGACACTAGGGAAGTTCCAGAAGACTGGAAGAAAACTGCTGTTGTACCAATGTTTAAAAAGGGTAACCAGGATGACTTATGTAATTACAAGGCCAATAGCCTGACATCGATCCCAGGCAAAATAATGGGGCAGCTGATACAGGACTCAAGTAATAAAGAAGGGTAATGTCATTAATGCAAAACCATGGCTTTATGAAAAAGAGATCCTGCCAAACAAACTCGATATCTTTTTTTGATGAGATTACAAATTTGATTGCTAAAGCTACTAATACTGACATAGTATATGTAGACTTAAGCCAAAGTGCTTGACTGGGTACCACAAAACATTTTGATTAAAAAACTAGAACATAAAAGTACCATGGCACACATTAAATGGCATAAAAACTGGCTAACTGATAGGTCTCAAAATGTAACTGTAAACAGTGAATTGTCATTGAGTGGGTGTGTTTCTAGTGAGGTCCGACAGGGATTGGTTCTTGACTCTGTGCTATTTAATATTCCTAGCAATGACCTGGAAGAGAATAGAAAATCGTCACTGATGAAGTCTGCAGATAACACAAAAACTCGGGTCACAGTAAATGAGGAGGCCAGTCACTGAGTCAGCGCAATCTGGATTGCTTGGTAAAGTGGGGACAAGCAAAGAACAGGTGTTTTAATATGGCTAAAGGTAAACATCTGAGTGCAGACTGCAAACCACACTGCCCCTGGGAAGCAGTGACTCTGGAAAAGATTTGGGAGTTGTGGTGGATAATTAACTGAATGTGAGCTGCCGGTGTGGCCAAAAGGGCTACTGCACTCCTGGAATGCATCAATGGGAATCTCGAGGGGCAGTAGAGAGGTTATTTTACCTCTGTATTTGGCAGTGGTGTAACCACAGCTGGAATCCCGTATCCAGTACATTCAAGAAGGATGTTGATAAGTTCGAGAGGGTTCAGAGAAGAGCCACAGGAATGATTAAAGGATTAGAACATATGCCTTGTAGTGACAGACTCCAAGTGCTCAGTAACAAAGAGAAGCTTAAGGGGCGATTTGATCACAGTCCAAAAGTATCTACATGGGGAACAAATATTTCATAACGGGCTCTTCTAGCAACAAAAGGTATCACACACCCCAGTGGCTGCAAGTTGAAGCTAGACTAGAAATAAGATGTAAATTTTTAAGTAGGAGAGTAATTACCCCTTGGCACAATTTACCAAGGTGGATGCTCGTCCCTGGCCATTTTTAAGTCAAGGTGGGCTGTTCTAAACGCTTTTCTCAGTGTGTTATTCTGGGGCAGGTCTCTGGCCTGCTGATACAGAAGGTCAGTCTGGCCTTGGACTCTATGAATCTCTGAAATTGGAACTTGTCCCTGTTCGTGCTCTGCAAAGGCCCGGCTGTGTTGTACTGTTTGGATTTTTCCAGCCGCCTTGGGAGTCTCCTACCCCAGAATGCAGTCACGAGACGGGCATTTGGTGGCTGTGCCGCAGTCCTCTAGGCGGTAGAGTTGCAAACAAACCAGGACATTTCTCTGGAATATCAAAAAGCCAATGTACCCCTTCCCATCGATTACAGCCGCTCGGAAGCCATCAGCCTCCCCTCCGGGAGGGCAGCAGGGAGGAGGGCTGCAGAGTCTGCTCACGGAGTGCAGGCTCCTTTGCTGCACACAGGGCCCATATCCACAATTACTCACCAAAAGTGGGCATGTGGGTAGCAACTCAAATCGAGATCCCTCTGGGGACATTCCGGGCTGGAGCCAGGGAAGCGTGTGGGGTGGGGTCTCTGGGGCTGACCCTGGGCACTGGAAGCTTTTCTCTCCTATGAACACTGCAGCTCCGTGTCCTTAAGCTAACTTGGCTCTTGGCTGTATTACAAGCTGAACGTGTTTAACTGTCAAAGCCGCTGGCCTCTCTCCACCGCGCTGCCCTTTAGCCCCAGAAAGGGCCTGAGACAAGGATCCTCAGCAGGGAAATTGCCCCAATACTCCCACCCTTCCCTGAGCTGCAAAATCCTCCCTCTAACAAGCCACCCCACCCTGCTGCAACCACCATCCAAATACCAGCTCAGAACTGCCAACCTCTCCTGGACTCCATCAAGTGTCCCAGAGGCTGGACCGAACCCCTGCAGCACAGAGCCCCCCAATGCCAGCTCTTGCTCCCAGGGAGCAGCAGGAGCTAGTGGACTCGAGGTGGGGAGACACTGAAGGCCGCAGTCTAATGCAGCTCAGAAGCCATCAGCTGGTCAGACACGACCTTTGCTGTGGGGTCCGGGGCCCCCGTCTCTGCGGGACCCCAGGTGGACGACACCAGCAGACGATTTGTTCATTTGCCCAATGCTATGGGCTTAGGCAGCATAAAGCAAACTGCCCCTAGTCGTTCGAGGAACAGCTCCAGCCCTCCCCTTCCGCTGCAGTGGCCCAGATGACCCAGGCTGTCCCAATGGGGCACTGTCAGCCCAAGGCTGCTGCGGTGTGTGGTCTATCCTAGCCCCTGGGAGCCTCCTCACCCCGACACACACAACCATCTCCCCTCTGGGCAAGCCTGGCAGAGCAGCCTCCATAGTCCGCCCTTCAGGGGCAGCTGCCCATCTCTGCTGGGGCTGCTCACTTCATTCCAGACAGCGTCCCTCTCCGCCCCAATCAGAGCAACGAGCAAACGCACATGCCAGGCCAGCTCCGAGGTCCGTCCCGCCCAAGCAGTGCAGCTCCCAGAGCCTCCCTTTGCAGGCTAAGGCAGGGAGGGCGCAGTGGAGCAGTGGACAGCCGAGGCTTGGGGGTGGAGGATTTATAGCAGCCCCTAGAGGTCCCATAGTACCAGGTACTGTACAGACAGGCGTTAGTTAGTTAGACACTCCAGGCTGCTCCATCCAGTGCGACAGAGCAGCCCCCACACCCCCACGCCCTGCCCAGCACCAGTCGGGGGGGTGGGCGCTGTGCAGACTCTACTCTCCATCTCATGTCCCGTATGCAGAACGGCCCCGGAAGAGCCCAGCTGTCCTTGAAGGCCCTCGGCTCCTACGGCTGCTGCTGGGGCCACAAACACGGGCTGCCGTTTTCGGACGTTTCCTTCCTACTGCCACGACTTTACACTGCATCCCGCATGCCCAAGGGGGCCGCGCTCGGCTCCTTAGGAGCATCCCCCGGGCACCAGCTGCTCAGACTGGGACAGACCCAGCCAGGGCAGAGCAGAGCTCCGGGGAATATTTTCAACCCCCCTGGAGTTTTTATAGCCTCTTGGGGGTGGGAGGTGCTCTGGGAAATGCCCTGTAAGACCTGAAGCCCTGGACAGAACCTCCCCCGTCACAGGACTGTCGTGATCTGCCACCTTCACAGAGTCACATGCAAACCCCCAAGCAGATGCTGATTGTTTATTGCACAAGAAATTGGCGTCACTGAGGCAGGGGGGTGCAGTACAAAACTACCCAGGTCACTGCTCAAAAGCTATTGCAATTTGTGGTCTCCACAGACTTCATTCTGTACAGCTAAGTACACAGACGCGCGCACGCAGGGGCCCGATCCCCATGCACACACCCACACTTGGGCCACTGCTGTTCTCCTGAACTCTCTGTGGCCGCAGCCTAGGCCGGCAGAGGATGTGGAATAAGGAAACAGCATCAATGCCAATGGCAGAGAGCTGGATTCTGCCCTCGCTTACAGCAGCGTCTCTCCAAGGGATCTCCACCATGCTCTGTGACTAGACCCAGGCCAAGAGTTTCCACTTGAACCCACAGACCGAGCAGAGGCCACGCGAGCTCGTCACACATGGGCACTCCTCTGCCGGCCTCAGGGAACGTTGGGAGCGGGCACGGCTCTAGCCCGTTTCACAGCACTCAGCTGCAGCCGCTGCAGGCCCAGAGCGAGCGAGAGAACGGGGCATCGTCTGTACAAAACATTAGTGGAGCCTCTAGGATCCTACTGAAGAGCATCCCCACCCCAGCACTACATTCCACGTCAACAGTTAAAGAGCCCGGGGGGCCACACGCACTCGCAAATCAAAGCACACAACACAAAGCACAGCCCTAGGCCCAGCCGGCCCTGCCTCGGGGCGACCCTCCCCCCCGGTCACTCAGTCGGGGCAGAGCGCCCAAACGCACTCCTCCTGGGCAGGAGTCTCTGCACCCCGAAAGGAAAAGGGCGCCCCATGGTCCCTGGGCGGGAAGTCAATGGGAGTTTTGCCATTGCCTCTGTTGGGGGCAGGACTGGGCTCATGGATGTCACGACCCAGGACCGCCGGAGCAGGAGCTTTAGCTACTTTATCGATACACCAGGAAAACAGAAGTGAAAAGTGACACTTAAAAAGCCACTCGCAGTTCATTTGACTGCAGCTACCTCTAAAAAGCTCTGTCCAGCGCTAGGCCCTGGCAGCAGCTTCCCCAGACACAAGTGCCCACCCGGCCCTGCTCTGGCCTCAATCCCGTGGGATGCGGGGTCACCGCTAAACGGCTCGGTGGCACTAACGAAGGAAAGACCCAGCACAGGAAGCCCTGGGCTTGTTCGGAATTCTCTGCTCTTCAGTCAGTCATTCGAATACAATCAATGCCCGTTTTGCAGGTGCCAGAGGTAACGAGTGCACACACCTCTTCGGTGCCAGGTGGTTTGGGGAGGGGGAGGTGTCTTCACCCCTGCCCAAACTTGGGGGGGGGGCACAAAGACCCCAAGGTCTGGAGCTTGGACACTGGGCTGCAGTTGAAACGTGTGCAGGGTCTGCCCCTCGGGAGGGCACCACCTGACAAGGAGCCAGTGCTCCAGCCCCTCCCAGCCATCCACTTCATTCCCCCTCAGTAGTGGCCTATGGGCGGGCTCTTGGGTCCGTCTGCCCCCTACACCTTGGGCTCGCTTTGGAGGTGGGGGGCAGCCTGTCTGCCATTGGGCTGCCTTGGCACAAGCCTAGCACAGGAACAAGAGTGACAGACAAACTCCCAGGCAGGGAGGGAGAGAAACTGCTCGGTGACGGGCACTCTCGGCCCGCCCTGAGAGCAAGAGAACGCAGCCTGCAGCCTGCTCCTGACGCGGCTCTGCCCTGGGCCGGCCAGGGGGTGTGCCGTTACTCCTGGCCAAAGCCTTCTGTCTCCTCAATGGCATACAGCAGCTTCTCCTTCAGCTGTTCATAGCTCTTGTAGGGAGGAAGATCCAGGCGGTTGAAGCTGGCGAGAAAACAAAGGCTGTCAGTGCAGCGGCAATTCCCCCACCACCCACATCCTGAGGCAGGGGCATCCCCTGCTCCCTCAGCCACGCTCTGGGATTGCGCTTTGAGATGCACACAGACGTTGAGGCCACATCCCTGCAAAGCCCATGGTGGAGCTGGTCTGAGAGGACGCAAGGGACAGTCCCACACCGATGGGACTGGATTCACCCCCGCCTGCTCCAAGAGGAGTGAGACTCACCAGGTGTGACTGCGGGGCAGCCAAGTCTCTTTGCCAACTTTATCGATGCAGAACTTCTGCGGCCCATTACTGCCTGTCAGTCCCAAACAGAACAACTCATTACATTACTGAGAAGGAAACACTGAAAGGACACTTCACGCAACATATAGCTAACCTGTGGAACTCACTGCCACAACAGCTCATTGATGCAAATTGCTCAGTAGGGATTTCTCTGGGTAATAAGATTACTCACAGTAACACTAACTAGGATAAACATTTCTCTTAGCAGGTATTACAGCTCTTGTCTCCAGGGCTTAAGCCAACATTACCTGCCTGGGATCAGGAAGAAATTTCCCCAATAGGTATGCTAGTGCATAAATGGCCAATAAGGGGTTTCTTCTACCTTCCTCTGAAGCAGCTGGTCCAGGTCACTGTCAGCGACAGGATGCTGGACAGGACAGATCTGGCAAGCTATGGCAAAGCTGGGCTACCGGTGGAAGTCTGTTAGAGATCATCAAACCAGACTAGAGAGCAGGACTAACAGATCTTTAAATGGCTACATATAATGTGCAGGAAGAAAAACTTATCATGGGGGATTTCAGTCTGAGGGACGCAGGCTGGAGGTCTCCTGCTGTCATGATGGCAATGTCCCTGGAGTTTCTAAAAATTACAGACAATTTTCTAACTCAAGAAATATTGCAACCTGCTCAGGGTAATTCCAGATTAGACCTCATTTTGATATCTGAAGATGAACTGATCACTGAATACAAATGTATGGCTGCCTAAGTGAAACTGATCTTGACGGATTACATTTGTTATGTGCGAAAAGAATATAGTCCTGACCAGTTATACATATACTTTGGGCTGAAAGTTAAATATCATTATGAGTAAAAATGATTAGGAAGAAAAATTCAAACAATTTAAACAAAACATGAAAAGTAATTGGGAGTTGTCTAGGAAAATGTAACTAAATACCTAACAAAACACAATTTCACAATTACAAAGGAATGCTTCTTCAATTAAAAAATATTCTGATTAATAAGAAGTGTAAAAACAGAACTAAAAATAATATACAATGAATGGAAAAAGAAGGAAGTTGATATCAATGACTATAAATTAACAGTGATGAAATGCAGACTATTGATAAGGGAGGCTAAAAGTATCAGTGAAAAAATCTATGCCCAGTAGGTTTAAGGACAATGAAAAGGAATTTTTAAAAACATATCACGAACAAAAGAAATCCTAGCAAAGGTATAGGTCAGTTAATAGACAGGGATGGTAAAATTATCAGTGATACAGATGAGGCAGAAATATTCAATTATTATTTCTTTTCTGTATTTGGAAAGAAGCTCCATGGAATATTCACAGCTTATAATAATAATGGAATCCTTTCTATTCCAACAGTAACAAGGGAGGATGTTAAATAGCAGCTGCTAAAGTTAAACATTTTTAAACATGCAGGATCGGATAACTTCAATTCAAGAGTTTTAAAATAATTGGCTGAGAAACTCTCTGTGCCACTTATGTTGATATTTAACAAATTTTGTAACACTGGGTAAATTCTAGGGGACTGGGAAAAACGCTAATGGGACAATATTTAATAAGGGAAAACAAGATAGCTCAGTGTTGGGGAGGGATAACTCAGTGGTTTGAGCCTTGGCCTGCTAAACCCAGGGTTGTAAATTCAGTCCTTGAGGGGGCCATTTAGGGATCTGGGACAAAAAATCTGTTAGGGGACAGTACTTGGTGCTGCTAGTGTAGGCAGGGGACTGGACTTGATGACCTTTCAAGGTCTTTCCAGTTCTATGAGATAGATAGAATAACCTGGATAACTACATGCTCACTAGCTTTACATCAATTCCATGAAAATAATGGAAAGGCTGATATGAGATGCAATGAGTAAAGAATTAAATGATGGTAACCAAACAGCTGGTTTTATGGAAATTAGGTTTTGTCAAACAATATTGATCCCGTTGTTTGATGAGATTACAGGTTTGGTTGACTAAGATGTCTGTGCTGACAGATGTCCTTCGACAGCTGTAAGGCATTTGGCTTAGTACTGTACCACATTTGGTTACAAACTGAGAGCTGGGGGGAGTTCTGTCTCTTCTCGGTGCCTTGGCTTACTTCCCTGCCTTTGTAAAATGCCCTGAGATGTCCGGCAGAAAGGTGAGTATAACAGTCCTAACATTGCTCCCCACCCTTCCATACCACTGGACTATCGCGAGTCTCTCTCTCCTTTATCCCCCAACCCCTCTTCCTGCGCCGCTGGGGGATAAATACCAATGAGCTCTGCGAATCCTCCAACTGGTAGGCGGCAGGTCCCTGTAACGAACTGTAAAAGCCGGATCCTCTTCTCATTGTCCATCTCCTTAACAACCTGCAACCGATAGAGTAGATGCAATGAGACGGGTTCTGCCATCACCCATGTGCTCCCGGCTTCAGCAACGGGGCTCGGGATTGGGGGTCAGGGGAGCATCTCTCACTCCTGCCTCAGTGACACCTGTCCAGCTCCAACAGGAAACCAACCCGCAAAACACAGAGTGTCCCCCAGGTGCCGAAGCTGCAGGATCTAATCTACCATCCACAGGGGCGCGGGATGGGAATAGCGCCCAGCCTGCGAGCCCTCAGGAGAGAAGACTCCACACGCGACCCTGAGACCACCGCAGGAGCAGCCTCTCCTGCTCTCACTCCTGCCACGGGCTTTCCCCAGCGCTGCCTGGCTGACGGCTAGTTTGCTCCCGACGCTCCCTGAAGAGAGGAGGCACCTGAACTGGTGCTGCTTTATTTCCAGCCTCTTTTGTCACCTCTCCCATCCTGCCTTCCCCAGAGCAGCAGCTATTGCTGGAAACAGGCTGACCACTACGTGCTGCCTGCTGCCCTGGGCAGCTCCGCAGCTGCTGCCAGCTACCTCCTGCTGGAGACATGCTGGAGGCTGGCGAGGTGTGGAGCCAGGCAGATCCTGCCTCCCAACCCCACTCCTGCTCTCTGGCCACGGCTCACCTGCCAGAACCACTGGATCTGCTTGCTGTTCTTGGTGTAGTGCCGGTAGATGGTGTTCTTCTGCCAGTCGCTCATGTCCATCTCCTGCATGCCGCAGAGCATCAGCTAGAGAACCAGGGGACTAGTCAGCTGGGGAGCCGCAGACTCTCCCCCACCGCACTCGAAGCGGGAGAACATGCACCATGTCCTCCAGGGTCAGACTAGGCCTTTCTGCCCATGCCCCGGGCACTGGAGAAGCCAGGGACTCAACAGGAAGTCTCCAGCTCGGTAGGAGCCAGCCCGGCAGTGGGTCACCTGCTCTCCAGGCCCAACAAACAGACGGCTTGTGTCTGGATGATGCCCCTGTGCCAGCAGACGCAGGGTTAAATACACACTGTGTTTTCACTAGGCCCTGAGCCAGACTGGGGGTTCTTGGCTGTTAGCCGGCAGCCCCTCCTCCCCCAGCCAATGCAAGGACCCCTCTGCTGTGTGACTCGCCCTGTCGGGGGCACTGGGACCCCGCCCTTCACTGACTCACCTCTAGCTCCTTCTCATCGAAGTACCGCAGCCACTCCAGCGGCGCCACCTCATTGAAGCCATCCAGGAAGGCCTTGGTCTGCTCCTCCACGCCCCGCGTGAACCTCCAGTCCGTCAGCAGCCTGCGAGGACAGACACGCGACACGTCACGCCCTCGGCCATGCCCTCAGCCACGGTCCCTGCAACCAACACCCAGAGCCCTGCGGGACCCTGCCAGGCCCTGGGGCTGGGGTGGAGCAGACGTTCTCAGCCAGCAGCAGGGGAAGGGCAGGGAGCGGAGGTTCCTCCCGATCCCTGCCTCCCAAAGCCCAGAGCGGAGCCTCTCCGTGGGCCTGCCAGCAGAGGGCACCGTGGGAACAGAGACCTGCTGTCGTGGGTGCACTGGCTGGGCTGGCCCGAGGCAGGGATGCACCAACTCGAACCAGGTTTGGGGGATTCTGCTGCCTGGGCCCAACTCCTCACTGAACCAGAAGCACCCAGAGCTGCGGCTGCAGGGTCTGGGGCAGGGGGAGAAAAGAACCTCCCCCAGCGCTCTACCTCCCCTCTCTGAATGTGCTGACAGCACCGCCCCCACTACCAGAGCCAGATCCCAGGCGGAGCGCCCAGCACACAGCCCATCTCCACCTGCCCGCTGCCCACGTCAAAGCCACGTAGCCCCCGGGGCAGCCCCACACCAAGGGGAGGGGAGCAGCGGCCCAGGCACTGGTATTTACATGATATACTCTTCCTTATTCTCCTCCGTCACCCGGATACTCTCCCCTCCTTCCTTCAGCTCATGGGTCGTCACCTTGCCCAGGATCTCCATGTCCTGGATGAAGTACAGCTCCAGGCCACACTCCTCCAGGCTGTTCTCCCTGGGGGAGAAGCAACACAAGGAACATTAGCCTGGCTGCACCCAGCAAGGCCTCAGCACTGCTAAGTCTGGCAGGATGGGGGCTGCAGCGCTCCCTCCGGGTACCCTGGGGTCACTGGCTAGCTTTTCTGCAGCTGCTTGGAGATTTCACAGGCTCACGTGCAGGCACTGGTGGGTCTGATACACCAGGCTCCGCACCGAGCCCTGGAGTGTGGCCAGCTTGGGCAGAGACCACCCTGTCTGGGGACTTGGCCCTGTCACCCCTGGAGAAGTGGGACCCCGGAGCTGGCAGGGGAGAGGCACTGACTTGATCCAGACGATGGAGTTGTAGAACTCGGGGTCGATGGACTCCAGGTCCCTCAGCGTGGGTCTCTTGTTGAGCATGCGCTTGTAGAAGGGGAGCGTGAAGCCGGTGTCGATAAATTTTCCATGATACAGCGCCTGGGCGGGAGAGAACCCCCTGATCACGGGTCCCAGCATGGCCACGGACGCTGCCAAAAGCTGGGCCTGCAGAACGGGGAGACTAACGCACCTAACACTGCCCCCTTCCACTCCCACCAGGGAACTGGGGGACCCTGAGGCAGCCAGTGAGCCTCCTGGGGCCATGGAGCACAGCTGGCAAGGGGGACCGGTCCCGGAGGCTGATAATTGGGTGGAGAAGGTGGCCCCTCCCAATGGCACAGCGCAGCCCTGAATCCCAAGGGCAGTCGCTCTCTCAGGAGCACGGGAGTCCTGCCTGCAGTGCCGGACACGCAGAGCATCCAACTTCCCTACCACCCTAATTCCCTGGCGTCTCCCTTGCCCTTTGCAACTCGATTCACAGCACTTGTTTGAACAGACCCTGCTGAGGCCGCCCTGGATCCTGCCTTCCAGGAACCTCAAGGCAAAGGCAGCCAAAAACAATGCAGACGCTTGTCTGGAGCAGCCCAGCGGTGATTAATAGTCGAGGGGTTTATGGGGACCTGGCGCTGCTCCAAGCAGGGCCGGGCAGCTGGGGGACACCCGAGCGTGGCACCACGGAGGGGCTGATCCCAGAGCAAGGGGACTCTGAGCCCCATCCCCCGCCAAGCCAGAGCCCTGGGGGGATGAGGGTGGGCTCAGGCCACCAGAGACAGGGGGAGTCATGCCGGGGTTCGGGCAGCTGGAAAATCTCAAGTTGTTGGGGCTAAAAATAGTCCCCAAAGTTGCAGATCCACTGGAACGCTGGGGTGGCAGCCAAGTTGCTGGGCACATCCTGCCCCACCAGCCTGAGGCTGGGAATCTGGTGGAGCCCACAGTCCGGCCAAGCACACGGCTCCTCCTCCCCCCGAGGCCTGGCCTCTGGGATGGACCCACCTTTCTTGCCATCTTTGCCTTGCCCATCCCCCAAGCGACCGGCTGCTCCTGCGCACCCCTCCCCCCCGGGGCCAGCCTGCCCTGTGGGTCCCGACCTTGCCAGAGACAAGGGGGGAGCTGCCAGCCCTCCATGGAGCTGGAGAGGTGGACGGACAGTTCCCCATCCAAGGCCAAGCTGGGAACATTTTTGGGTTTAAGTGGCTGAGCCCCATCCAATCCCAGCCCCTCTTCCCCACTCTGCAGCACCCCCGGCCCCGCTGCTCTCCATGCGTGGGGCCCGGCCAGCTCTCCGCACGGACCGGCCCCGGGTGCTCACCATGGCGATGAAGCGGCCAATGAAGCGGAAGTAGGTTAGGTGGTCGGGGTTGATGGAGGAGGCCGGGTTGATCTGCAGGCAGTAGTTGTTCTTCCCGGCGTATTCAAAGAGGCAGTACATGGGGTTCAGCACCTCGTGGGACAAGAGGAAGAACCATTCCCTGGGGAAGAGAGACCAGAGCGCACTGATGGGGGTGCTCAGCGCCCCCAAAAGGGCAGAGCTGCAGCCACCCCACTCCTGCTCCCCAGGCTCCGGGGAGAAGCCCAGGAGAGGCGCGTGGTCCTTGCCTTGGTCCTCCCTAGCAGCCCAGGGAGACGAGTCGTCCTCCAACGCCGAGAGCGCCCGGTATCCTGTCCGTGGTTCTACCCTGTGGTAGAACAGCCTGACGTAACCTACCATAGGGTAAAACCACTGGCAGGACACAGAGAGAGACACAGACCAGAGGCGGGAGCGGGGTCACTGTGGAGGAGGAGGAGGAGCTGGGGCGCAACAGACACGGACACCCGGGAGCCGGGGGAGAGAGGGAGGGAGGGAGGGAGAGAGGAAGAAGCGTTAGCACCGAGCCAATCCCCCAGGCAGAGGCAGGCTGGGGCCAGCAGAGACACAGGCGCCTCCTCTGGCTGAATGCAGACACCCCCCGGCTCGCAGACAGAGCCCCTCACCCCCACCCCAGGGGCGCAGACAGAGCCCCCCTGCACCCGAGCCCCAGGGGCGCAGACAGAGCCCAGCGTGGGGCCCTCTGGCTCCCTTTTGTTCCTGTGGAGCACCCAGGATTCAGGCCATTGCTCTTTCAAACCCAGTGGGACTCCCGTGCTTCTCTGTGCCAGCGGGTGCTGAGCAGGGCCTGGGAGAGGAACCCGCGGCTGAGCCGAGCCCAGCCCAGTGAAAGCCCCAAGCTCTCCCTGTGCCAGCGCAGGGTACTCGCGGGATGCTGCCCGCGGGCGCACAGCCAGACTCACCGTGCAATGCCACCATAGTCCAGCCCCTCCTCGCCGCGCATGATGATGTACAGCCTGCGCCGCAGGTCGTAGGGCTTCATGTTCATAATCTAGGAGGGGCAGAGATGGGACTCGTCACCCACAGCCAGGGGCAGCTAGGCTCCTGCATCCCTGGCCCCCTCCTCCACGTCCCCTTTCCCGGGGCCGCGCAGGGACTCACCTGCTGGAAGGAGTCCTCAAAGAGCGTCTGCCGGGAAACACTGATCTTCACGTGGCTGGGCAGTGCATTCGACTGGAACCAAACACAGGCACCGGGCTCAGAATCAGCACAGCTCTGCCCTCCCAGGGAGCCTCCCGGCCCCTTTCCAGCCGCCCCCAGCCCCGATCCTCCTGACGCCCTGCCCCGGGCCCCACTCCTCAGTACTCACATGACACAGGAAGCGGAATTGGTGATACTTCCAGCGAAAGCTTCGGTCGTACGCCCCAGGGGAACCCCCCGGCTTATTCCTACAGGAGCAAACACATGGGTCTTGGGTGAGACTCCTCACGCTCCTCCGGGAGCCGTGCACCAGCCCCAGCCAGGAGAGCCTGACCAGCCCTTGCACAGCTGGGCACTGGGGGAACAGCAGCCTGGGCGAGCGCGCCCAGGGTAGTGGGGAGGCACAACCCCCCGCCATCGGTCACTTGGACCTAGTGCACAGACCACGATCCAGAGTCCCGCACTGGGCCTCGCCCCTGCTGATGGGGTAAGTGGGAGAGGCCCAAGGCTGCAGAGCAGAGGTCAGACGTGGCGTGGCGGGTCTCAGCTCCTAGCCCGTGCATGAGCCACCAGGCAGCAGTGAAAGGAGGAGGGGCCCTGGCAGGAAGCCTCTTACCCAGACTCAAACCCGGGGCGCGGGTCTTTGAAGGTGGTGGTACGAGTGTTGTGATCCACAAAGTAGCGCACCCCCTCGCTGGTATATTTCATCTCCCAGCCAGGCGGCAGGGCCGGCTCCTGGATCATCCTGCCCAGCACAAGGAAACGATTACTGGACACAGGCCCGCTGGGGGCAAGAGGGTCCGGTCCCCCCGGCATGGCCTGCTCCTACGCCCTCCGGGCTGGGGACAGCTCCTGGCCCCAATCCCTCACTGCCCCCCTAGCCCCAGGTGTCTCCTTGTAGCTGCAGCTCTGTCCTGGCTCCCAGAAAGCCCCTCCATGCTGCAGGGACCTGGGCCAGGAGCCCTGCCCGGCCTGATCTCAGCCCAGGAGACGGACTCCAGCTAACACTGCACTCAGCGTCTCCCAGGAGACGTGCTAGTGGGGAGCACAGTGACACCCCCAGCCCTCATGGTGTCACCCCCAGAACTCACTTGCTGGCTGCCCTGGCCCAGCGTGGGGCAGAACCCTGAGCACAGAGCCATGTGGTAGGAGGTGGCAGGGACCTCAGGGGGCCCTCATGGGAAGTGCCTCCTCCTGCCAAACCAGCCCCGAGTGTTCCCTAGCATGGGGGCCTGGGCCATGGCTGCCTCCTGGCAGATGGTCTCAGACAAGATTTCCAGGGAAACCAGCATGCCCCTCCCCTTTGATGCCTCTGCCCCAGAGCCCCCAGCCGGCAGGTGTCTGCTCCGGGACCCGTGTCCTGAGCTCTCGGGCGCGGGGGTTACTGGCACAAAGCTCTGCTGTGGCCGAGCGAAGGCTCCCTACCCCTGCGTGCGAGGGTCCTCCCACTGGGTGGTCCGCGTGTTGTGGTTCACGTAATACACTCGCCCATTGTCCTGTCTCTTCTCTAAGGGAGAAAGCGGGAGAGCGAGGGTTAACCGGCCCCCAGCTGCTGACTCCAGCCCCACTCCTGCGGCTGCACTACCCCGGGGGCCCTGCAGGGAGTGGCTGTCCTGTAGTCACGGGTGTGGCCGTGCGGACATGCCTGATCCCTGCCATGGCAAGGCAGCGACATGGCTGCAGCGTGGGCTAGCCAGGCCCACGGCGAGCAGGGTGCAGATGGGCTGGTACAGCCAGGCTGGGGCTGGCAAGGACAGAGCTAGCAGGGATACGTCTCCCCATGCTGTGATCACAGCCGGGGCGCAGCGCACACAAGACAGGCTGGAGGCTGACCAGGGCCTTTTGTAACTCTCAGCTCCCTGGGAGCGAGGGATCACCAGAGGCCAGCGCTTCTGGGGCCCCCCATTTCTTGCAAAGGGATGGCGTCCCTTGCCCCCGCAGCCCAGCGCTGGGAAAAGTCATCGGCCTAAGGCTGGGGTAAAGGGAGCAAGAGAAGGAACAGCAGCCATGACTCTCAACCCCCACCAGAGCAAGGACCCCCCCACATGCTCCACGGCTCTGGGGCCTGACCCAAAGCTCAACGCCCTGAGCACTCAGAGCTGGGCCAGGCAGGGCAGGGCAGGGCAGGGCAGGGGCAGGGGCAGGGGCCGGGGCCGGGGCCGGGGCCGGGAGAAGCAGAGATCCAGGAGGGCGGCTTCTGGGAAGAGTGCTGCAACTAGCCTTGTCCTGCCCCATTGGTGTACACACACCTTCCACCCCCGCTGTGTACGCCACATACATACCCCTCCCCCACCTACGCCTCTCCCACCACCCGCATGACCACCCCCCACTGCAAGTCATGAATACATATGCCACCCCCCCATGCCCCTCCCCGCATTCCGCATGAACCCCCCCATGCCTCCCACCCCCCCGCGTGTGCTGCATACATACCCCTTCCCCACCTACATCCCTCCCCCTGGACTCATGCACCCCCCCACACACATGTTCCTCCCCCTTGCATCCCCTCCTCCACCCACATCTCTCCCCCACTGCATACACCCCCTCACACGCCTCCCCCATTCACTCCCCTGCTGCCTGCACTGCATCCCTGCCCTTCCACCCATCACATGCCCCCCCCAGCCACAGCCCTCCCCACCCACCTGCTTCTCCCCAGTGCATATATGCACACCCCTCCGCTGCACGCACCCCCCCATCCAACACACACTCCCTCATGAACATCCAAATACCCACACGCACCCACAAACCCCCAGCGTACGCACCGGACTCCCCCCGACATACCCGCCACGTGCAGCACACACGCCTCCCCCACACTCACTGTACACACACCTACTACCTCACACAGACCGTCCCCAGAGCTCACAAGCCAACAGCCTATCCGTACACCCCCGCCAATGAAGAGAGGTCTCCATGGACAGCTCTCCTTAGCCCTCCCTACACCTCTACATGGACGTGCTCCCCGTATGCTCCAGGTACCCCCCTTGTCATCACTGTGCCTCTCCCCTGTACCAGACACACTCACTGCCCGTCATACACAGACACAACTGCCTGCCTTGCACACACTGACACGCACACCCCACACAACTGACCCCAGCTGCTCCGCACATGGGCTCCCGCCCAGCCCCCGCCTGCTCCTGCCCAGACTACAGGGGGGGAGCCAAGTCCCCCCCCGTCATGGCATGTGCCCGGCTCCAGAGCAGCAGCCCGCTGAGCGTGTGGCCCTGCTCACCTCCCACTCAGTCAGCACCTCCAGCTCCTGGGAGCTCCCCGCCCTCCCACTGCCCTGTGCTGCTCCAGAGGCTGGGCCGGGGAAGCAGGATGCTCCTGGGGGGTGGCTGAGGCTGTAGCGCTAATTGGAAGCAGGCCCCCTTCCCTCTCCCCGCCTGGATGCGAAGGCAGCTCATGTGTTTGCTCCCAGGCGGCAGGCTTTGGCTGGATGGCGCTCCCAGCCGGATCCACAGAGCGACCCAGGACATGCCACTCTCCTCACCGAGACCACAAGGTGACAGGGAATAATACAGGCCGCAAGCTGGGGGCCAGGAGCCAGTCAGGCTGGGGCTGGAGGTCCAGAGCACCCAGGAACCGGCTCCTGCCTGCAGCCCCCGCTTCACTCACAGACCTCAAGCTAGTGCTACCAGCTGAGAGTGGCTGGAATCCCTCGAGGGGCCCCGGCCAATGCCCCTCCTGCCCAGGGTCCAAGCCCCGCTGCAGGGAGCAGCACCCAGAAACCTGACACAGCTAGCGCTGCCCTGAGCCGCCTGCACGCCGCAGCGCCCGCTGGGCTCCCTTTGGACTGTCAGACCGAGCCCACCCCTGAGACTGCCCCCAACACACATCATCCAGCCCACACCTGAACTGGGCCACCCCCTGCCAGGCCTCTGCCCTCCTCCCGCATCACCCAGTCCCCACCTGAGCCAGACCACCACCTCCAGTCCATGGCCTCCACTCCGCTGCCCCCCGCATCACCCAGCCGGGCCCCTGTCATCCAGCCTGCCACTCACCTCCCCTGCCCACATGTACTAGGCACGGAAGTTAAGGGGTCCCCTCAGAACAGACATGAGCCAGCAGGGTTAGGATTTCCGAGGTCAGGGATGGGGAAGCTCCGTTCAGTCCACCTCACCCATTCGGGTCGGGGCTGGGCTCATGCCAGGACTCTGGCACCTGGCCCCCTCGACAGCCTGGTGCATCTGGCTGCCAGGGTCCCGGTCCCAGATTTTCCTGGTCACCCTGCATTTTCCTTCTCTCCGTTTCGCCCGGCTGCCTCTCCTCACTCTCCTTGGCTCACACTGTCTGGTCCCCCCCAGCTGCTGCCAGCTGTAGTCCCTTCAGCGGACTGTTAACTTCTCCTCCAGCCTCCGCAGCTCCAATCTCCCTACGAGGCACTTGGACCCATCTGTACATCCAGCCCCAAGTTTCCACGTCGCTCCCTGGGGGCAGCGCTCCTGCCTAGGTCGTCCGCCCAGCCAGCTCCTGCAGGGCAGGTTATTACAGCACCTGGCCTTTGCCCACATCTCTAGTCTCTCTAGGCACCTTTGTCTTGTGTCTCCGTCCCTAGGGAGGTTTGCATTACTCTCCCGTTTAGTATCACGTGCCATTAATACGGCAGTAACGGCGCCTGCCAGCAAACCCAGGCAACGGCCCCTGTTCTCTCTGCTGCCCCATGGTGCAGGCTTCATAACCGCCCCCCCAAACTTGATTATTCCCCGAGGGCCGGGGGGATGATTCCCCCCGTCCCCAGGTTTCAGCCTAGCTGGAGCAGTCACCCAGCAGAAATGTTACCTGAGAACTAGGGGGGCACATGCGAAACACTCTTTTGCACAGGCTGCCCTGTCCTAGCAGCGCCTCCAGGGCACCCCCGGCATACGCAGGGCTCCACATCCTGGTTCAGAAACCCCACTTCAAACCGGGCCAGCGCACCTGGGATCCATGCCCCTGCCACACCAGGTCAGCATCTCCAGAGTCTCTCGCCAGCTCTCTCCGGACCCACAGGATACTCCCCGGCACACGCTGCTCCCACTCCCTTGAGCTCCACCAAGTGGCTGTCCCATGCCCGCATTACCCACAACCCACCTCACTCTGGGCTTGTGTTGTTTGGTTCAGATGAGACACAAAAAAGGCAGGTGCCCGATGGAGCCCAGTGGGCAGCAATGGCACCGAGAACGACCACAGCGAATTCTCAATGTAGAATTCCTGCTGCAAGAGCCCTTCCTCCCATTCCCAAACGTAAAGGAGGAGCTTGCCCTGGCAGAGAGACCCAGGCAGAAGAGCCCAAAGAAGGACTGAGACCTCCAACCCCTCCTCGAGTCTGGGCAATAATCACAGAAACTGCTGGGTTTAGTCAACAGGGGGAAAACCCAGAGAGCTGGGCCCCTCTCAACTCAAAAGGCTGGATCTGAAGGCCAAGCTGGCGTGGATATCTGCAGATCCCCCGCACCAGCAGCATGGACAATGTCATCTTCCCTACGCTCACACACCCCGCCAGTAATGCAGAGGGGACGAGCCCTCCAGAAGACAAGTTCCCCCCACCCCAGGAGCAGTCAGCCACGAAAAGGTGCTGCTGGAGGGGACGGACGGCGCAGGAAGGGTTTGAGCTCTAGAGATGGAGCGGGGGCAGTGCCAGGTGAGCAGCAGAAGTGAGAGTGCAGGGGAGAAGAGTTGGTACTTACCCCAGCCGGGAGGAAGGGGGCCCAGAGGGTCATTGTCAGATGGGGTGCCGGACGACTGGAAACAGCAGAAGGGGCAAAAATACAAAACAACACAGAGATTATCAAAGGTGAGAGTGAGCTGAGCAGGGAGGTGGGGGCAGGCTCCCCGCTCTCCTCTCACCCCCCAACTCTCAGCCCAGGGAAACAGAACCTGCTGCTAAGGAACTAAAAACAACTTGCCCGCTCGGGTTGAAAACTGCGCACCCTGAACCGAGGCTGGGGCAGCAGGAGAGAGAAGCAGGGCTCGCTGGAACATCCCGCTGTGCATGGCTGCTCTGCTCCTGCTGGCCAAGGCGACTGGTATCACCAGCACAGTTACACCTCCAACCTCCTCCAAGAACCACACACAAGAGGGGAAAAAATAGCGCAGGCCTTTCCAATGAAATCATTCCCACAAGCCCTGTCCACGCCCAGCGCTTCCTGGCTCAGCCTGCCGCCTCCCCCGCCTCCCCCTTGGCAGCGGGCTGTGAAAGCGAGCGGCAGTGTGCGAGATGCATCCAACTGAGGAAACATTCATGCCTGCACAGACAGGCGTCTCCCTGAGCCCCCCGCACGTCCCCACCCCCAACAGGTCCACTGCACAAAGCACCTTTATTCTGGCTCAGGGCGCGTCGAGCAGCCCGAAGTGGGGGCTGCTGGCCTGGGGGCACTGTTTAGATTAGCCCCCCTCCCCGGCTTTGCTGGGAGGTCTCCTGGGGACGGCCTGCCAGACCAAACAGGCCAGGATTCAGGGGAGCGGGGGGCTCAGCATACACTTCTCAGCGTTAAATAAGAAACATATTGTTATTAAAACAGCCTTTTCATTTCCCCTCCTGATGGGAAGGTGTGGGCTTTGGGAGCTCACGTTCCCTGGATCCTGAGCCGACTGGTCTGAGGAAGGGAGCAGTGTGCCATGCTCAGAAACCCGACCGGAGCTCACGGAAACACCGCAGCCAGCCCACAGGGAAACGAGGGACGGCCACGCATGGTTTCCATCCCGGGTCCCGGGGCTGCCCATAGCCCGTGACCCAGGCACGTGGCATCTCCTGCCGACAGAACGGCACTTGTATCAGAGGGAGCATGTGAAATCCCAGTGGGGTGAGACAGGGCCCGGGATTGGGAACAAACGGCTCCCCCAGCAGCCAAGGCCCCTGATCCCCACACACGATCTGGGGTGAGCAGGCCACGGCCACGCTGAGAAACCCTGGCTCATGCCGCGGACTGTCTCAGCTGCCCCTCCCTGCTCAGACAGACGCACAGAGCGGGCTGCCAGAGACCCAGCCAAGTCACGTCCGGAGCAATCACCTCACTGGGACCTAAAAATAACTGATGTGAACAAACATGGCAGCGCGACACGAGCAAAGCCTCAAGCTGCAGGAGCCAGCTCCCAGCAATGCCCACACGTGTGCAGCGAGGGAGAATGGCCAGGCTGCTAACAGCCAGTGAGAGACCCAGCTCCCAGGGGCAACATGGAAGCATGGGGAAAACTAACGTGGTGCCCAGTTAAATCAGCCCAGCAAATGCTCTATGGAAAATCCCCAAGGCAAGGCCATGCAGCTCAGCATGAGAGAGCAGCTTCTGGACACAGCCCTCTCCCCATCCCATGCTGCCGGGAGGAGACAGAGGCCAGCGATACTGAGAAACCTGGGCCACCCACATGACTAGGTCATGCCAGCCCAGCCCAGCGGCCTCTCCTGCCACACAGGCAGGCAGGCAGGCCCAGGAGGGCTCCAGCCAAAGGCTCTGTGGGGATGGGAGCTGAGCGCTCCTCGCAGCAGAAGTATCACCCCTTCGTCAGGCTCAGTCTGGAGTTGAAGTCCCCCCAGAGACGGGGTGCAGCCGGAAGAGCCGGCCTGGCTGCAGCACAGTGACCATGAGGGCTGTGCGGACAGCGACACGCTCACAACCCAGGCAGTGCCCTGCACTGACAGACTCCCCTCCCCACTCTTGGCTTGGAGCCAGCGCTGCCCAGAACCCTAGAGGAGAGCAATGGGCACATGGAAGGCAGCGAAGCCTGCGGCAGCCCAGCAAGCTCGCTGAAGGCAAGGGAGGGCCAAGCTTGGAAGGGAAGGAAGAGACCCCTTGACCGGGGAGCCCTGAGCTGAGAGCAGGGGAGGCAGGTTGCTCCGCACTCTACCACAGCCAGCACACCTTGAAGTGGATGCAGGGGCCGTGGCCGGCTGCACGGGATGTTTCTATAGCTCTGAACAGCTTAGTCTCCTGGCTCCCGCCACGGGGAAGAGAAGTTCATCACTCGGGAGCTCTTGCTATGGGCACCGACTCCCTGCTTGCACTCACGAGCTGTCCGCTCTCCTGGCAATGACCGCAGGCCTGGCACATGTGCCACGGGAGCTGACCGGAGGGCTCAGAGCAGTAGACACAGGAAGTGGGAGAGGCTCACGCTTCCTCCCACAATCACACCCCTGCGGAGCTCCGGGAGAGCAGCGCTGCCCAGGGCTGAGGCCTCTGCAAGGGACTGTTTGGCAGGGGCGTGGTTGGAGGACCTTGCACTGGGGGGCAGAGGCGCCCTGGGTGAAGGTCAGTGCACATGCCTGATTACTCTGCTGGCTAAGTCTGCAGCCTGTTAGATGCTGCCCTAGGCCTGAGCCGCACACGTGCTGAGTCAGCTGTGGTCACGGGTGCTCAGCAGGGGTGGTGGGCGGGTTTGGGGACGGACTGGCCCTTCCAGAGAGTGAGTCTCCTCTCGGCAGATTTCTCCAGCCAGTCACTGTGTGACTCTGCAGTTTGAATTCCGGCTCTTGAGATGAGCAGGGAGGGTCCTGCTCAAAGGGGACAGGAGCTGCCAGAGCCCAGACTCTGCACTCAGCAGCTGCATCCCCCCACAGGCGAGGTGAGAGATCACCGTCCCCCAACAAAGATGTGGCCAGTTCGGCCAGCTCAAGCCCCAGGAGATGAGGTCGGGAAAGCAGGAGGCGCCTGCTGAGCAGAGCAGCACTTAGCCCTGGGGCTCTCGGGGGCCTTTGGCCCTCACCCGGCAGCTACTGCCTGGGTACCCAGGAAGGGAGCCGCCCATATACTACCCTGCCTTGGAACTGATCGTTGAGGGCACGAGGGACACCTGAGCCCAGCCACACCATTCGCTAAACACAGCTTCCCAGAGGGGACTGCCTTGGCTGAAAAGCCAGTCCCAGCTGGTCTCTGAGCACCTCTCTCCCACCGCCACGGCTCCAGCTCACAGAACGGCCTGAGCGCGGCATGGCATCCAGCAGAGACCTGCCGCCATCCCACCAGGGACATCTCCACAACACTCCTCGCCCCGGCCAGGTGCAAGAGAAGGCCCCAGGGACCCACAGGAGCTGAGGGAGAAAGCAAGTTTCTCTGCCATGCTAGTATCAACCAGCTGAGGTCATTTCCTGCTGCCTCTGCTCAGGACAACATGAATCATTAGCCTGGATATTAGCAGAAACTTTCTAACTCTAAGGGCAGCAAGGCACTGGAACAGCCTTCCACGGGAGGCGGTGCAATCCCTGTCACTGGAGGTTTCTAAGACCAGGCTGGACGAACGGCTGTCAGGGACGGGCTAGCTTCACTTGGCCCTGCCTCAGCGCAGGGGGCTGGGCTAGATGTCCCCTCAGGTCCCTTCCAGGCTGACAGTTCCGTGGATTTTTTTTTTTTTTTTAAAGGGAACGCCAGTTCCCTCAGGGTTTCTTGGCTCCCTGCCTTGAGGCAGCAGAGGTGTTTCTGGGATCTTCCCAGCTGCTCCCCTCCCGCTCTGAGGTTCCTGCAGTTCCTGTTCTCTGGAGCGGAGTGAATCAGGGCAGTGGCTGGGCCCTCTGAGGCGTGCTGGGCTCTGGAACTAGGAGAAGGTGCTGGTAACTGCCTGGAACAGCGCCCAATCCAACGGGCAGACGATAGTGTGGGGAAGGGTCCTAGAAGGTGGTAAAGTCACTGGAGACCCTGGAGGCTGTTTGGGTCCCATGTCGCTGTCATTGGTTAGCAGATCTGACAACTCTCACTCATTCCACAGCTACAGCCAACATCCCTGAGCAGGGCCTGGATCAGGCAGGGCCAATGAAAACCGCTCCACGGCCCCACCCACCTGACCCCTGAAGAGGAGATGTCGACTTCCCTGACCTGGTACAGGAATCTTTGGCTGAACTGCTGCATGGCCCCCTGGAGCTGGTTTCGCTGCGTCTGCCACTGCTCGTAGTTCCTCACATACTCAGCTGTGGGACGCTGCCACGTGGTGGTCCTGGTGTTGTGATCCACATAGTAATACCTGCCCCGGTCGTCCACTCGCTTCTCCCAGCTGGAAACACCACAGAAAGGATAGTGTTACAGACTGTACTCACCACCCCGTACAGAGACTCAGCTCTCCCGACACCCACACTCTCGCACACCCTACCGCCTTAGTGGACTGTCAGTTAGCATGGCCTGGCTAACACGTTGGGACATACTAGTCTGGGTGCTCCGCAGATGCTTGTGGTTTTCCCCAGGGCTCAGCATAACAAACTGGTAGCTTCCTGAGGTCTCCGGGAATCCCTGAATGGCTGGAAAGAAGGGGAGGCCCAAGTAGACAGTGGTGTTTCTCTGCCTTGCAGACCTGGGTCGCACAGCGTCCCACCGGTACCGTGCTTCCCGCTGTGCTGCTTTGGAGCAGCTCGCCATGGAACGAACACCTCCCCGTGGGGTGTTGGAGACGCCGGGGTTATGGTATCCCCACTGGCCACTGGAGCGGGTTGCTTAGTTGCCTCCAACACCCGCAGGACAGAAGCCACCTGAGGTGATGGGATGAGGCAGAGGGCACGGTGCATTAACAGAGGATGCGCTATAGGCTAGGCTTTGGCTCTTGGCAGCATTTCAGGGCTTACTGGTCTCCAAACTCTCAGGTAAAAAAGGAGTTCAGAGACTTTCTGGGGGAACAGGATGACAAGAACTGTGGTGGCCTAGCGTGTCCTGGCAGGACTGACTTTGCACTGAGTTCCAGCACTGCAATCTCATTTCATACACTGCTTCTCTGCCCTTCCAAGGAGCCAGCACAGCCAGCTTTACACAGCAGCTCCAGTCTCAATCAGATTGGACACTTTACTCCACGGGGAACGAGATTCCTTTGGAGGGGACCAGGGGACACGAGACTGGCAGGAGCCATGGTGCCTCTTTGCAGATGTCATGTGAGGCCAGGTAGCGTTGCTGAGAAGTTGGATGACGGGAGCTGTCTAAGGAGAACCCAGGCGCTCGAGGACGTGACACTGGTAATTCCTGGTGTTCTCCCTCCCTCCCCCAGGTCCACAGCATCACCCAGTGCTAAGAGGGAAGAGCTTCCCCCCTCCCGCATCACATCAGCACCAGGGGGTTTTGGGCAGGGCTCCCGCCCACGTATGGGCCAGTCTAAACTCAGAGCAGCCTCTGAGCTCTGACAAGACCACAGGGCAGCATGGGGGGCTGCAGAGGTCCAGTTTTAGCAGGAGGTGTCGTATGAAAGTAGGAGAGATGAGGGGTATGGAAGCAATGAGGGAAAGGGCCTTATTCCCCATTCACACAGTATGTTGGCTGTTAAAGTACATTCACTGATTAGGGTCACCCCAGTGTAAATGCAGCTGAGGGAAGAACAATGATTTGGCTTTACCACGTTCAGCTTTTACAGGGCACAGAGAGAAGGTGAGAACCAGAGACCTCAGGAAAACAAGGGCTCAGAGGGGCCACAGACAGAAAGGGGCTGAGGTGATCAAGTATGAACTGGCAGGAAAACATGTGCCACACCCCTGGAGGCAGCAACCTGCCTGGCAATGGAGAGACGTCTCTCCCCTGTTTTCTCCTTGTACACGGTCTGCTGTGTGCCCAATCCAACCAGGCAGCTATTGGCTGGGGCTCCCCTCTGCCCTCGGAAACTCCAAGTATCTCAAAGGTGTCTTACCCTGGAGGCAGAGGTCTCTCCCAGGTGGTGGTCTTGGTGTTATGGTCCACATAATAGACCCTCCCGTTCGGAAGCTCTCGCTGTTCCCAGCTGGAAGAGACAGGCACAGAGATGGCTGGGATGACTCGTGGGTCAGGAGATCGTTTCCCAGCAGCTGACAGGCTACTTTCTGAGCAGTCAAATCCCTGAATGGCCAAGGCTGCCTCCAGAACAGAGCAGAGACCTCACAGAACAGTCTGAATTACACCCATGAAGCACAGCAGCTTCCCAAGAGTGGACAGGCACCAACCGCATCACCCTGACCCCGGGGCCTGAGTGAACATCCTGCAGCTTTATCGCCCCGAAGCCCTCTTTTCACCCACAGCCTCACTACACACCTGTGTCTGCACACACACCTCAACCCCCTGAGACACCACCACCACGGCTGCCCTGTCTCAAGAGCCCATCTAAATCCCCGTGCCCGAGGCTGCCCATTAGTACTGACGGGATACGGGCAGTGGAGTGAGACCCCGGTCCCCAGTCTCACATCTTGCAGGTCAGACAGCCGGAGGACACCAGTGGCTTTCGGACCTGGGGGTCAGATCTGAATCAGGCCCTATGGGTGAGAAGGCTTGTATCCCATTGCCTTCAGCCAGCCCGGCACCTCACCTCCACCATGTCTACTAGCACACTTCCGAATCCCTCATACAGCTCCCATCTACCTCAAGGCAGACACGTACCGCGGGGGCAGCGCTTCCTGGTGCTCCACTGACTCCATGCTGCTTTAGTATTAAGAGTTCCATTTACATAACGGAGAACATGGCTTAGTACTCAAGGCCAATGCAGCTGGTAATTCGGTGTGTCACCAGGAGCCACGAGATGCACCCCGGGATAGTGTATGTCTGGAGTAAATGCTGGTGTAGAGTAAAAATCTAAGCTGTGGTCTCACCCCTAGAACTAGGATGAGTCCGGGTCCTGAGAAACCATGGCACAGAGCTCAATTTCCATCCAGCTATATAACCTCACTGGGCAGCAGCTCTTTACAGAGCTTGACCCTATGGACTGGACCCTGGTGGGCGAACTGGGGGACTTCAGTACCACTTGTGTGGAGCGCAGAGAGTCACCTGAGCTGGAACCCTGCCTTGATGGGCCTGGGCACATTTGGCAAGCTGTGCGTCAGAAGCAAACGTGCTTGACCCTTGGCACTGGACTCAGGCAGCCCAGAAGAGACCTAGGCCTGCAATGCTGCTCATGTTAGACACAGAAGCACTGTGCTTGTGCAGTTGATGATGCTGGACCCCTGGCACAAGATAGGTGTTGATCCAGGGGGTACGGGGACTTTGGGGCCACTACGGTCAGCCACCGAACCACGTTAGCACGTGATCCTCCAGGGGTAACCGTGCAGGACCCTCAGCACCAGGCTCTTATTGAGATGGACAGAGCCAGGAAGGACGAGGTTCATGGGAAAGGCAAAGCACAGAGGCGTGAGGCCAGTCCCCAAAAAGGGGCAGATTTGGGGAGTTTAATGTACCCACACCCACCTCATATACAATTTGAAAACGTATTTTATGTACATTTGGATGAGGTACAAAGTGGCACTGTCAAGTGGTGCCATAAGCCTGCAGGCAAGGTGAAACAATTGTACCCCAAGTGAGAAAGTGTCATTTTTTGCACAATTCTAGAAACACTGCAACATGACTGACTACAGCTTCTACTGTTCACATTAATCTCAGCCCCCTAATGTGGTTGTTATTGGTCAAAGCTATCAGAAAACAATACACTAAAAACATTTTCTATGGTTTTGCATGGGCAAGTTGTTTTTTCCCCTAGAAATGATGAAAGTTATTTCACATGTAGCAAAAATGGCAAATAGCAACATTTTGCAATATACTACCATGAAATGTTTTCACGTTGTATATTTTTAATTGTCAAAGTATCTCACATGTGAGTAGAATAGTTTTCTCTGTTCTCAGCTGAAATTTGCTGACCAGATCAGTCTCACACTGATGGCTGTGCACGGCTGAAGCAGGCTGCCTGCTCATAGTTTGTACACATATTGGGTAGATATAAATGTACATAATTCCTAATAGAACACTCATCCAGCTGTAAACTTTTGTATGTACAATGCAGCATCTTGTCTGCCCAGTACAAGCTTTTAATTTGTAATTGCCTACACATGCAGTACTAAAATCTGACATAATCTAGAACAGGGGTCGGCAACCTTTCAGAAGTGGTGTGCCAAGTCTTCATTTATTCACTCTAATTTAAGGTTTCCCATGCCAGTAATACATTTTAACCTTTTTAGAAGGTCTCTTTCTATAAGTCTTTAATATAGAACTAAACTATTGTTGTATGTAAAGTAAATAAGATTTTTTAAATGTTTAAGACGCTTCATTTAAAATTAAATTAAAATGCAGAGCCTCCCGGACCGGTGGCCAGGACCTGGGCAGTGTGAGTGCCACTGAAAATCAGCTCATGTGCCGCCTTCGGCACGCGTGCCATAGGTTGCCTACCCCTGATCTAGAAACTAGCTTTTTAAATAGTGACACTTATCCACCCATCAGTCTTAAGGTTAGAGAGCTTCAGACTGGGCTTCAATCAAAATGCTCACTAAACAAAAAGGGCCATCACAGAACCAATACAGATATCTAATTTAGCACAAGTATGTCTATTTGCACGAAATGTAAAATGGTGGTAGTCATGCTAACAGTATAAACTGTTATACCTGGGAATTTTACCTCCACAGGGACATTACACTATATAAGACATGGAGGATACAAGTTCCTTACATCAAAAAGACACTTCATAAACTTTGAAAAATGTGTTCTTTATCAAGAAAAAAATCAAAAGAATGCAAAAAACTATAAAAAAAACCACCAGTACTGGCCCAAATTCTGATACTGACAGCAGACCCAAAGGGAGATGAATTGTACTGGTATCTGCTAGGTGAGTTTTCTCATTTAGATGATGTGCCACCAATACTCCATTACAGGGCTTGCTCAAAATTGACACAGCAGAGTTGTACTGAACTCAGGAAAGAAAACAGATTGAATCTTAGAGCGCATCATCTTCATCTGCTTCTACATCCACCAGAACAAGCCCATTCCTGAGCAATTGGTCCTGCTGCATTGTTTTCTTGAGAAAAAACACACACAACAGACAAGAAACTTCGTAAAACAGAAACCTTTGAGGGAACAACCAGGCTAAGAGAGGCAGCACTTCAAAGAGGAAATGTTGACATGTTGTGCAGAATATGTGGGGAAGACTCGATTGTTAGAGATGCAGTTTATCGTTCATGCTGCCTTTATTCCGACTTGAGTAAAAAAACTAATTGTGAAGCAAAACCATCTGTGCTTAGACTGCAACAATACAGTCATCTGAGGACACTGCATTTTATCATCTGAATGAAGACTCTCTCTCTCTTAATTGCAACAAGAAAACTCCTCTGCTGTCCAAGCTGCTACAACGATATAAAGCCCTGCTTCCCTTGAAACTGAAAGCTATTCCAGCAGCATATTGCAGGAAAAATTAGAAAAACACTGCAGTTCTGTGATTTCATTCCATGAACAACATGGACAAGGCAAGTCGACCACTGTTCTATGAAACATCACAACATCAATTGATGCTATCCAAGCTGCTAGTAATCTGAAGCAGGAATTTAAATCATCCAAATTTGTGTAGATGTTCTTCCAGCAAGCAAGCCTGATGAAAAGCTTTCAAATGAACAAGCAGTTTTGTATTATGCTGCTTCAATCTGACAGAGTCAAAATGAAAGCCTCAAATTACACAATGCTAAGGGATTGCACTTTTCAGAGGTAGTTACTTTTGTGCCCCATCTGATGCTGGAATTTCTCCTTTGGTTGATACAGAGGCATATAATTCAGCCTAAATTATGACGAGCTGAAGCAGTTCATCACTAGCACTGCAACAACTGAAGTGGAAAAAGACTTCAGGGATGCGTGGTCCTTTCAAATGGAATTGTACCACTTCAGGCTGGTGGAAATGTCATCCATGAATGAGATGATCATATAGACATCAATGTAGAGACCAGTGATGGAAAGAACCCCTTCCATTCAATGGCTAGTGTGGTATTTCAAGAACAGTCTGCAGACAGTCCAGCATCACAGCAAACATCACTGAAGTGTGGGAAAGAAAAGTCCTTTATTCTCCCTGGGCAAACAGATCTCTTATGCAGCATTTGAAAATGCCAGAACAAATTCCCCAGGAAAAAGCACTTATGAAAATAAACTCTTGACACCTACAAATGAACACTGTCCAAGATCTTTCCTGGTGCCTTTTAAGATGACTACCTTGTGATGTCCTACCAATGCAAAATGACGCTGATATTGCTCACACTCAAGGGATTCCATTTTGGACTGGTTTCAACCACAAGCTTGCAACCAAGAAGAGCAGTTCCACAGCAGTTGCAAATATACCAAATGTGGACGCCAAACCAGTTGACATGACCAGTGTCTACACGACAATGCTGAAATGTAAGGAAACATTAGCAACAGCATGCCATTCAGACAATGAATCAGCAGTTCTAGGTGTTGCTTAGCAAGTGAAAAACAGACTCTCCCAAATGAATAGGGTACCAACATGATTTGCCTGGGTGGTTTTCACACCCTGTGCTGTTTCCCTCTATGTACTGGAAAATTCTGGGGATTCCCCAGGATTGAGAGACCTTCTTGCTGATCCTGACGTGTCTGCAGCTTGTGCTCTGCGTGGCTGGACTCTAGCACCCGAGGCCCTGAGTGCTCTGGAACTTTATTCACTGGTTCAGTGTCATTAGCAGGGAGGAGATGCTCGTGTAGTCTGGCTACGGTTGGCTAACATTCAAAAGATGTTTGAGTCTGAAGACACTGGGTCCTTACAATAGGTCATTTAGAAGCTTGATGATGCTGGGACTCAGCATATACTACCGCTCCTGGAGGAATTTTGCATAGGCAAAATCCAGACACAAACTTTCTTGCAGCTGACACTACGATTCAGTCACAACTCTTCATTAGAGTGGTGTTTTTCTGTTTACCTCTCGTCCTGACTATACTAGAGTAACATCTGCAGTCCCAAGGCCAGGGATGAAGCTTTCGTCAAACTCCCCCAAGAAACGTGGGCAGTTTATTTGCAAGCACCCCTCTCTCGAATCACGCTTCAATACGTGTCCACTAGGAAATCACCAGCAGCGTTCCTTCCCTTCCGAAGAGCAAGGGGATTGTGGTTTTATCCAGGTGCCCGGTCTCTGAGAGTCTGCAGCAGATGGCAGGCCTGCCCCCATGGCACACCAGAACTCTGTTCTGGCTGCAGGAAATGGCTGCACCAGGCAGCGGCTGTAGGGAGCAGTGGCCAGTGTGAAATGGCAGTGCTAAGGTAATCCGCAGTCCAAACAAAATGCCTTGCCTTATGTAAGAAACCACAGCTCCGTGCCTCCTGCCAGACAGCATAATGTGCCTCTTGTGTGCGCGAGACAGAGCTGTGTACACACGCCGTGTTAACCAGCACTCCCTCCCTAGCGCAGGATCATCACTGATAGGAACCAGATGCAGGAGCTGACGACTCCAGCTGCCGTCCCACTCCATTATCAGCCAGCTGGGAAACCGGGGTGTTAATGTGGGGTCCCCACCCCAAAAGTTTCCAACTCTACAAAGCAACTGCTCTCATACTCACACATATCCTGGCTCCCTTCACATGACAACAAGTCGAAGCGTAAGGTCAGGTGATGTAAGGGGACAGATTCTGGGCCCTGCTGGATCTGGAATTATACAGACCACCTTCCAGTATCCTCCAGCCCCTACAACAGACTCCCAGTCGTGTGTATGAGACTCCTTGGTGCTCACCACATCTGGTACAGATGTTTTGAGACAGCCACAGGAGCAGAACAAATAGCTCAGAATCCCCACATGAACCCGGCCACCGTGGACTCCATGTATGGGCAGGAGCTGGGGAGAGAAGCAAGCTCCAGGCATCCATTGGATAAAGCTGGGAAGAGCTGAGACCCCTCAGGGCTGTAGATGGGAGTGGACGTGGGGGAGATCATCCTACTGCATCTCTCCAGGGATCAAAGGAAGTGTGTAAAAAGCCAGGGCTCCTGCAACGGGCACTCAACCCCCTGGAGCATTCTAAGCCAGTGAGTGTGACATGGAGGCTCTCGGACCCAGATCCCCAGTAAGCAGCAAGCCCCAGAACTGCTAACACTCAACACTCCTCCCCAGTCAGTCACCCCAGCCACAGACCGGCCACCATTGGGCTGATCTGCGAGCTGCTCAGCCACGTATGAGAATGTCTTGTTACCAGGCCTGAACCTACCCAGCATTGTCTGGGTCCCCTTCTTCCCCGACACACTGCTCACATGGACACAGCTGACTGCTTCTCCAGCCCACAACCTGCTCCCCAAACCACTAGCCAAAGTCATTCCCTCATTACCTGGGACTGACCCAGGAGCGAGGCCCTGACCTTCCAGGCACTGCCTCAGCCAAAGGCAAACAAACAGCTCACTTCACAGGAAATGCAGGCGGCCATTTTCCCCTTTAACACCCCTCCTGCTGCGTTGCCTGGATGGCCAAATGTAAAGAGAAAGATTCCGCTCAGGCTACCCTCCTGCAACTTGGGCTGGGCTGCACCATGGTCCTGCAGCTCACACTCAACGCCATTTCCAGAGCGCCCGTCTCCCAGCTGCCCGACTACGGGGGGGACTCCTCCCACGCAGGCTGCATTTCTCCTGCTGGGAGTTGGTGTCGTCTCCAATGCCCAGAGCCACACAGGAGGCTCAGGAGACGCTTGGCCTTAGGCACCTGGCAGGACACCAGCTCATTGCAGAGGACAGGCAGATTTTCAGGTGAAGGAGGAACCGAGACGCGCATCTTTTCTTTAAAGAGACAGGAGGAAGCTGAAAACAAAACTCTACTCTGAAGATTTTCCTGCTGTTCTCCGTAAGTCTGGAAAGGCCCAGGACAGGAGAGAAACCCAAGAGCAGAGCTCGCTCTGGTTCCCCCTCCTCTCTGCATTGGTCTGGTCAGCATGCTTTGTCTGGTCAGACCCACTGTTTCTCCGTAGAGCAGCTAGCACAGGAGACCCCAGCTAAGTGAAACTCCCCCACTCACATTCCACACTGACAGGGGAGCAGGACCCTTACATGTTTCTAAGAGTTCACTTAAAAAAAATATTCAGGCCCTCTCGTTTCAAGGGAGCTCTCTGGAAATTTCCCATCGCTTTGTAATGTATGTGCCACAGACACCTTCCGTCCTGCTCACGGAGAGCAAAAGGCACGGTTCCGCTCCTGGGGACCGGACAGCCCGGGACTTGTCATGTTGCCACTGTGTATAGCCCCTGGGACCTTGACAAGGATACAACCTCAGCGCCCGCCCCCGCCCCCCGCTGAGAGAGGAGAGGTCAGTCCCCATGCACAGCCAAACACAGACGCTGTCCAACGTTACAGTCTCCAACACGGCTGCTCCAGTGGCCCAGGCCACACAAGTTCCTCAGACCCTCTCTGCACAGAGCTAGCCTCACTCCCCTACCCCAGCCACGTGAGGAGCAAGGACATGGTGCCCCGCCCTGGGAATGGGCCCCTCTGTGAATGGGCCTGAAGCCAGAGACAGAGCGGCTTACCCAGGTGGTAGAGCTTCCAAGGCCTGCAATGCAACCTGAGGTGACTGGGTGCCTGAGGCAGGGCCCAGCTCCTCTGGCTCCCCGGGGACGGATGAAGCAGGAAGGGTGGCAGCGGTGGAGCTGGGGGTCTCACTCGACACTGCTGCAGGTGGCGAGGTCACTCCCACCACGGATCTTTCCTCTTCAGTGTCGGTGACACCAGCCGAGTCTCCATTCACTGAAAAGGCAGAGGGCAGAGAGATTAGGGCTGAGTGAGGAGACACAGGCAGCCGTGGCTGATACGTGACCGGCCCCACCTCCTGAGGGAGAAGGGAAAACGCACCACTACTGCCATTCTTACCGATGGCAACGATCAGCCTCCACCCCAGGTTCACAGGGAGTGTGCGGCCGTCTACAAAGGGAGCTCTGCTGTTTATTCTAGGGTGGGGAGGAGGACCAGGGCCTCTGTTCCTCTGCCAGCGGCTGCCACCCCCTGCGCCTCCTCTGTCTGAGGGACAAAGTAGAGCGTGTGGGAAACAAGGGCATTCGCTGTCTCCTATTTTCCGTGGGCTGCCAGCAAACTTCCCAGCTCCGGGGCACTGGGTTAATTCAGGTGAGGAGCAGGGATCCCCAAACCTGCCAGGGGGTGCCCTGGGCCTTGGGAAGGGCTGACTCAGAAAGTCCAATAGTGCCAATAAATCCGACACTGCCAGACCCACTGAATACTCAGCAGGAAAGAAGCAAACCTCACAGCTAATGGGGGGCAAGGAGGAAGAGAGAGAAGTGGCAGCACATTAGCCTGCAAGATGCCACCTAGTGGCTCTACCCGCTGCCCAAGCTGTCTGGACTTGCCTGGTTTTCTGCTAGGGGCAGCACCCACTTCCCTGCCACTCCCTCACTGTCCAAGCCTCTAGCAGCTGCTGCTGCTCCCTGCACAGAGAGGAGTGCAGCCACTCCTGGGCATCCCAGTGCGCACACGTGCTCACATGCATGGCAGCACGAAGGATGGCAGCTCCCACTGTGCGTGTTTGCCAGCCCCTCGCCCTTGACACCTGTGGCTAGGACTCACGGGAACCCACTTGACCCACAATTCTATGTGCAGCGTGTGACCACAGCCAGGCCACAGGCTTCAAACTGGTTCCAAGAGTGAAAAGCAGCAGTTTGTGGCCCATGTTGACCCAAGGCTAATTCTGGGAGAAGGAGCCCCAGTCAATCCCTGCACTTCAGTCCCCACAGGAGAGTTTCCTTCGCTCACAAGGAGAGATGGCTTCCACCCAATGGGGAAGTCAGTAGAAATCCCAACAGCGAAAGTAGTGGCCGAGTTCCCATGGCCCTGGACAGCATTATGCCTCGGAGGATACTTGTAGGCCCTAGGCAGATTCCGAGATGCTCATAGATACGTACTGCATAAGAGAGCCAGTTCCTGAGGAATTTTACAGCCGCTGAGAACACCCCATAGCTCCATGTTGTGCCTGCAGTTCTGTAGAACGCGGGCTACACTGCAGTGGGACGGGGGTGGTAGGAACAGGACAGCCTGCATCTTACAGGTGAACCTTCTCAGCGGGCACCAGGAGGCCGCAAGGAGGGTATTAATCTACCACCCCCAGGAGAAGGAGGCAAACCATGTACAAACAAACTCAGAGTGTTGCGAACAAACTCAATTGATACAGCCAAGAATGTGAAGAGAAGCCTTCCAATCATTCCCTACCAATGCTAGAAATCTGGGGAACAAGCAAGAGGAACTGGAAATTCTCACTGACACCAGATGGGACAATTCACAAGACTGTAATGTTAAAGTCACTGGTTAAAACCCGTAATTGTGTCTTTAATGTAGAGTCTCTCTCCACACACCTTTTATCTACTCTGTGCTTCTTGAACAAGTCAGAATGACTCAGGAGCCACAGGATCCTGAATCTGTGAGTTATGGATCAGTGACCTACTTAACAGCACAGAAGGGGGCCGGGGTCTATTACAGGCCAGGGAACAAGAGGAGACAGGTCTGTAACAGGGATCAGAAATCATGACCTGGTTCCATTCCACATGGGCAAGAGTCTCATGGGCAAGAGTCTCAATACATGAGAGTCTCAACCAGCAATATATAATCTTGGTGCTTCAAAGAGCCGATTTCCCAAAGCTGAAGAATATTCTGAGCAAAACTGATTGGAGAAAACATTTAGACAGAAAAATGTGAATGAAAATTGGGAGTTGTTTAAGAAGCGTTTATTAAATGGCCAAAAATCTAATTCTACAATCCAAAAAGAGGACATCTTTGGCTAAAAGCCCATCCTGATTCAGAGGTAAAGCAAAGGCAGCTACTTGAAATAAAACAAACAGAAAAATGGGGAAACAGGTACCAATCAATACAAGTTATGGAGTGCAGAAAATGTATAAAAGGAAGCTAAAGACATCAACGGGGAAAAAAATCCATGGGATAGGCCATTATTACGTAGGGAGAAATCATTACAAATGATATGGATAAGGCAGAAGTATTCAATAAATATCATTTGGAAAGCAGCAGAATTATGTAGTCAGATGATGAAGTACTTAGTAACTAACAAGGATATTAACTGACATCTACTAAGAACAAATATTTTCAAATCAGCAGGCCTGGATAATTTGCACTGAAGAGTGCTAGAAAAACTGGCTGAGGAGATCTCTGGCCAATATCAATATAGCACACATTAAACACGTGAACTGGATAACTGAATTACCCTTTAAAAAGAAAAGAGTCAACGGGAAATCATCACTGAATGGGAGAGTTTCTAGTGAAGTTCAACAGTGAACAGTATTCACCCACACACTATGAAAACTTTCATCAACGATCCTGAAGTAAAACCATGGCTGAAAACATTGGAGGATGACACAAAGATTGTTGGAGCGGTAAATAACGATGAAGACACAGCCACCCTAGAGTGATCTGGACTGCTTCATAACCGGGACCCATTCAAACAACATGTGTTTCAATACAGACAAGTGCAAAAATATGCATCTAGGGACAAGGAAAGCAGTGACTCTGAAAAGGACTGTGAGGTCATAACGGTCAAGCAACTCCACATGAACTTCCTGTGCGATGCTCTGGCAAAAAGGGCAAATGCAATTCTTAGATGTATAGAAAAGGGAGTAGCGAGTAAGGTGGCAATTTTACCTTTGCACATAGAATTGGTGAAACTGATACTGGAATATTGCATTATGTCCATGTTTTAAAAAGTATATGGAAAAATTGGAAAGGGTGCAGAAAAAAGTCACAAAAACACTTGGGGGCTGGTAAACAAAACACTACCATACAGTGAGAGACTTAAAGAGCGCAATCTAACTTAATTACAGAGTGTAAGGAGAAAATACCAAGCACTCAAGAGCTCTTTAATTTCACTGGGAAAGGCAGAACAATGTCTGAAAGCCAAAGACAGACAAATTCAAACTAGAAATAAGGCACAATTTTTTTATTTAAAAACAAAACAAAACATGAGGGTGATTAGCTACTGGAACAAACTCCCAAAAGAAGACCTCTCTTGATGTCTTCAAATCTAGACTGAGCGCCCTTCTGGAAGATATGCTTTCGTCAAACACAAGTTTCTGGGCTCAATAAAGGGTAAAGAAGAATTTTATGGCCTGCGCTATACCGGAGTCAGATTAAGGCCAGAAGGGAACTTTAGATCACCTATTTTTTAAGTTTTTAATAATTTATACACACAACGGAAGAAAGGGGAAATTGATAATAATGAATATAAATAAGAAGCTCAGAATTGTAGAAAATTGATATGGGAAGCCAAGGAACACAAGTAGAAATCTATGGCCAGCAGAGTTAAGGACAATAAGGAGTTTTTAAAATATATTGGGAACAAAAAGAATCCTGACAATGGTATTGGTCCTTATATCATCAATAATAATGCAGAAAAAGCAGAGTGTTCAGTAAGTGTTTGTGATGGAATACATCCCTGTATTCATACCCTAGACATTATTGTAATAATCTTTGTATAAAGTACACTTGTAAGGTATCATTTTTTCATGTCCTGGTAATATATGTGTGGCAACATTGTGTGAAGTTAAGACACTCCTATATGGTGTTATTACCACTTGTTCCAAACCCCACAGCTATGCCCAAAGAGAAGCTGGCAAACAGGTCTGTGCGTGCTGCTTAATTTGCATCTAAGCAGTAAACAGAGAAGGGAAACAAAGAAAGCTGGCAGGGAACATCCTTCTACATTGACTCTGCCTCCTCGTGCCCAGCAGGAAATGATTTCCAAGAGGGCGACAAATTATAAAAAGGAGAGACAAACACCCGAAGGCCACTCCCTTCTCTCCCTGCCCATCGCTTTCACTACGCCTAAAGAGATAAAGGAAGCAGATGTTGGACTCTGGGGGAAGAGATCCTGACCTCACAGTTTTGTCAGTAAACTGCTGGAGCATATGGTGAGAAACTTTGCTTTGAATCTCATGTAGTTTGTTAAGTTAGGCATTAGTAAGCATCTAGTAACCATTTCTGACTTATGCCTCATTATTTGTACTAATTTAAAAGCTCTCTTTGCAATTAATAAACTTGTTTTACTGTTTTATCTAATCCAGTGTGTTTGAACTGAAGTGTCTGAAGACAATACACTGCATATTATCCCATTAACGGAATAACAGACAAAATATTTGTATTGTCCAGGAGAGGACTGGCCAATACAGGACATACATTTCTTGGGGGAAATTTGAGACACGCATTGTGCTGGGATCAAGGCCAGTGAGAGCTCCAGTGTAAGTCAAGTGTGGCTAGCAGGCTGCAATTACACAGAGCCACTCATGGTGTGGCTTGCAGGCTGTTTGTGAGCAGCCCAGGTGGGAGCTATTTCAGCAAGCGATTGTAAGGCACCCAAGGTTGCAGGGCAGGGGTCTCACAGCCCCACACTGTCTGGCCTGTACCCTGGTATGTCACAGTATTGATGCTCTGTAATTGGGGTGAGGGGGGACAGATGGTGGTGGTGGTAACACTCTTTAACATCCACCAGAGATGTTAGTGGAATGGAAACAGAAGCTACTAAAGTCAGACATTTTTATATCAGCAGGTCCAGATAACTTGCATCCAAGAGTTTTAAAAGAGCTGGATAAAGTGTTCACTGAACCATTAATGCTGGTTTTCAGCATGTCTTGGAGCATAGGAGAAGTTCTTCCAGAAAACCAGAAGAAGGCTAATGTTGTGCCAAGGTAATTATAGGCCTTTCTGCCTGACATCAACCCTGGGCAAGATAATGGAGCCACTGATATAGGACTCAATTAATACTAAACTAAAGGAGGATAATGTAATTAAAGCAAATCAACATGGGCTATGGCAGACAGATCTGTCATAAAAAAAATTAACTTAGTTTGACATTACAAGTTTGGCTGATCAAGGTAACAGTGTTGACGTAATATATGTAGATTTCTGCAAGGAATCTAATGTGGTGTTGCATGGCGTTTTCATTAAAAACTAGAACTATATAAAATTAACGTGGCGCACATTAAGTGGATTAAAAACTGGCTAACTGATAAGTCTCAAAATGTAACTGTAAACAGGGAATCATAATTAAATGGGTATGTCCCCAGTGGGGATCGGTTCTTGGCCATAGGTTATTTAATAGTTTTGTCAATGACCTGGAAAAAATGCAAGATCATCAATTATAAAGATGCAGATGATGCAAAAATTGGAACAACGGTAAATAATGAAGAGGACAAGTCACTGACAGTGATCTGGATCACTTGGTAAACTAGGCACAAACAAACAATATGGGTTTTTATACATTAAATGTAAATATACACATCTAGGAACAAAAAGTATCAGCCATATTTACAGAATGGGTGATTCTCTTCTGGGAAGCAATGACTCTGAAAAAGATTTGGGGGTCAGGTGGACAATCAGCTGAACATGAACTTCCAGGGTGGCAATGTGGTCAAAACAGCTAATACGATCCTGGAACGCTTAAGCAGAGGAATCTCGAGGAGAAGTAGAGAAGTTATTTTACTTCTGTAGTTAGCACTGGTGTGACTGCTGCTGGAATATTGTATCCCATTCTGGTGCCCACAATTCAAAAAAGATGTTGATAAGTTGGAGAGGGTTCAGAGAAGAGCCACAAGAATGATTAAAGGATTAGAACATATGCCTTGTAGTGACAGACTCAAATGGATCAGTCTATTTAGCTTAACAAAGAGAAGTGCAAGGGCTGACTTGATCACAGTCCACAAACACCTACATGGGGAACAAATATTTGATAGTGGGCTCTTGGATCTACCAGAGAAAGGTCTAACACAATCCAATGGCTGGAAGTTGAAGCTAGACCAATTCAGATTGGAAATAAGGTGTAAATTTTTAACTGTGCAAGTAATTAACTGTTGGAACAATTTACCAAAAATCATGATGGATTCTCCATCACAGAGAATGTTTAAACGAAGATGGGCTGTTTTTCTAAAAGATCTGCTCTAGACGTTATTTGGGAGCAGTTCTCTAGCCTGTGCTAGACAAGAGGTCAGACTAGACCAGTGGTTCCCAAACTGGGGTTCATGAACCCCTGGGGATTCGCAAAATGTTACAGTGGGTTCTCAGAAAAAGATTCCCTAATGGCGGACAGAGCTGCCCCTAGGAACACCGGGCAGTACAGGGCCAGCAGCCCGGAGCCCCTGGACTTCCAAGAGCGAAGCAGATCAAAGCAGGCATCTCTATCACACTGAAGAGATTTAAACTTCAAGACTCCTTATAAGAAAGAGAAAGGGAAGTGGATATTTTTTATTGTTTTTAAAATTAAACAGGCAGCTAGTATTGTTGTAATGTGTGTTGTTTGCCTGGACTGCTCAAGACCTGAACGCTTGTGTAGGAGGAACTCTTTGAGTTGGCTTCTTAAATACCTTCACGCTGTTTCACATCTAATACTCCTTGGTGAAACACAGGAGCCTTATCTTATAACAGGCTTATTCAAAGTGATAGAAGCTACGAAAGTGAGATCTCAGAAGACTGTGGCCGTTTTCATAATACTATAATGATGATAATAATAATAATAATAATAATACATAGTGTGTAAGAAGCACATCACACAAACAAATGTTATATTTCCAAGGTGACTGAGTTTATAATTTATACTCAGGGAAAGGAAAAAACCCCTGGAAATATTCAGTTTTAGGAGGGGTTCGCGAGACATGACATTTCAGTGAAAGGGGTTCACAGGTGGTTAAAGTTTGGGAACCACTGGAGTAGAAGATCACAACGGTCCCTTCTGACCTTGGAATCTATGGCAGAGCTGCTCCAGCTACTCAGTCATGGGGCCACAATAGCAACTCACAAGGAACCCAAAGGATGTTCCTACATGGCCCAGAATGGAACTTCTCTCTCCTTAAACATGGCAGTGCGGGGAGAGCACAAGTCTCAGGGCACACCGTGGGCTGGCTGGCTGGCTCAGGATAGAGCATTGCACGCTGGGATCAGTGGTCTTTGGCCACACTCCACAATGTTTCCATGAAACTCCAGGGCAGCCATGGGCCACACTGTGTGTTACTGGGAGATCGCTTTGGTTCAACAAGCATCCGTGCAGCAGGTTTTCATCTTCCTCCACTAGCTGGGGCCCTGAGCGCTGCCTGCCATACAGCCACTGCCTGAAAAGCTAAGCATCACCCCGTCCAGTACCATGCTTCACCTGTGCCACATGTTGTGCCCGGACTCTTGACTTGCTGTCGGTGGTGAACCCTGGTGCTGGGACTTTGGTCTCCATTCCCTGCGTTCTGTCTGGCCGCTCCAGCTGAATGTCTGTGTGTCCTGCGGGATAACAACACACAACAGGTCAAAGACTAGGCTAGCCTTACAAAGAAACTCTTCAGTTCCTTTTGCCCGGAACTGTGCTGAAGGACACAGACTACCCTCCCTCCAGGTGCACCCTGCCAGCCTTCCCAGTGAGTCCCACAGTGCAGGGGGCAAAAAGCTCTCAAGGTCCTTCCAAGTCCCACATTTCTACGAGTCTAACACTCTTCTAGCTACACTGGTTTTTAATGTGACATATTTATATAGAACCCCCTCTGATTTTCCCACTTGCTGGGGCATTCGGCGCCTCAGGGCATTGCTGACGATTTACAGAGCTTTCACCCATCAGTCTCCATCCAGAACCCAGCCCAGCTCTCTGCCCATTTTAGACTACAGGGATTGTAGCGCTGCCCACCACTGGTATCTGAGCGCCTTCCACACGCCACGGATCGCAACAGTGAGCGCTCTCCCAGCCTCCCTGAGCGCTTGGGCACAGTTCCATTGCTGGAGGAAAGTTCTGCTTGGGGGAGGGATTTTAGATTTCACCCAGGCCCCTTGTGGCCATTTTCAAAGCAGAAGGTTTTGCAGTGTTTCCTAGAGACAGACTCTGGACTTGCCTGAGCTCAGCAGGATGAAAAGCTATTCCCCTATAATAGACATTTGGGGCCTCTCTGTAAGAGGAGTTTGGTGGCTGTCAGGTCCTGAGACAGCACTGCCTTGTTACGGCTAGCGGCCGTCCCCCGAGGATGGGCCATGGTGCAGGGCATTGCCCTGCTGCGGCTCTGTAAATACACACCGGGCTTCATTCTCCAGGGCTGCCAGCTGACTTTTCACTCACAATAAAACCACATATTTAAGATCAAGTTAGGGCCATATGCAAATTATTTGAAAATATGCAAATTATCCGATTACACAACTTTAATACAGCCCCTCACACTTGGCAGCTCTATTTGGGGGCAGCAGTTAATTTTCAGGCTGATCCATGTTTACTCAGAGGCTATTAGCAGCCTTTAGCCCTCAGCCCCAAGTTAGCAGCAGCATTAACATCGACTGGAGGAAATCGGGGCCTTTACACATGGCTGGTCAACTCCCAGGCACAGAGTCCTTCCCCCTGTTCTCTGCCCAGACCCCTGCAGAACAGCCGGTCACCTTCCTTCCACACAAATCACGGGGTTAAAATCTCACGCACAAGCAAAGAGGCTGTGCACACAGAAGGACTGGAGGAACCAGAGCCTTGGGAATACTTGCTTACAGCCTGCTCCTTCCAGAGCTCATGGGCTCACCCCCCTCCTCAGTGGAGGGCTGTGCCAGCAACCACGGCCTTCTAGCCAACACTGCCCATTCTCAGGCGCTCACATGCCTGGGCAGCGTCATTTCAGTGAGGTGTACAGAGCTGGAGAAGAGGCCTATCGCTAGAGCAGGACAGACCAGCTGCCCTCGAATCAAGGCACCTCGTGACTGAGAGCTCGTCAGGGGCCCAAGGGCAGAAGGGCAGGAGATCGCGTGGACAGGGCACTAGAGAGGAGGAGGAAGGCAGGCTCTCGGTGGAACAACACCTCTGCTGGCCAGGGAAGAAGGAGGCATGGACTCAAGAAATGGGTGTGCTGCAAAGCCACAGATCTGTCTCCAACTCTGCCCAGGCCCCGGTGAGTAAGTGACTGGAGTCAGGACTCGCAGGTTCCATTGCTGTCTCCACTCCTGGCTGGCTGTGATCTCGGGCAAGTCCTGTCTACACGACAACTTCCACCAGGGATCTCGTCACAGGTGCACACCCTCTCCCCTCCCTGGGTTCCTGGTTCACTTTGTGTCGACAGTGTAGCTCTGCCATCACAGCCGCTATGCTGCCTAACCCCTTCAGTGTCCCTGCATTCGGAGCATGGCCCTCGGCAGGATAGTGGCCAGGGCACACACTGCAGAGTGCCCAGGACCAAGGGGCCCAATCCCACAGGGGCCTTTGGGTGCTACTAGAATAGAAAGAGAACACCTCGACATCCACGGAGCAGCAGCAGGATGCAGAGCAATGGACCCTGGGCTCTCTGGCTGCACAGTGCTCGGAGGAAAGGGCCAAAACAGTTACACACACATGATTAGAGGCTCCGCTCTGCACTGACCTGGCTCTGCGGGGGGAGACTCATGGGCCAGCTGAGGCCTCCAGCAGGAGCAAAACACTGGCAGCTGCCACGTTTCCTACACAGGCTTTAACTCTGGGCTGCACGGACACAAGTCGAGTTTCGAGCCAGCTCTGCTGGCAAACTGGGGCCTCAGCTCAAGGTGCATGGTCCCTTCCCTGCCCTGTGCCCCAGCCGAGCACAGAGACCCTTAGGAAATAGAGCCGCTTCACCCTGGCTGGCTGACGACCATGTCTGAGAAAGGAGAGGCAGAGCTCAGGGCCGGAGGCAGGGGAGTTGGATCACAGCCACCAAGGAACAAAGCCCTCGTTCCGGGGCTAGGAGCAGGCTGAAAGGCTCTGGTGGTTGCAGAAGACACGTCTGTTTAAGGTTTGGGGCGGGGAGGGTAACAGGAATCACGGACTCATGGAATAACCTGGCATCCGGAAGTTGTTCCGAGCAGGATTCTTACACTCACTCTGTAAATCAGGGCAGGGAGAACCCCTCAGGCAGAGAGCAGCTCCCTGTCTCAACCTCCCGGACAGGATGGGGCAGAGCAGCCAGGACTCTCCCCCACCTTGATCAGGCGGCTCAGGACCACAGGGCAGTGCACTGCTCCCAAATGAGCCCTGCCGCGGCAGCCCCTGCCGCAGGGAGGGTGGGACGCACGGAGAGGAAAGAGTCCAGACAAGCTATCACCTTAAAAGGGCAAAACCTCCTGCAGCTCAGAGCTCTGGGTCCGGGAGGAAGAGGCAGCCACAGAACCACAGCATCAGTCGTGCCCCACCCCAGCGCTGAGGAGCCCACATTGCTTCCAGTCGCTCCTCGCAGGGAGCGGCGGATCGGGACCCTGGGACGGGGAGGGCGCGTGGGCAATAGCAGAGGCTGATTACTACAGAGACAGAGCAGCTGGATGGGTTGGAACGTGAGCAGGAGCAGCTAGGCCTGCTTCTGACCAGTCACGATTCCTCCCATGGGGCAGCCCTGGAGAAACAGCCTCGGCTCTGGCCACAACCCCCCACACCTGCCCCCAAGCTGCCTCTGAACCCAGGATGGGCTAGGGCCTCTCCCCAGCACGGCAGGATTCAAGAGAGAATTCTCCTGCGGGCGGAGAAGTAACACTTCCCTTCCCTGCTGACGGGCAAACACTCTAAGCCCTCGTATCCTCCCCAGCTTCCCCCCTCCCAGGGAGCTGGCGAGACGGCTCACCCGACCCAGGAAACTGAGCCCTAGATCCAGATCAGCGTTCGGAAAGCATGAGCTATGGTGTAGACAAGGCAGCATCCCGTGAACACCTATTAAACCAGTCCAGTCCAAACCCTGAGCTCAGGGCCCGGGCTCTGCTGGAGCGAGGGCCAGTTGTAAAGGGCTAAGGACCAAACGCAGGGCGGGGAGACCTCTGGCCCCAAGAGGAACATTCTGTCTGCTCCCTCCAGGCAAGCCAACGCCTCTCCCCTGCCTCTTGAAAAGGCTCTTCCCTTAGCAAGCCAGGTGGCAGCAAGGATGAGGGACATGTTCTCCCCAAAGCCTGTAGTGAGAGCCCAGCGACAGGTGCTCCCGCCGGGAGAAGGGAGGAGGTGGCACTCCCCGCGCAGGCTGGACCCCATCGGAGCAGGCAGCCTCAGATACATGCCGGGCCCTTCTCAGCACAGACAAGCTAGAAGCAGCCCCAAGAGATTTTAGAAACCAAAACAGGATGTTTCCAGGCTGCCAGCAGGCCACACAGTGTTACCAGGCCCAAATTAGCCAGCCTGCCAGCCCAGCCCTCCTACGAGCGCTCCCACATGGGCACAGTCTTTTAATAGAGACCTGGAAGCAAACCGAGCGCAGCCAAGTGGTGGAGATGCAGCTGGGAACCAACACTTAAAATAGGAGCAGGGAAAAGCAAGGCAGAGCTCACTAGGAATGGCCTCTCGGAGCCTTGCCGGAACCCAGGGGAGGAGAGGCCAAAGCCGGGCTGAGTCAGGAACGCGTTCGGACGCCCTGGCGCATGGGGAGCTGCGGCAGGCTTTTGCAAACCCAACTCACTTCCCCATGGCCCGCTCTGCCTGCCGTACCGCTCCTGGACTGGAGCTCAGGAGAGAGCAGGGGCAGCAGACTTGGCCAAAATGGAACACAGCCAGCCCCCAGACTGAGCCCCAGCCTTCGCCTGCTCTGCAAGGCCAGGGGCTGCCCAGAGAAGGACTCAGGCCCTCTGCTAAACCCACCCCGTGGGTTCCAGCTCCTCCAAGCACCTGGCCATTTCACCCCCTCTGAATGTGCTCACAACCCCCTGGCCCCAGCACAGGGACTGCAGGGTGCCGTACTAAGCCCAACCCACGGGACACTCCCACGCTAAGAGGCTGCCGCTCAACGGGAGAGAGAAGGGCAGAGTGTGCCCTGGAAAAACTGCGCCAGCCGGGCCCAAGGCATACAAGGCAGGACGGCTCGAGTGACCTGGTGCCCGGGCAGCTCTGGAGAACACACCAGGGGGGCTCCCCAGAGCCATCAGCCACAACCTGAAATGCACAGCTGAGAAATTCCTCTGGTCTCTGTGAAACCGGGGGGAGGAGGTGGCAGAGGCCTCCGGGCCCAGGTTCCCCATCTGTTGCACGGAGCAGCATCATGAAGTGAGGAGAAGGGAAATCCCCTCCCCCGTGAAAGGGCTGGGGAAGGACACCACGTGCACCGGCTCCCAGCCTCCCTCGCAGGGACCCCCACGCTGAGGGCGGCAGTGGGCAGAGCAGGCATGGATGGAGCAGCGGGGCCAGAGACATGAAGTGCTGCAGATGCACCAACCTCCCCCACACTAGATTTCTCTGGTCCCTTCCCCCAATACAGGGGTTCCCCTTCCCTGGGATTGGCGCTATGGGGAGCCACCCACAGCCTGTTCCCTGGCCCCGGAACCACATTCATTCCATCTGCTCTGAGCCAGTCAAATCAGCATGGCGTGGAGGATGGCAGCTGGAGCTGGACTGCTGCCCACCCAAGGGCTCCGACCAGTGCCAGCAGGGGACAGCCAGTTGGTGGTGTAGACAAGGCTGCTATTAGCCTCGCCTCCCACACAGCCGTGCCCAGAAAGCGCCTCCACAGCCCTTTGCAAACTGCTCTAAACCTCCAGCTCTCTCAGACTCAGACTTTAAGGTCAGAAGGGACCATTATGATCATCTAGTCTGACCTCCTGCACAACGCAGGCCACAGAATCTCACCCACCCACTCCTGTAGTAAACCCCTAAACTCTGTCTGAGACACTGAAGTCCTCAAATCACGGTTCAAAGACTTCAAGGTCTCGGGTTCGCCCAAGTCTCAGCTGTTGGAACAAATGAAGGCAAAATGTCCTGGCCTCGGAAGGTTTCACAGCTTGCAGAACTGCTGCCAGCCCAGCCGGGGCTGCAGGAGCAACGGCCGCAAGCCAGCTCAGCAGACTGGCCCTCTGCACACGCCCAGCCCAGCAGCCTGTGCGGTGGCAGGATCTGGAGGAGGATCTAGGGTTTGCTCGGCTGACCTTTACTCTCAATTTGCTAATGGTCCCTGATGGGGCTCCCAGCCCGCCCTTTGGAGACCTTTCCACAGCCTCGCAGAGCTCACACAGCAAGAGCTCCTGATAGGCAGGTTCACCTCATTTCCCCTGACTTCTGATCTCCCCCCACACACACACCAGCCTCCCCCTTGCACAGCCACACACCCCTCATTCTCCTCTCCCCCCACCAGCCCCAGGGCTCCTCTCGCACTCCCTCCCGTCACTACTGTCTGAACAGGAGACGCTCAGCCTTGAATGCAAGACCCAGCTGCTGCTGCTGCCCACAGCCTAGGGTCCCCCTGCTCCAGACTGCAGCCTCGAGCTCAAGCTCCACTGGGCACTTCGGCTACCGTATCCCACTGCGGAGTCCTGGGGCCACGTGCAGCGCGGTGTGGAGCTTGGCGCAAGGGAGGCTAGATAACATTGAAGGGCGAGTGACCAGGGCTTTGACTCTAGATCACCTGAGCAATGAACGGCCTCCCAAGAAGATTCTTGCCCATCACTAATCAGAGGGCAAGACATCAGCCCTCGTAAAGCAGATCTAGCAAACCTCATGCCTGGCTTGGAGGAGCCCTTGGGAGGCACCAGCGCTCGTGACATGAGGGACATGTCCAGGTTATGTCATGTACTATCTAGCAATCCGCAGCCTCCTGCAACACACTGAGCAGCAACAGCAAGGGACTCTCGCCCCTCCCCCAGTGCTGCCCCTCACTCACAGCGCGCAAGGTTTGCAGCAGCTCCCCCACACCCAGGACACCAGCTCTCTGAGCCAGCGCAAATGACTGGCTCTTTATTCTCTCCACACAGTTACCTGTGGAATTTCACACCCGTTTACCAGCAAATCTCAGGGCACCGTTTGTGCTGGGGAAGAAAAGGAAGCCCTGACCAAGCAGTTTCTCTTGAGAAGACAGGGCAGAAATTGTTGAGGAGCAAAGACTAACCCTTTTATTCCCATCCTGTCTTGAAAGGAGGTCTCCAGCCCATGGAAAGAACGTTTGACCTGTAAACAGAGCCTTTCCCACTGCAGACTCCCAACCTGCTCTCACAGGCGCACACAAATCACTCTCCACCATGGAAAAGCGGCCCCTCAGAGGAGGAATGCAACAGGCAGCAATAGTGAACAAAAAGTGGGGAGAGAAATAAAAACAGCCCAGAAGTCCCTGTCGGTGCGCGGGATGAAGCCGGGGCGCAGGCAGGTTCACCATTGCAGAGAGGATGCTTTACTTGGCATGGCTGGAGCCGACAGTTCTCTGCCCAGGGATCAGGCCCCATGCCCTAGATGTCGCAGTGGAGTGAGTGGCCAAGCTGGAGGTTCACCTTTGTTCTCCAGCCCTAGGGAGGCTGGTGAGTCCTGGGGCATGATGCCCTGGGCCACTGACTCTCCAGGCAGCTCGCCTGTACTCCTGTGAGCGCCCTGTTCAAAAACGGCAAACAGGAGATGTCGCCATGTCTGTGGACATCCAAGCGCAGCAGGTTTGAAACGTGCTGGCTTTGCGAAGCTGTCTGCACTCCAGAATCCGGCTCAGGCTCCCAGGGAGGCCAGGCCCCTGACAGCTCAGCACCATGCGACTTATCGCCGCTCGCTTCCCCGGCACACGGCAGCATGGACACCAGACAGACACAAAAGGTCTCCTTGCCCAGGAGGGAGCTGGCAGCCTTCCAGCACCATCTTGGGCGGGTGCAGCCAGCTCTCCCACAGGAGGCTACGGGGCACCCTGGCCATTTCTGCCCGTCCCACTTTGTTCATCAGAGTCTCTCCCCCAACCTGCCCCAAGGAAAAGCCCAGTGATCAGGAGGTCTGGTTTGGCCAGATACAGTCAATCTGTGCAAGGTTGAGAGCTCCCAGTACCTGAGCTGGGTGGACAAGCTCCAGCAGAGCTCCTCTCAGCTCCATTGCAGCCCCACAGCTCTAGCTCTGCTTTCGCTGGGGTCTCCTGCCTCTAGCAACTCATCTCCCCGTGAATCACACACTGGGGCCACAGGGATATTTCAGATCCCAGCACTTTTCAGCAACTCCCTGTGGGTCCAGCCACCTTCTGGCCATACTGGGTCAGATCAATGGTCCATCTAGCCCAGTATCCTGTCTTCTGACAACGGCCGGTGCCAGGTGCTTCAGAGAGAATGAACAGAACAGAGGATCAGCAAGTAATCCATCCCGTCATCCAATCCCAGCATCCAGCAGCCAGAGGTTTAGAGATACCCAGAGCATGGGGTTGTGTCCCTGACCATCTGGGCTAATAGCCATTGATGGACCAGTCCTCCATGAACGTAGCTAATTCCTTTTTGAACCCCATTAAAGTTTTGTCCTTCACAACATCCCCTAGCAAGGAGTTCCACAGGTTGTCCATGGGTTGTGTGAAGTAGTACTTCCTTTTGTTTTAAACCTAGTGCCTGTTAATTTATTGGGTGATCTCTTATTCATGTGTGTCATGGTAAGAGGCAAATACTTCACCATTCACTCTCTCCATACCAGTCATGATTGTATAGACCTTGGTCATATCCCGCCTTAGTCGCCTCTTTCCAAAATGAAGCGTGCCAGCTTGTTAAATCTCTCATCATACGAAAGCTGTTCCATAGCCCATCTCATTTCTGTTGCCCTTCTCTGTACTTTTTCTAATTCTGATATGTTTATTAGATGGAGCTGTCACGGAGTCCCCGGAGCGATGGTCTGGACCTGCTCCTTCAGAAGCCAGTCAGGACTCTGGGGGGAAGCTTCTTCTCCGTAAACAGCCTGTCTCCAAGGCTGGGAGCTTCACAGCTTCCACCTTCCTAGGTCTGACCTCGGAGCATTCAGCACCTTCTGACCCTCTGTGCACTTCCCCCAGTGAGCCCAGCCAGGCAGGGTCCTGGGGAAGCCTGTGGGTCTGCACCCCAACTCCACAGTCAGACGTGACTCTCAGCCAGTCAGTAAAACAGAGGTTTATTAGTCGACAGGAACATGATCTAACACAGAGCTTGTAGATAGAGCGAACCGGACCCCTGAGCTGGATCCATTTCAGGGGTTCAGGGAGGCCAGACCCTATTTGGGCCTCCCAGCTCTTCCTTAGCCATCAGCAGACTGAAACTCACTCCCCAGCTCCTCCCCTGCTTCCTTTGTCTGCTCCCCAGGCAGGAGGTCAGGTGACCTCTTCCCCCCACCTGGAGTCAAGTTACAGCTTCAGGCATGGACACCTTCACACAATAGTCAGAGGAGCCATTGAGAGCATTTCTATTCCGTCACAGGAGCAACCAGAACTGCACGTACTACTCAAGAAGTGGGCACACCAGGGATTTATAGAGTGGCATTACAATATTTTCTGCCTTATCAATCCATCCCTTTCCTGATGGCTCGCACCGTTCTGCTCGTTTCTTGACTGGCACTACACATTGAGCAGATGTGTTCAGAGAACTACCCATGGTGACCCCAAGAGCTCTTGCTACATGCACAGTGTGGGCAGCAAGGTTCCCCACGAGGACCCTCTGGGGCAGCACAGCAGTGGTTGTAGGGCCACCTGGCCTGCTCCTCTCTGCGCCCATTGTACAGCATTTTCTTTCCCCTCAGGAGAGCTAGGCCGGGGGTTGGCCTGCGACAGCCAGAGCAGTTTCCCTCAGCTGGAGTGACGAGTGTGTGGAGGGAGCCTGGCATCTCCCTTTGAATGCAGCAGTGTGTGGAACCGGAGAATGTAAAACCAGGCTGCAGGGGCTCCCTCCGAACAGCTCCTGGAACGTGGACAGCGCCAGCCCGCTGCCTTGATTAAAGCAGGGAGCAGGCTTCTGTGGCCAGGGGTGGGGGGAGAGATGGACTGCCCAGGCTGGGTGCCTGTCAGAAAATGCAGGGAGGGCAGGAGAGGCAAAGCGACCAGCAAAAGCAGCTGCTCATTTCCTTTGGAAGTGTCCTGCTGTGGCACTGGGCCCTCCTCTCCCTGGCTCGGGGCCACGTCCCGGCCTTCTGGAGCTGCATGAAGTGGGGAGAAGCGGTTCGCTTCGGAGCAGTGGTAATGGGGAGACGTGTCACACTGTCGGCATGCAGCTGGATTGAGCATCGACGAAGATTTGCAGCTAGTGGCTGGAGTCCAGAAGATCCTACAGATGCTCTGCTCACAGGCCTGGCTCTTCAGAAGAGAGAATCCCAGCACTGCCCACAGGGCAGCTGGGACAGCAGAGCCTGAGCAAGGATGCACCGGACTTCTGAAAGGAATTGTGGGGTGGTGGGCGCTTTGCTCCTCTCTTCCTTCTCCATGTGCTGAGTGCACCTGGGCTCCAAGGAGCATGAGGAGGGGGCTCACACCTCTGCCATTGCCCCTTCCATGAGGGTGGAGCAATCCCAAAGTCCTGCCTGGAGTGGAAGCTTTAGGGGCTGGGCTCCGTATCCAGGGACACAAGGTGTTGATCCTGGGCTTGTCTGATGCTCTTCTGTCAGGGCTGCAGGTGGCTTGACTCTGGATGGCCGGGCCTCCGCCCTGGCTTGGCTGTGTGTTTAGCAAACTGCCGTGGATAGTCCATCCTGGTCAGTAGGGGGCAGTGACGCCTTCAGGCCAGTCTAGAGCTGGGAAGTGAGTCTGGGGGCTGCGTGTGCCTGCCTACTGCTGAATTCCAAACCTGGCATTAGCTGCCTGTACACAATTCTCCTCTTCCGGTCTGTGTCCCTGCCCAAGTCTCACTCGGTGGATACGAGACCTGCAAAAGTGCTGACGTGGCAGGAGCAATTCCGCTAGCAGGCTGTGGGGGGTGCTGTGCTGCTACCTTTGCCCTCTGTGCTCATTAAAGATCCCTCGTGAGAGCTGGGCTATTTCCTGCCCAATTCCAGCGTGGGTAGCTGGTGCTGTCTTAGCTAGGGGCAGGGTTGGTTCGTCGATGGCCCTGGACCACGCTGAGCAATACAGGTGGAGGTGTGGCGGAGCCGAGCCCGCTCCTGGGCCATGGGCATTACTGCTGCTCCAGACACAGAGACCTCATTGGCAAGGGAAAAGCTCAGACTGTGCCGCTTTGGGGCTGGGTGCGGCTGTCCCCATCGAGGGTCACTGCAGCAGGGGCGTGGCTGGGCTGAAGGGGCCTCTAAGAGAACACACGGCCCAGGAGCGGGTTTGGAAGGAGAAGGAGAGCGACAGGGAGACGGTGGGGTGGCCAGGAGCTCGTGGTAACCCCCAGGGGTCAGACTGGCCTGGAGGATCGTCTGGGGACATAAAGGGCTAGGAAGTGGCCCAAGTGTTTGCAGAAAAGCAATGGAGAGATGAGACGAGCCAGAGAACATCAAGCTGGTCCCTTGGCCTGCCCCGGAAGCTGAGCCCACCGGCCAGGAGGGGAGGAACTGAGCACGGGGAGCCTCTCACCCGTCCTGAGCCAGGGAAATGGAGACATGGCACAAGGATGCAGCCAGCATCTTCTCAGCAGAGCTCTGGGGCTGATGCTCCCTCCCTGGGTCTCCAGACTGCGCGAAGAGGCCTCCCATCCTATTGCATGGAACCAAACGCTGCACACGGCCTCCGAGACAGGTAGAGGGAGCTGCCGACGGGAGCCTGACCAGATCTGCGAGAGGGGACCGGAGGAGCAGGCCTCTTGCACAGCACCTCTGCACTTGCCAGCAGAATGCTCCATCACAGCGCTGTGTCCGCCTCTGCTGAAGCTGCGCAGGTGCCAGCACGTCGACATGCCCCAGCCAGGCCTCGGGGCGCGGTGTGAGCGAAGGAGAGCAGAGCCGCTTCACCTCAGCGCCCCCAGCCGCCTGGCAGGGCCTTGCCACTGGAGTGCAAGAAAAACACGACTTCTTGGGCAGCAACAAGACAAGAATTCATCTGGAACTGAGCGCCGAGGCCAGAGCAGGACAGCAAGGCGCTGCCAGCCTGGCTGATGGTAGCTGGAGCCCTCTTCCAACTCTGGGCAAGAGCAAACCAGCCCGAGCCGCCCTCAGAGGCAGCCTTCCGCAATTCCTGTGCAAACGCCCAAAGACCCATGGGGCACCGGGACCCCACTGTGCTGGGTACTGGAAAGACAAACCTAGAGGACTGACGGTCCCCCCAGGCTGGCTCGAGGGGAAGGGGTGTACGTGGAGAGGAATTCATACAGCGTGTCCCAGGCAGGTTCCTTCCTGGCTACAGCCTCCTTGGAGGCAGGTTACAATTTGCCCATTTCTCCCCTGCCAGGCAGCCATCCCTCAGGCAGACTCCTAGCCTCCACTCCCCACGACCACCCCCTTTGTCTGCCTCATCCCTGGCACGCAGCTTCCCCACCCAGCCCTGCCAGGGCTTCTCTGCACTTTCCTCCCACCACCCCTCTGCTGGCCCAGCCTGGGCCACCCCTCCCTTCCCCACCCGCCCTGCGCGCTCTTTGGTGAGCTCCCTGAATGGTCTCCTTTGTGCGCTCCCGCTGAGTCTCACTTCCCAGCCTGCTGCACAGACTCCGAGAACCAGCCTCTCATGCTCCCATCAATGGGCCAACTGATGTCAGAGAGGAGCCCTTACCTGGATCTACCTCCAAAGCAGTTTGTGCTGGCGGGCTGGTGTCTGCTCTCTGTAGCCGGAGCCACACTGCTGGGATCCCTCCCGGGCAGCTGGGATCCTGGACAACAAACAAGTGGGAAAGGAGTGTGAGACAGGCTAAGAGATGTGGGCTGCTGGTGACTCCGGAGAGAGAACAGCCCAGCACACTGGGACGCAGGGGGCGCCTGACCCTCATGCTGCAAACACTCTGCAAATGCATCTGATCCAGTGTCTCAAGGCCCCGATCCTGGGGAAAGCACCTACCGGCCGGTGTCCCCACAATACCCCGGGGGGTCCGCATGGGGCCTTACAGTGGATTTGGAAGAGTGACGGTCCAAGGGAAGGGGGTTAGTAGCAGCGGAGTCAGGCTCCTTTCCACAGCGCCGCTCTGCCAATGCCCCTTCGTCCCAGGCCTGGCTACCCCGGGTCAGTGCTGCCAGCCCTGAGCTCCCCACACACAGCTCTGGCAAAGCTCCTCATCCTTCATCTGCAGCCCCGCCAGGCTTCTCAGAAGCCGATGCTCTCGGGCTACCCCGTGTGATGGTTTTCTCTCATTCCACCTGGATCTCCTCCTGGCTTGGAACCCAGCACGAGTGGCCGGTAACTGCACCAGGCCAGAGAAAATCCTGCAGCGCAAGGAAGCCCTGCTCAAGTCATGCCCTCAGACTTCCCTGGGGTGGGACAAGCACAGCAGGTGACAGAGAACAAGAGGCCTGGCTATCAAATGCACCCGCCCATTACTGAACTCCTCCCTCTGCCAGGAGTCATCCCGCTCTGCTCCTCCCACCACCCTGACTGGCCACGCTCCCAGCGAAACCTTCGCAACCTCCCAGGCCCCAGGAAAGACGGGGGAGGGGACGCAGAGCACCCACAAAACAGCTGCACCCTTTACTTCCCGGGGGGAGGCGGAGCCCTTCTCCTGCAGAGCCCACAGGCAGGGGCACTTCCACGAGCCCTTGGGAGAATCTGTCAGGGAGGGTGAGCTGTCCTGTGAGGACTGCCCGGCGCTCCACCAGGCTGAGCTGGGAGCCCTACCTGGCTCCTGGCTCTCAGATGTTTGCTCACAAGTCGTTACAGCTGTGATCTCAGCCGCTCTCCTCCCCTCCCCATCCCACTCCCCCACACTCCCCACCTCATGCTCAGAGCAGCGGCCTGCACGTGGAGAGGGGCGGCACTCACCCTCCGTCACGGCACTGCCATTAGGCAGGTTTCCCAGATCAACAGTCGGCCCGTCCAGGAAAATCGTCAGCTCTCCGCCTGAGACAACGCTGCCTTTGTTCTCCGTCTGCAGGTTCAGGGTCAGCTGCGTGTTCTCCACTGGGGAGATCGAGAGACAAGCCAGAGTCACCACTAGCTGAAAAGTTTCACCTAATTCTAGGTTCCTCCCCTCCCCTGCCACAGGGGTTTTGGCTCCCTCCATATGGCCCGAGGAGGAAAAGATTAATTCCTCGGCTTCCAGCAGGGCCAGGAGCTGCTGTGACGCTGGCTGGCTCTGGTCCAGTGCCCATATACAACACACCAGTGCCCCAGCAATGCTGGGGCAACCAAGCCAGACCCTCAGCTCCCGCTCAGGGCTGTCCCCAGCCCACGGGCCATGGCCTCTTCCTTCCCACACAAGAGGAGGCAGGGCCATCCCCCCCACACTGTCCAAACAGGGCCATTAAGGGCCCTGAGCTAGTACATGTCCCACTGTGAGCAGGCCACACTGCCTAACCCAGGGCAGATTAGCCAGATGGGTCCCGATGGCTGTCGATACAGAAGACAGTATCTCCGGGGTGTGCGGGATGGTGGAAGCAGAGAGCAGGGCTCCAGCAGTCAGGCTGTTTGTAATGAGAACTCAGACAGCAAAGGCCTGGCACCTCGGGGAAGAGAGCGGCCGAGGGAGGCTGGGAACATGGAATGAAGCGACAGCTACACGCAGTGGGCCACCAGGGTGCTGGAATGGCCCTCACGTGCCTGGCCAATTGCAGCTCTGGGAGCATCTGAGAGGGCCCCTCGCAGTCACTTTGGAGGAGCCCAGATGGCAGCGCCATGGGTAGAACCCTCTCCCCGCCCAAGAGACTGACAAGGCAAGTGGAGAAAGAAAATCCCCTTCCTCAGCCCCAAGGACCCGCTCCGCTGAGCTCCACCCTGGCCACAAGCCTCTGGAGACACTGCACAGCAGCTCTCGGAGCGCAGCACGCGGGTACAGGGGGCTGCAGGGCCCAGTTCTGCCTCACATCAGGCCTGCAGCTTTGCTTCCCTTCCTCGTCTGACAGCCAATGGCTCTTGGCAGGTTGACAAGGTCCCACCAGCCGCAGCAGGCACAAGGTGGCCAGGCACAGAGCATGGCACCTCAGCCTTGACCTGACAACACAGTTCTCCATTCTCCCCTCCCAGAGCCAGGGGAACCAGGCAGGGCAGACGAGGGGAGAGGGCGTTGATTAGCTAATTGAATGACAAGCGGAGACACAAAGCAGGGGCTGAGAGAACAGCATGCAGCTGCCAACGCTCACTGGCATCCCTTATAACGGGACTCGGCTCCACCCCACGCCCGGGCCCGGCAGCCAGCTGCTCCCTGCGCCAGATCCCCTCAGCCCTGTCAGGATGGGGAGCCAGTGCCTTAGTTTACACAGGTACCAGCAAGGAGGATCCATGGTGCCCATGAGAGTGAGGGGCTAACAGGACCAGCCAAAGCAATGCACACGGTAGGCGGCAGCTGTACCCCACCCCCAACCTGTGCTATGGGAGGACTAGCCATGCCTGTGCAAAGTCTGCCAAGCTACAGAGCTTCATGATGAACCGGACTGCCCTCCAGCAGCCAGGACAAGATGAAACTCAGCCTCCAGGTCCCTGCCAAGGGGCAGGATTTTAACCCAGTAATGACAATGCCCAGCTACAGCCAGTGGGCTTGGAACTCCCGGCTAAGACACGACAGGCCTCAGGGATCTGGCTGCCCCAGCCCGGGACACCAGCCCAGATGCCTCCCGACTACTTTGCTCAATTAATATTTTTATTCTACACAACTACTCATCATGACACTACTGCACTATTTTCTAGCAACCTGCTTCCTCCTGGAGTAGCCATCAGGGCAGGGCCCAGTGATGCCTCCCAGCCTGCGGGAGGAGGGGAAAACACTCCCTTGGTACCCCGACAGCCAGTCTCTGGGTCAGGAGTGAGCAGCTTGGCAGGAGCCTTCACAGCAGCTCCACATGCGGCATCTGCTGGTTCCTGGGCTTCCAGCCTGGCTCTCCCCAGCATTGCTCCCTGCCTTTGGCAGCTCCTGCTGGAGCTCAGGGTGCAGAACGGTTTGCATGCTAGCTCCGCGGTCACACCACCAGCTCTCTGAGAGGGCCACCACGTGGGCCGAACGCTGCCCGACGTCCCCGCGGCTCTCGCCCAGGAGCAGCGCCACTATCCTGGGCTCGGAAGCTGGGATGGAGGCAGAGGGATCACATGACTTGCGCCAGGTCACACAGAACCGAGAACTGAACCAGGTCCTATCTGGAGCATCTTCCCTTTTCAGCACCTTCCGGCTCTGTCAATGGCTATTGTGAGACGCGGCGCCCCAGGCCACACCCAGCTCCGGAGTTGGACTGGGGCAGAGTCTGGGGCTTTTCAAACTAGCCCAGGGGGCTGCTGCTTCTCCAACAGCAACACGCCTGGCGGTGGCTAGAGCTCCGGCTGGGAAGATTTCGGAGACTGGTCCCAGAGACTAATGCTGCATCGCATGGTATTAAAGCGAGCACAGGTGCAGGAGGAGCAGCCACTCACCATCCTGGGCAGGGGGTGCTCTCACCACCCTTGAGTCAAGCGCTTGGGGCAGCTGCTTGGGAGTGGTCTGGGGATTGTCAGTGCAGCTGTCGTGGCCATCAAAGCTGAGGGGCCCTCTGAAGGAGAGCGCAGCGAGGCACAGAGTGAGATTCGGTGCCACTAAGTGCCAAGCCCTACATCCAGGGAGAGGAAACAAGCCACTGGAGGACAGAGCAAAGAGCAGCTGGTTTATCACCTCCCTGTCTTGCAGGCAGTGCTGATCCCTGCATGGGGGAGGGGGGAGCTCTGGGGAGGGGCTGTCACTCACGCAGTATTTGTTCAGTGAGAGATCCCAGGTGGGTACAACAGGAATAAGACGTTCCCTGGTGACTCCTGACGGTGGCCCACAGCAAGGACAGGCTGGAGCCGGCTGAGGAGATACTGGTGGGTGCTGCTGGAATTGCTCTGCTCTGGCTTCCCTCAGGAAAGGGGAGATCCGGGGAGTAGCTGGAGGAGTTCCCCCCTGGCGTGGAACCTGAGCCTCTTCCAGCCCGGTGCACAGACTATCCTGCAGCCCCATTTTCAGAGGTGCTGAGCAGATGCCGTGCCCAGGGATTTCAACAGGAACTGTGGGCACTCAGCTCCTTTGACAAACACACACCGGTGCCCAGGCTGGGTCATTGTCTTGAGGGGAGGGGTCCCACTGGCAGGGCAGGCCTGGACCCCGCAGTGCTTTCCAAGCACATCCGTTTGCAATAGAACCAGTGTCAGACGAGGAATCACAGGCCTGTAGCTGCGTCTAACTTGATGAGAAAGAGTGTCTGAGAGCCATGCAGAGAACAGGCCGGCCTGGGCCAGCCGCTGCTCCTGAACCACTCGGCCATCACAATTCGGGCCCTTCTGAGGCTGAGAAGAAGCAGGACGCCCTGCTTACACCATGGCTATGGCACAAGCTTGCACAAACCCCACGTGCTGGAGGGACCCAGTCCGGAGATCTGTCCCACTCGCACGCAGGTCTCCTGGCCCACCTGTCTGACACAGACTTGCTGTAACTCTCAGCTCCCTGGGAATTGCAGGGGGCAACAGGCACTATGGGCAGTAGGACGAGTAATGCGCTCCCAGATTCTGTGCATGTTTTTATGTAGGCGACTGAACAAGCCTTGCCTGACTGCTTGCTTTTAGTAGGAGCAGCAGAACTTCCTGCGGGTAAAGCACAGGTCTGGAGTCACAAGCCCTGGGCTCCATTCCTGACCCTGCGGCACACTTCCTGCAGGACTCCGGGCACGTCACTTCATTGCACTCTGCCTCACTTTCTCCAGCTGGATAAAGGAGCCTCCCGGGGAGACCAGTTCATGAGCCTGTGCAGAGTGCTTTGTGATCCTCAGATGGAAGGTGCTGCAGAAAGTGGCAAACCCCTTTTCACCGGTCGCTACCTGCCCTAAGAGCGCTGCTTCCCCCAAGCCGTGGAGAAAGCCTGCCCCGCACGCTCCAGGGCTCGCTCCTTATGAGCGGCGAACAGCCAAGCACACGCTGCTCCGCGGGCTAAACAAGCACGCATTGTGAGGGCCGCTTCAGTGTAAGGGGCAGTTAGTCAAGTAGCAAAGACAAGGTGTCTCCAACTGGAGGACGTGAATGTGAACCTCCAGCCGGCTTCCTCCTTCTCCCTGCCTCCACCCCAGCCTTTAAGAAAATAAACACTTGTCAATTCTTCCATTCCCTGTTCCCGTTCGGCACATGGGACACACAGAGGGACCTCGCTGCTGCACCAACAGAGGGTCCCCTCAGAGGGTGAGCACAAAGGCAGCCTGTGTCCCAGCCAGCATGTCAGAGGGGTTATTAGTATTTTGGGAAGAGGCCAGGGGTGATTAGGTCCTGAATAAGGTCTCAGTTCAGCTGCTCCCAATGCCTTGCACACAGCATCCTTGAGGGCTGGCTGGCAATTCCCTCCCAGCCCATTAAGGGGATTTACAGTTCCAAGAAGTAAGGCTGGTAGCAGAAGTGTGATAAAGGCTCCAGCGTGGAGCCCACACCCAGAGGGAGCTCTGTAACTGCACACATCTGACGCAGCCCACTGGCACAAGCATCACGAAACTTCGCACTGGGGCTTGGGCGGGACTGGCTCCTACTAGAGGCCTTTTCTCCACTGGAAAGGTGGCTTAGTCCAACTCACATGTGGACAGAGACCTTCCGACAGGAGCCTCCAATATATGGGTTTCCTGCCTATTTACTTATCTCCAAGCATGCCTATCACATTGTTCTTGTGTATTCAGACCAACCGCAATTAAAACAGTGTAAATTCCAGTGTAATCAAGCAGCCCCAGCTCCCTCCTCTCCGTGAAAGCCGGCACACATGCTGTGCTTGCCAGGCACGTTAATGGAAAATGGGTCTAAATTTCTTAGACCAGTGATACTCGGACTGATGCGCGAGAACCACAAGTGGCTCTTTAATGTGTCTCCTGTGGCTCTTCACAGCAGGATATTGACTTAACTGTGACTCGGTTATTAACCCCTCTAAGTTATTAACATAGTAAAAGCCTCCTGATTGGTTATAAACCAACTGTAACTGATAAAATAATAACACTCAAGAAGTCGTTTTGCTGTGAGACCAATACAGATAAACTCTAAATACTTCCCTGTCCGACCGTTTACCCCATGGTCGGACAGTAAATGACACAACGAATTCACTCCACTGTGGCTCTTTTGGGTGAGGCGGATCACTAATTTGAGGTCCAAGTACTGCTGCCTTCGATCATCTAGAAAGCCTCACACGTGGGCTTTTTGCTGCGCTCTGAGGGGCAATTAATTCGGCCTCAGTCAGTCCAAAGGGAGATGCAAACCCAGGGCCCATCCCTGGAAATGCCTTGGCCCCATGTGTACAAGTGCAGGCACCGATCGCAAGTTACAGCAGATAACGACAACACAGGGGTGTGCACTAGCCAAGTGTAAGAGATGGGCACAGGTGGTCTGGCCTAGCGGCCACAGCTGGACTAGGAGCCATGCACAGAGGATGGCAGTCGGTGAGCAGGAAACGCAAGAGTCAGGGACAAAATTGGGCCATGGTCAGAGACCAGGTGAGCTCTGAAGTCGCAACACTCCTGAAGTCTGTGGTTGCCCAGACAGCCTCCCGGGGCAAATGGGCTATTTAATGACCAGCTCCAGAAACCTGGCAAAGTCCTAGACCCCAGGCTCCAGCCCAAGCCCAACCATCTACACTCCAATTAAACAGCCCCTCAGCCTGGGCCAGCCATGGGTTTTCAATTGCAGCACAGACATACCCTGAGGCCAAAACCCACCAGCCCTGCGTCCTTCCTCCTAGAGCACTGCAGCAAAGGGCAAAGCACCCAGCCCCTGCTACTCATCCTCGAAAGACAGAGCTGGTTCCCTGCTGAACAGCCACGTGCATGACAGAGGAATGGGGGACTGCAGGGCCAAGTACCAGAGTGGTGATGGGACTCGGCCCTCCAGCACCCCTAGAGAGATGGGAATGTGGCCTTTCACGTAGTAGAGAGAATTGGGGCCTGCCCAGGCAGTGCACGGAGCTGCTATCAGTCTAGCTCCGCTGGCCTTAGCTCTGCAGCAGGAGCAGAACAGGAGTGAATTTGGAAGGCGATGCAAAGCAAGCTCAACGAAGGCCTTCGCTGGGGCGTTCTGGTTTGGCACAGCAGCTTTTACAACGCTAGCGTCCAGGCGCTGACAGAGCCGACTTGTTTAACATTCATTTCAGGCAGGCTACAGATTTGCTTTTATGAGTCTCTGCTAAAAGAGCCCTTGCTTCAGCGAGCTCCTTTGACAGCACATTCACGAGGAAGGGTCGACTGCAACTTCCCAGAGGCTTGGGGGTTTGTTGCTGGCTTCCTGAAAGAATTCCTTGAGGTTGTGGCTCCGGCGGTTCTGCCTGAGGTGCAGAACGGAAAGCAGAGCGCGCGCTTTGCAGGAGCTGTAAAATCCTGGCAGATGGTGCCACTCAAGAAACAGGAGCCTGTTGATGTAACTTGCAACCTGAGCAGCAGGCAATAAAAACAAGAGCTTTCATTTGTAGGCTGCAGCCTGACACATTCAAGTCACTCCAGAGCCTGCCCTGCTGTCTCAGTGAATTATACAAACACAAGGTGGGGGGGACATGGCCCCATATCGGATTTCATGCAGTCTCCAAAGCAAGGCTACCCGGGGACATTCCTCCTGCCCAGCACCAGCAGAACACCTTAGATTCCCCACAGCATCCGAACAAAGAGCCTCTTCTCCAGGACAGCGGCAGAGGCCTGGGGCAGGGGGCTAGGCCGTAGTAAATTAGCGGTTTTAAAGGACCCTGGGGAGCAGCTCCACAGAAGGCTGGAACTTGTTTTCTATGCCTAAGCCCCTTTTCCCCGGCACTCTGTCCCCCAGATGGGCCGGGCCAGAGGACAGGCCATGCAGAGCGACCTGCCAAGGCAGCCGGGAGAGAAGCATGTCTGAAAAATGAGGTTTTTGGAAAAGGAACTCATTTTGGAAGCTCCTTTGCTCACAGAGCCTGGTCTGTTAGCACCAAATGGATTCAATTTGCCTGGCCTGAAAGCCAAGGCCCGGCGGGTTCTTTGCCAAGGACACAAGCCTGTTTCTTCCTACAGTTTCTGAAGCTCCTGGCACTCATCTGGAGGGGCGGGGGGGGGAGAGGGGGGCGCTGCCTTGGGCTCAGTCCCAGCACGCAGGAGACCTCGACACGCTGCCGTGGCTTCGCTGAAGGGGAATGACGCGTGCTGGAGAATACACAGCTGGGGCACCGTTTGTCCTTGACAGCTAATAGAAACTATGGAGACACCCCGCCAAAGACTAAGACACAGTTAAGGTTGTAAGTGCATATAAGTAACTAATAATAAGCTTTGCATCCACACGGTGATGATCAGAGAGGTCTGCCTGAGTCTGCAGACAGCCTGATCAGACAGCTGGGAGAGGAGTGAAATGCCCCAATCATCTCAATGGTGTGTTGACTTTGAAGCCTAATAATGATTATTTAAACGGCAACACAGTTCACCATTTCACTGCTAACCTAAGCACATAGGTGTGCCGGAATGAGGGGAGGTTTTCCTTGGGTTTCCTATGGGTGGCATGTAGAGGAGGTGGGACTCAGTTTCCCTGCGTGTTACTGATTTAACAAGGCAATGGGAAAGGGAGTTTGTTGTTCCAGGGGACCCTCAAGGTAACTTGGGACCCAGCCAATGGCCCGGAGAATGGAGACCTCAATGACTGGTGACCTGGAGCCCAGCTCAGGAGTCGCAGGCCGTGTTGGCCGGTGGGAGAACAATGGGCTGCGGAGACAAACTGGTTCCAGCCAGAGGCTCAAACGACCCTGTTTACCTGGGGACAAGACAATGGACAGAGGTGGGCCTGGGAATCTCAGCCGCCCAACTGGGAAGCAGGGGGGCTCTGTGCTGGAGTGGGAGAGCAGGTGGAGCCCACCTGGATGCAGGGAGTCTGGGATGTGCTGGGCTGAGGGAGGCCAGGCCTGAGGCCCTGAGAGTTCCTGGGTTGGGTTCAATGCTCAATAAACCTCCTGTGTGATGCTGGCTGAGAGTCACTCTGGTCTAGAGAAGAGGGGGGCATCATCCCCTTTGGAGGTGGAGGCCCCAGGGGTCCCAGGCGAGCGGACTCTCTGAGGGGGCCCACAGCACAGACAGGCTTGCTAAGGCTCAGAGAGGTGCGGCTCCAGGAGGTGGAGGGCTGACCCCGAGAGGGAGTGGACCCCCGAGACGGGCCATCGCACTGAAAGGGGCACCCCACCAGGACCACACGAGGCCAAGAGTGGACCCGACCTGTGAGTCCGTGACAATAGGGAAGGACCAGACAGGTCATTCTGCGAAGAGCTGCACGAGTGGCAGCAAGAAGAGTATCATTTCAACACCTCCACTGGGGAGAGCCTGGTTTGTGAGTTGGGCTTAGACCTGCTGGGGAAGGCTAGTGGGACTCAGTGGGCCGGGAGCACAGGTCACCTCGTAGGGATGCTGTGTGGGGGGAAGTGGGACCAGCTCAGATCCCCGCCCTCACACGTGGCCGCCTGCCTGGCATTGGTCCCACAGCCAGAGTAACTGCACTTTGTGCAGGGCTTTCAGCGCCCAGATCTGGGGCAGCCCCCGCGGCCCCTATTCCAGCTCGTAGGGTGGCACCGTGAATGCAGCACCTCTGCACGGGACCCGCCCTGTCTGCAACAGTGTGGGACAGGACCCCTCTCCAAAGACTGGGCATGGACCCTGCACTCCTCGGGAAGCCAGCTTGGAGTTACCCTTGCAGAGGGACAGGCAAGCCAGGGGAAGAGCCCTGGAGCCCTCCAGTCTGGAGGGCTCATGTCACATTAGCCAGACAAAGCAAGCCCAGAGCCCAGGACAGGAAGGTCCCAGCTTAGTCACGAGGGCTCAGAGGAACACAAGCCCTTCCCCATCCCAGGCAGCCCCTTGCAGATACAGCACTGTGCTGCAGCTTTAAGACTCCTCCTCTCAGAGCCCACTAGGTCGGGGGCAAAAAAATATCGGATACTTTTCTCAGTATGAGCAGAAACAGTCAGTTGCCTTTTCCATTCATTTTCCACACGGCCCCCTGGGGACGCAGCTAGTGAAAGGGCTGATTGTGCTCCTGCAAAGGGGAGCGCACAGGTAGGGTGGGAGCAGACAGCAGCTCCAGGAGAACACGCCGGGCACTTGGCTGGCCACTGATCGGGGAAGCAGCTGGGGACTGCGGGTCAGGCCTGCCTGACACCCGCAGCCCAGCAGCCCAGTCCGGCTCCAGGGACACGGGCAGCCAGCACGTCAGAGGGTCCTTGCAAAGCCCCCAGTGATTCCCACCCTCAACCCCGAGGGCACCATCCCATCCAGAGCACATGGCCCTGCTCCTGGCGACGCTGCCCAGGGAGTGCGTTGGGGACATCAAGGTGGTTTCACACCTCACCGCTGGCAATGCCCATGGAGCGGCTCAGCCTAACCCCTGGCACAAGGGAGAGCCTGGCGAAGGCCTGTCTCCCTCAGGGGGAGAGGAGTCCCTCTCGGCTCTCAATGCAAGGTCTGTCCTTCGAGAGCGGCTGAGCTTTGCTTGGAAGAGACAGAGCAAACCTTTTCCTGCCCCACGCAGCTGCTAGCCCAGCCCAGGCCCTGAATGGAGGCCTTTATGCAGCCGCCACCACCGTCGGCCACACTCTGGTGACCACAAATGGTAGCAAACAGCTGCGAGGTTTGTGTTTCCCTGCCGGCAATGGCACCCTGGCCAATTAAGGTACGGCTTCCATAACACGCCAGCCCCGAGCGCCTGACAGGCCCGTCCAACCTCATACAAAGACGCCTTGTTCTCCCCCGGGGCCAGGGATTCAGCTACTCCTTCTCCAGGTGGGAAGCCCTGCAGGACCAGGGAGGAGGTTCGAGGTACAGTGAGCTCTGGAACAGCTAGAGCCAGCGGGCAAGATGGGAGCACCATGGAGAGGCGGGTGCCTCTCACCCAGGTCATTCCGCCCCATGCCAGCAGCTGAGGAGGCCCAGCCCACATGACAAGCTGCGCCCTGCTTTCTCCAGACAGGGACATGAGGCTCAGGAAGAAAGCAAAGGCCAGGCCAGGTCAGGCCGGGCAGCAGGGTCCCAGAGCAGCTCCCACTTATACGTACTTTTCCCACCATTCTTCTTCAGGACATTACACAGGCTGATGGAAGCCGTTCCCAGTAGCTCGTTCCTCAGGGTGTGGCAGCTCCAGACCTTCAGATCCAGGTGGCTTTGAGCTGTGACGTTCCTGGAAGGCAGACCAAGAGGAGGGCTGTCATCTCCCCACCTGATTCTCCGACGCCAAGCAGCACAGGCAGAGCTAGCAGAGCACGACCAGGAACAGAGGGCACAGAAGAGCCCAGGGCAAGGCCCCAGGGACACCCAGGCCCCCACTAGTTTCCCCACCAGCACAGCACCCCATCTGGTGATTATGTTCTCACATCCACACCTGAGCATGTCCCCTAAGCCCCTTCCAGCCAATGGCAAACATGCCAGGCTTCCTTAAACAGCATGACCCAGTGAGGAAGTAGGGAGCTCAGTGCCAGCTTTGGAGTGCCTGCATTAGCCCCGACCCCCTGGAGTCCTCAGGGGGTCTTACATGATGAGGATCTCGTTCCAGAGCAGCTCAGTGCTCCCAATCCGCTTCCCTGTCTTCTTGGTCTCACTGGGAAGTCCATCCACCATCACCTCCACGTAGGAGTTGATCCGGGATTGGCGGCAGTGCACCTTGGGCTTCACCGACACAACTAGGCAGAGGGGGAAAGAGGCAGAGAGTCACGCAGCTGCGGGCAAGATGCAAGTTGTCCCCACCCAGAGAGGCCCAGATGCCACACAGCAGCTGCCAGACCAAGAAACCAGGGCCCAAGGTTTCCTACTGGCAGCCCGGCCTCACAGGCCAGACAGGAAGACATGTCCCAAGACCCAAGACCCCCACCCTGGGACCCAGAAATTCCCCCACCCGGAAAAGGGAATGAAAAACAGGAGCAGTGTGAAAATAAGTGCAGAGAAGTCAGGGAAGCAGTTCAAGGTATCTGGAGCCCCCTGGTGGCCTTAACAGAGTTCTGCATGCTCCATCTCCCCTAAAGCCAAGACATCCACAGGTGACAGAGCTCAGCGGGCAGCCAGCCAGCCAGCTCCCAGGGCTCACATTGATTGGCACATGCAGGGAGATCTTCCAGCCGGCAGTGGGCACCAATACCCGTTCCAGGGGAAGCCCCCTGAGAGGTTGCAGGTTTGACGGTAGGGAATGCATCCTCCAAGAGCTACCCTCCCTGGCTCTGCCTCGGCCCTCGGGACCAGCTGAGGGAGTGGGATTAGAAGGCTGGTTTCCAGCCCTTCACAGCAGGGGATGTTGTGATAAGATCCCATCCTTCTTTCCCCACCTCTCCACATGCCTGGGGCCAGGAGGCTGCCAATTCCCTGATCTTCCTGGTGGTTACACCCGGGAGAACACATCTCTTAATCTGCACTGGCCCTTCGGGGCGAAGTCCATGTGTGATGCTGATGGGCCAGAAGCCAGTTCCTGCTCAGGCTACAGACCTTACCGAAGAGCTAACAAACCAGACCAGCTCACCTGCGGGTTAGTTTTGCTTAAGACAGGTATTGGTCTTATAAGAATGTGTTTAGTGCTTATCCTCTAATGCACACGGTAATTTACAAGCATTTCATACCCTCGCTTGTACTGTGGATTTCTTCGCTTCAAGATGTACGTTTTGCTTTATAACTTGGAAAATGTTTGCTCTGAACTTGTGAATCCAGGCACAACACTTATGCTCCCAACCATCTAGAAGATGGGCCATCAAGGAACATCACAATACAAAGGATTGGTTAAGGGCCCTATCCCCTAGGACAGTGTTTCCCAAACTTACATTCGTGTACCCCTTTTGAGACATTTGTCTTATTGGCGTACCCCTTCTCCGGTAAAGATAATTTTTTGGGCGACAAAGCCATTTTTATAACACACTCCTAATTTATTTGTCATAATTATCACTAACATTCATATTTCCTTCATAATTTTCTTTTGTATGTTTCAAATTTCCTGTTTTTAGCCAGCGATACACTGTAAATGGGTTTAACAAAAAGAGAGAAATTTTGTATATTTGTAATTGGGGAATAGTCCTGCTATTGTGGGGAACTTTCCTGGCTTCTGCACGACACCGGTAAAATGGGCTAGTTAGTGGAAGGATCTGAGTCCTCGCTCCCACTTCCTTTACCCAGAGGCCTCCCTGCCCTCCAGGACTCCCCTTGTACTTTCGTGTCTTGCAGAGTCCTCAAAACCACAACAAGGCTGGGTTCAGGATTCTTGTCGGGGCTCGACCCCCAACCTTGCTGCGGTCACCTAGATCAGCGGCAAGGGTGTCCCCAATCCAGGGTACTCTCTCTCCGCACTAGATGGTTCCCTGACTCACTGATCACTGCATGCAATTTAAAGCAAATTATTTAATAAACGATTAATTTAAAATGAATAAGAAAAAATGGGAAAGGCTAAAGGAAACGCATCACCCTGCTCTGTGGCAGGGAACATCACAAAAAGTGTCTCTGCAATGTCAGGGCAATTCACGGTCTGTTCCTTGTAGGTCCCAGGCCCCTTCTCAGGCCCTGGCTGTGCTGCAGGGATGCTGCAGCTTGGACACTTGCTCTGGTGGTGGTCACACACACACATGCTCTGGACTGTTCCAGCCCCAGTTCCACCCTCTGTCTCAGCACAGCTGCTGCTGCTCTGCCTCCAGCCCTGGGGATGCTGCCCTGGCCCCTCTGGCTCTGGCTGTTACAGATCTGCTCCCAGCACAGGTCTGCTTTGCAAGCTGCTTCTGTTTTTCTGCTCCCAGCACTGACCTGCTTTATGGGCTGCTTTGGCTCTGGTTGCTGCAACTCTGCTCCCAGCACAGGGTCTGTCTCTCTCTAGGGCTGTGCTCTGG
>ML677343.1:33861402-33994102 GCA_007922305.1 Dermatemys mawii | reverse complement strand
CTCTGCTCCCAGCACAGGGTCTGTCTCTCTCTAGGGCTGTGCTCTGGCTTTGGGGCTGCAGCTCTGCTCCCAGCACAGGGTCTGCTTCTCTGGGCTGCTTTTCTGGCTCCTCTGCATCTGGCACAGCTCTGATCCCCAGTTCAGCTTGGGCCCCTGCTCTCTCCTTAGCTTGGCCCCACTCCGTCTGATCCCAGCAATTCCAGCTCACACAGAGAACGGGACCCACCCTGTCCTCCTGACTCCTTGATTAGGCTACCCACCCTGTCAATCAGGCTGACCTGGAGTCCTGGCCTCTCCCCATTGCCCCAGGGGACTGTCAGTCTCAGGGACTTGATTTCCCATGGATCCTTCCACTTTTGGTACTGGGAGCTAGCAACCAAAACACCCCCACTGAATGTTAGTAAGGGGATAACAGTCCCCTTACATATTAATACACACCAAGGATGTACTTGCTCTGATCTTTCGATTACTACAAATAGTTATTCACTTTTATCTTTTATCTGTCAGTATGACTTCTGCACATGCCACAAAGGCAAGTGTATTGCCCAAGTCGCGGTAACACACATGCATGGTTTGTGTCGGCTCTGCTGTGCTATTAGATGTTACTAAACATGTTATCATATTAGTTACAATGTAAACCTGTGTGCATTTCTATTGTACAAGTGTACACCATTCTTATATATTAAATTTTAGTGAATTGTTTTCTGTGCTAAAAAAAACAACCTATGATAAAGTAAAATAAAAAATTCTGCCGCATACCCCTTGAAACCCTTCCACATACCACCAGGGGTACATGTACCCCACTTTGGGAAACACTGCCCTAGGAAATGCTACTTGCAAGGAAGCTCATCTTATGGACTCCAAAGCGAAATGGAGGAAATCAAAGTCAGGAAAATTTCCATCTCTTTTGCTGTGTGAACTCTTAGGCCACGTCTACATTCACAAGCTTACAGAGGGATAGCTGGATCCGCTGAAAGAGCGCTCATGCAGCTGCAACACTTACGTTGCTCAGGGTGTGGGGGTTTTTCCCCACACTCAAGCAACAATAGCTTTGCTGACACAAGTGGTAGGGTTGACATGGCTTTATAAGTAGAGTCCTGAAAATCCACAGATACCCACAGTTATCTGGATCAGCGGATGCAGTTGTTTCCCATCTTTGTAGATCCAAATGTTGCTATGCGCACAGGGTTCTAGAGCAGTGGTTCTCAACAGGGGTCTGTGGTTTCAGGGGATCCATCTGCAGGGCTTAAGCCCTGACTTGTGGTATCACCTGCAAGGGGCTTGGGGCTTCAGCCTCGTGGGGGACACTGAGGCTCAGACCCCCTGAAACCAGCTCAGAGCCCCGTAGGGAGCTCTCACACCCAGCTGAGAACTGCTGCTCCAGAGGGTGCCGATGTGGGTGAAGATGGACTGTGGTTCATGGGTCAGATACAATTTAATTATCCTGGATGCAGATCCAAATTTTTGTATGCACGCAGGGGGAGAGGCCGAAGCAGCCTCCCCAGCCAGAGCTCAGGAGCCGGTTAGGAGGAGCCCGTGGGCCGGATCTGGCCCATGGGCTGTAGTTTGCCCACCCCCGATCCAGATGGTAATTCATGTGTGCATGTTTGTTTGTTTGCTTGCTTGAGTAAAGAACTCATTTCTTTTTCCTAGTTGTTAAACCTTTAGATGGTTCGTTTGAGGACTGGTTACAGGCATTGTCTTTGGTGTAAGATCTCGGAATACCAGTTGATGTGGGGTAAGAGATTGGTCTCTTGGGACTGGAAGCAACCTGATGTGTGACTTTTGGTGACCATTTATCACTAAGGCCAATTTGTCTGGGTGGCAAAATAGCTTGGAGAGTCTAAGGGGACCGTCTGGTTCTCCACAGTCAGACTCAGAATGATTCAGAAGTTCACATTGTTACTGGCTTGGTGAAATCTAGTTCTAAAACACACCACCTGTCTGAGATGTAACAGGTGAGCTCCCCTCACTAGCCCTGCAACTGCTGAGTGGACCAGGTGGGCCCAGTCAGCTAAGTAGGCTGTAAAGAGGGGAGGTTTAGGCTGGAGGCAGCTAATTAGAGAGGCTCAGCTGTGCAGGTACAGGCAGGGCCTGTAAAGCCAGGTAGAGGGCTACAGACTGGGCTGCTTCTCCTGGGCACATGCAGTCTCTGGCTGGCCTGGTGCAATATTGGCCTTCCTCCCACAGCCACAGGAGCCCAAGACTAGGGCACGCTCCCTCCCCCGGGAGCACGCTGTTACTGACGGCCACTTGCTGGTCTGCAGCTGCCAGGCTGCTGGAGAAGGAAGTTAGGACAAGCCAAGCCACACTTGAAAAGCCACATTCCCCAGCAGAATCAGAAGCATCTGGCCTAAACCGAGCGCCGGCTTCCCCACCTCAACCCTGGGGCACCCACTGCAGCGCTACTCACCTTTCACGGTGAGCTGGGACTTCTCACAGGCCAGCCCTGCCGCTGCCCTGCTGGAGCTAGCAGATGCCATGTCATCACCATGGGACTGGAAAACAGACACACGACACCTTAGTGCAGCTCCAGGAGAAGCGGGAGCTCAATGCTACAGCCAGCTTCCTCGGGGCTGGGATCTCCGGGGATCCTGTCGCTGCCAGGATGGGAGATCCCAGTGGGCTGGAGATTCAACAATGGACCAGCAGTGAACCACCCCCTTTGTGTGGTGTTGGGAGAGCAATACTGCTGCATGGGCACTGCCATCTTCTACGGGTGTTGTGAAAATTGGTCTAACTTCTGCCTGCGCAGGAATTAACCGTGCAAAGTGGTCAACTGATAAAGAACATAATGAACAAGTGGGAGAGAGCCAGAGAGAGAGAAAGTAAATAAGCCCACACAAATTCAAGCACTAGATTGAAAACATGGTGGGTAAAAACAGAAGATCTGGACCCAGAAATTAAGGAAGGAACATAGGGGTGTCAGATCAGGATTAACTGCTGGACAAATAATAAGTGGATGGGCTATTCCACACCCCACTCCTTTTCTGGGTCCCTGATAGAACAGAGAGAAGCACAGACAGAGGCTACTGAAGTGAGCTTCACCATCTTGGCTGCCACCTCCACCATCTCCTGGGACCCCGGGTATTCATCATTCTAATCCTGAGATGTCCTGACCAGCCCGGACCAGACAGGGAGCCTGCATAGAACATGGCCACTCCCACCAGCACCAGCTAAATCCCAACCACCACCAGCCCAGTTCCCTTCTTTTCCTCACAGGGGCAGTACTGCCATCTATGATGCCATCTCAGAGACTCAGGAAGGGAGTTCTCTTTCCAGCATACAGGTACAAGGGGCATTGTTCAGATGGAAGTCTTAGTTCATACTTGACATTCCCAGAGCCTTAACTGAAAATTTTCCTTCTTTTCTTTCTTTAATTTAAGGTTAAAATGTGTTGGCCAGGGCACCGAGCAGGGCGAGGTCTCTATATACTAAACCCCAGCCCTTGCTTAGCACGGTCTTTTGTCCAGCAATGACAGGGTTCTGTTAATCCCCCATCTAAACTAATACAACAGGGATCATTAGAGAGCCCTGGCACCTTTGGCAAGAGGCCAGGTGTTGGTTTGTTTTGGTCTGGGCAGGAGTTTGGACGTGGGATAGCAGGAAGTCACACCAGGCTGAACTGAGATGCTGACATAATAGAAATACGTCTCCTCATCTACCCTCTGCCCTGCACAACCACTCAAGAACATAAGAAAGGCCGTACTGGGTCAGACCAAAGGTCCATCCAGCCCACTGTCTTGTCTGCCGACACTGGCCAATGGCAGGTGCCCCAGAGTGAGTGAACCAAACAGGTAATGATCAAGTGATCTCTTTCCTGCCATCCATCACCCGCTCTAACTAACAGAGGCTAGGGATACCATTCCTTACCCAGCCTGGCTAACAGCCATTAATAGGCTTAATCTCCATGAATTTATCCAGTTCTCTTTTTAACCCTGTTATAGTCCCAGCCTTCACAACCTCCTCATACAAGGAGTTCCACAGGCTGACTGTGCGCTGTGCGAAGAAGAACTTCCTTTTATTTGTTTTAAACCTATTGTCCATTAATTTCATCTGGTGGCACCTAGCTCTTATATTATGGGAACAAGTAAATAACCTGTCCTTATGCACTTTCTCCACACCACTCATGATTTTATAGACCTCTAACATATCCCCCTTAGTCTCCTCTTTTCCAAGCTGAAAAGACTTATCCCCTTTAATCTCGCCTCTTATGGGAGCTGTTCCAAACCCCTAATCATTTTAGTTGCCCTTCTCTGAACCTTTTCTAATGCTAGTATATGCTTTTTGAGATAAGGAGACCACATCTGTGCACAGTATTCAAGATGAGGGCACACCATGGATTTATATAAGGGCAATAAGAGATTCTCCATCTTATTCTCTATCCCCATGTTCTACTGCCATAAGCAGCCGCGGGGTTATTTCGGTCTCATACATACCGCACACCAAAGGGCTCCTGTTGAAAGCTCTGCGTGCCCTTGACTTCTGATGACCAAATCAATGTAGATCCAGCCAAAGCAGCAGCTTTTCCCCTTCCTCACAGCCTGCAAACTTCACTTGGTCACCAGTCAAGTGACACAGACTGCTTAATCCCCAACCTCCACTGTCCCTTAGCTTGTGGCCAATGCCCACAGCAGCTGGGGTTTGCCAAGTGCCTGAACTGGAAGGGCAATAAACTCCAGCTAGTTCAGATCTTGCAGGAAGAGCATTCCAAAGTACTGAGACTGCTCAGCCCACAGGACGGGCTGATCAAACTCAAAAGCATCTGCTGATCACAACTCTAACAGCACGGCACAGGGAGAGAGGTGTCTCCCACCTCCCCACCCCCTCCAGGGTTAAGAGAACACAGTTGCCTTCACTTTCTGCCCCACACCACTGAACAGTGACGCTGGCTGCATTTTGGCTGGTTCGTGACTAGTGTATGTGATTAAACAGATTGAGAATCCTTTAGGAAAGCCCGGACAGAAACATGATTAACATAACAAACACCTGCCAGGAATGGTCTAGTTCAGTGGTTCTCAAACCTTTTTCCCCACGGATTACTTGAAAATTGTTGAGGGTTTCAGCGGGCCACTTAACGATCTTTCCAAATGTTGTTTGTACCATTAGCCAACTATTGTAACGCGCTTTGGATAAAAGCGCTATATAAAAAAAATAACTTTTGTTGTACAAACAAAAGCACACAACTTCCTTTCTAATATCATTAGTCTCACCTTTCTAATGCAATGGACGTGCCCTCTCCCTCACCGCAGCAGCCACAGAGATGGGGCTGGGAAAGAGGGCCATCTCCCCACGACAGCCCCAGCTCTGGATCTAGGGAGTCTTTCTCCGGCTGCTGGAGCCCTGCACATCCTGAATTCCCTCACCCTTTCTTCTCACCCCACTGCTCCCACCCACCTACCCCCCATTCTCCCCCAAGGCCACCACCTCACCTTACGTGTGTGTCTTCTCCAAGGTCCAGGCACCTCTTTAGTGGAGCCACACCTGCGCAGCTCCACTAGTTAGGTGGGTGGCCCTTCATTCTCTTGTGAGTGGCCACCCTTGTACGCACCTTAGAGGGAACTATCCGCAGACCACCTGAATGGAACTCGCAGACCACTGGTGGTCTGCGGACCACAGTTTGAGAACCTCTGGTCTAGTTATTACATAGCCTTGCCTTGAGTGCAGGGGACTGGACTAGATGACCTCTCAGGGTCCCTTCCAGTCCTACGCATGCATCTGTGATTCTATGTTACTACTGAGGAAATGAGGGGCCTAGCATCATGAGGGAGAGTATTGGGAGCCTCAAGGGCAGCCCGGGTCTTTCTCCTTAGGGTTTAGTTCCCTCAGATGGCCTCCTCGTAGGTCCAGGCTCACTGTGAAGATCTCTACTGGCTAGGTCCCAAGCCCCGTCAGCTGAGATTCCCACTGGATGGCCCCTCCCTCATGAGTCCTGAAGACTGGGATTCAGAGAAGGCTCTTCCTCTGGGCTGCGGTTTCCTGTCCTCATTGACAGTTCTGCAGCATGACTCAGGCAAGTGGAAGCTATCCTGGATTATCCAGAAGTCTTTATAAATAGCCCCGTGTGACCAACGTAAGCAGCAGCACTTGCACAGTTAGGGAACAGACTGATAACACTGTGACAGCATTTTATGTCTGTTGCTCTGTTCACCCTGACGGATCTCAATGCACTTCACAAGCTACATTCATGGAGCACCACTGAAATACAGCCACCTCTGGGGCGGGAGCAGCATCGAGGCAGCACACTGCAACAGAACCGAGGGGTCATTCTGGCCAAGGACAAACATCCATTCCCCCGAGATGGTCGTGGGATCATTAGTGGTTGTGCAGGGCAGAGGACTAGATAAGGAAACATTTCTTTTAAATCAGAACCTCATCCCAGGTCTAAACCCTCTGTGGACCCCTAATGCCACCAAGTTCTGAGCTGATTGGGATGTAAAATACTGAGGACCAACTGGCCGCCACCTGTGATCTAGGCTTTGGCCCCTCTAACCCATTCAAGCTGCTTTAAAACAGCGTGCTCAGCAATGGTTTGCATCCTCTGCATAAAGCACATGTGTGACTAATGCCTGCTCACGGGCCACTGCATTTGGCATTGAATTCACAGCTTCAGTTTAGCAAGGAGCTGCACGCAGCAACACTGCCTGCTCTGAGCGGCACACTGCTGCGGTAGGTGGACATTCTGCAGCAGCTCCCAGCACAGTCCCAGTGAGGGCTTGCATGGAATTACCCAGGAGGTGAGGAAGTCAGTCCACGTGGTATCTTGCTATCCTAGACACCTCCAGGCCCGCCCCGCCCTTACTGCGGTATCTGAGCACAGAATAGCTCTGCTGCTATAAAGCACCTTTGTACAGATCTACCTGCACGCATATTCAGAGGGGTCGATAGCAGTACAGTTAAAGTGCTACAACAGCTGGCACGCAGCGTGTGCCTGGGGCAGCCAGCCTTGGGGGGCGGCAGTCTGGCAGTGTTTCTCGGGGAGGTCCGCCAGTCCCGTGGATTCGGGGGCAATTCGGCGGCGGGTAAGCCGAAGTCCCGGGACCGACGAACCTCCCACAGAACCACCGCCGAATGCCACCTGACTGCCACGCCTGGGGCGGCAAAACACATAGAGCCGCCCCGTACACAACTCATGTGTGAACAAGAGACTAAGAAGGTCACACAGGAAGGCCACAGCAGAGCGGACAATGGAACCCAAGTCTTCTAGCCCTTGAAGGAGTGTTGTCAGTAGAGTTGCCAACTTGTTAGTCACACAAAACCAAACACCCTAGCACTGCCCCTTCCTCAAGGCCCCACCCCCTGCTCACTACATTCCTTCTCCCTCTGTGGGTGGCTGGCTCTTCCCCACCCTCAACTCACTTTCACTGGGCTGGGGTAGGTGTTTGCAGTGCAGGAGGGAGCTCCAGGCTAGAGAAGAGGGATTCAGAATGTGAGGGGGGGCTGCAGATTTAGGCAGGGGGTTGGAGTACAGGAGGGGATGCTGGCTCTGGCGTGGGGCTGGGGATGAGAGGTGCAGGGTTGGGGAAGGGGCTTTGGGCTAGGATTTGAGGGGTGATGGATCTGGACTGGGGATGCAGGATCTGGAGGTGAATGGTTTGGGGTGCAGGAAAGTGCTCTGGGTTTGGGGGGGCACAGGCTTACCTCAGCCAGAGGCGGGGCTAAGGCAGACTCCCTGCCCGTCCCAGCAGGTCTGGATCCCTAGGCGAGGGGCAGGAGGCTCCACGTGCTGCTCCCACACACGGGCACCGTCCCAGCACAGAGCCCCATGCCTCTCCCCACAACCAAAGGAGCCAGACCTGCTGGCCACTTCTGGAGCACAGCGCAGTGCCCCAGGACACGTAGAGACTAGCCTGCCTTAGCACTGCAACACCGCCGAAAAGAATTCTAACAGTCTGGTCTGCAGTGGTGACCAGAGCCGCCAGGATCCCTTTTCGATTGGACACTTGGTTACCTTAGTCGTAAGTAGTGCCTCACCCCCTCTCTTCCACTGCATTACCTGGATTAATGCAGCCATGGAAGTAACCCAGTTCAGTAGTTTTTATGCCACTGCTACATTTCCAGAATGCACCAAAGCTTTCTACTGAAAACACGTCAGCACCGAGATGTCACAGTGAAGTAGGGGTTTTTGGGACCCAAGATATGAGTAATACTGGAATTAGCATGTTTCTGTTGCAGTGACTAACAGTGAAACAGCTAAACATCAACATGCCATGAGTAGATTTAAAAGCTAATGAACAGTTGAGATGAATGGGACAGTTTACAACTCTCAAGGCTACTGATGCAAGCTGACTTGCCAAGCCTGCAGACAGAAGGCATTGCTTTTCACTGCCAGAGGGGCTAGAGAGGTTTGTAAATTGGAGTCAGACTCTGGAGCACAATGCCGGGGTAGGGTGTGGTGCCTGCAATGAATTCCATGGCCACAGAATACACAGGCCCTGCAAGGACCCACATACAACATACTGCAGGGCTGAAAACATTTAGTAACCACCTACTAGGCAGGGGCAAACAAAATCTCACGCACCCAAAAGCGACTGACTAATGACAGGATACTGTCCCTGGGGGCATCTTTCAAATCAGCTTCTGGCTTTGAAGTAAATGAAGTGTCACTAGTGTCCAGATGTCCCGATTTTATAAGTACTCCTGATATTTGTGGCTTTTTCTTACATAAGCCATTATTACTCCCCACCTGGTCCTGATCTTACACACTTGCTGTCTGGTTACCCTAAGTGTCACACACCTGAAACCTTGACTGGCTTCCATAAGGGATGGGCCTTGCTCCCTTTCTGGTCACCGCAGCTTAAAAAGGCTACAGTGGAACTGCACAAGGTTTAGAAAAGGGCAATAAAGAGGTTCAAGGCTATGGAATGGTTTCCAGACAAGGAAAGATTAAAGAGATGAGCGCTATTCAGCTATGGAATATCACCCCCCCCCCAGCCCCCTCACTTGGAGGATGTTAGATGTTAAATGCTACTTTATCCCCATGGAGCTCTGCCCCCAGGACGCACCTTTCACCTCCTGCCTCCGCAAAGCAAAGCGGCCCCCAAGCCCGGCACAGAGTCACCGAGAGTCTCCCCCTGCCACAGCAGAGCCAGCAGGGTGCGCGGGAGCGGGCCCCACACAACCACCGGCAGCGACTCCCTGGACCCACGGGCCGCAGGCGGAGGACAAGGGACGGGACCGTCCCCGCGCCCCCCTCGCACGGGAAGGAGCAGGAGTCGCCCCGCCCGCGCCGGGAGGCCCGGGTCGCGGACTGGGCCGCAGACCAGTCACTGCTGCCCTGCCTCCCGCCGGGACCGCTCTGGCCCTGGGCCCGGGACCGCCCGGGGAGCGGCCCCTCCAGCTGGGTCCGGGGGTTCCCACCATCCCCCCCGGGGGTCTCGGCGGGCCCGGGCCCCGCCCCCCCCAGGAGGGGAGTCAGGCCGAGCCCCGAGCGAACCGCTCATGGACCGGAACCCGCCTCCCGCTACCAAGCCCCCGCCACTGCCCCCTCCCTATTTACCGGCGACGGCTTCGCCTCCACTTCCGGCTCCTGCGATCGCGATCATGTGACCCCGGCTCCCCACCTGACTCGGAGCCCGGAAATGCGTCACGGGGGCAGCTGCGTACGGGACCTGAGAGAACCGTAGCTTCCGGCGCCCGCCACGGCAACGAAACAGCGCCGCTCCCGGCATGCATTGCGGCCCCTCAAAAACTACCGCTCCCGGCATGCCGCGGGGCAGGGCTGCGGGCCAAGATGGCGGTGGTGGAGCACGTTGTGGCGGACGCTGGGGCCTTTCTGCGCGGGGCGCCGCTCCAGGTACCCGCGGCGGGGCCGGGCCTGGGGGACGCTGCCCGGGGGACGCTCCGGGAGACAAGCACGGCCGGGCTGGGTCAGACCCGCCCCCACAGTGGCGGCAGCGACGGCGGGAGCCGGCCCCGCCGTGCGGGGGGTGGGAGAGACCCAGCGCCGGGGCTGCCGCCCTGGGGAACGGCCGGGGCGGGCCCCACCTGCGGGATCCTCCCCGTTACACGCTGCAGCCCCTGGCGAGACTCCCCGGGCCGGCTGCGCGCTGGGGGGAGGGTCGAGACCCCTCCCCCCGTCACTCCCCTCACCGGATCTCTGCCCCCCCCCCGTGTCTCCGCAGACGGGAGCGGCTCCCCCCGCCCCACTCTTCTGTCGTTGCTCTTTTCTGAACCGTTTCCAGTCCTAGTAGGTCTCTTCTGAGACGGGGCGACCCCATCCGCTCGCAGCGTTCAAGATGTGGGGGCACCGTGGATTTATACAGAGGCGACATGAGATTCTCTGTCCTATTCTCTGTCCCTTAATGATTCCCAGCTTTCTGGTCGCTTTTTTGACATGGCGATGGGCGCTGTGTGTGGGCTGCTTTGGAACCGCACCGTGCTGCCTGGGGATGGGCATCCCCGTGTGCCTTCCGGCCTCGGAATCGGAGTTATTTGTCTTTGTGTTCCTAAGAGCAGGAATTCTTGTATCTCGTACAACAGGACTTCGGTCGAAACGTTTACACTATTAAGCAGGTGGTCAGTGAAATCCGGGACAAGGAAACCAGGAGGCGACTGGCTGTGCTACCCTATCAGCTTCACTTCAAACAGCCCTTCCCTGAATATGTTAAACTAGGTAGGTGAGGTGGCCTCAGAGATAACTAGCAGAGCGTTGGCTCAGCTGCCTGCTGCTAACTCAGGATCCTTCCTGCCTGTGCTGGCATTTGTACAGTTTTTCTCAAAATAGGTATTTTTTATGTCCTAGAAAGCGTGCCTGGATTCCGTTAACCGCACTCTTAGAAAGCGTCAGGATTAAAGCCCCTTTCGTTTATTTAGCTCCTGCTCCCGTGATTGAACTGAACAATTTTAAGAGTCCCAACATACTCTCCCCATTCCTGCTGTTACTCTGCTCCCCATCCGAGACAGCAAAATAGTCACTTTTTATTTTTGTTTCTAATCACTTTTGCTTCCTAGTTCTCCTGCAGTAGCACAAGGCTGTGGTGTTTGGGTTGAAATCCCTCTGGGGGAAAGTTGCATTCAAATAAAACTATTCTCATGGAGTTTATTTCAAAGATTCTAAATTACTCTAGTAGCTGTAATGGATGAGGAGAGGCATGACAGATTGTAGGAGTCTTTGATCTGCTTAGCCCCTTACTGCTAAAACCTACATCTTGAGCCTAAAACAACCTTACTGTCTGGATTCTTTCCAAATATTCTTGAGCTCAGCAGATAAATGCTCTTTGAAAGAGCAGCCCAGACCCTTTTACATAGAGCTACCCATAGGCCTGTAAGGAAAGCTTTTAGTGTGAGATTTAAGGAGAAAATGAGGGTGGGGGCTATGAGAAGAATTCTCAGTAGATAGGAAGGGTTCAAGTGAAAGAGGAGCCTCTCCGGTTACCCCAAGCCAACCTCTGTCATTTTGTATTTTTCTGAAAGTTCTAATTGCCTGTGAAAGCCCTCATTAGTATCCATGTATCTGCTAACCGTTGGACTTACCCAGGTGGAAGCCCCAATGACTTCACTCTCACTTTGTTGTAGTGACAGAATTTTCCAAAAAGACGGGCGACTACCCCAGTCTGTCAGCCACAGATCTCCAGGTGCTAGCCCTGACTTACCAGCTGGAGGCAGAGACTGTTGGGGTGGCTCACCTGAAGACAGAGCCAGAAAAAAAGGTAAACTCCCCTGGAGTGACAAACACAATCCACTACGCTACTGCTGTGTAGGTCCTTCAGGCTCACTGCCTTCATGAGTGAATAGGCTTTTCAGAGGGGTTTGGTGAGAGTGTACAGTCATGAGTAAGGTGATTGGAAGAGTGATGTTTAACCCCACTTCTTGATGTAAAATTCAGTCTGCATCTAGTGTCATGGCCTGATCATGTGATGATTCCCTGTTCTGTTCATTCCCTCTGGGGCACCTGGCATTTCCCAGTGTGAGAGGACAGGATACTGGGCTAGATGGACCTTTGGTCTGACCCAGTCTGGCTGTTCATATGTTAATAATTTTTGGTCATTTATTTCAAAATGTGTCAGCAAGTATGTCTAACAATACAGACAACAGCAAAAATCAGAAAATGTTTGACAAATAGATTCCTTACTAGGCATATTCATATAGACCTTTGAGTAATAATTCATTTGAACTACAGCACAGAACCGTATTTCCCACACACCCCAAAGCAATGCAAGGCTCGCAGGAGTCTGGGGTAATGGAGGAGCTGAGAGGGAGGGAAGTAAATTGCTGGGAAGGAGCCTGCGTATGAACTTGGAGGATTGTTGGGTAGGGGTGGGAAAAGTATGGAAGAGGTTTTTTTGGTGGTTGGGGAGGGACGGTTAGGGAGCTTCTCCCATGCAGACCCTGGCTGACCTTTAGCCTCTGCCGTTCAGTCAGGCACATGTGTTTTTCCACCCCGATTCAAACACCCACTCCCCCGCTCCCTATGTGGCTTTGTACTCTGACCTAGCCACCTTCTGTTCCAATGTAGCTCTGCACTCCCTCCCCCACGTGGCTCTGTACGTCCCTCACTCCCATTGCCCTGTGCCTCCACTCCCATTCAGTCTCTGCCCCAGTCTGCCCTCCGCCATTACTCCTTATAAGCCCAAGGATGACACCACCCTGCTCCCTCCAGCACTCAGCGTTCTTGTCTTCTGACTTGCCCGGCTGCGAAGAAGACTCTGCAGGCTCTCTCTCTTCCATAGCTGGCTGGGAGCTGCTGCTGTGTTCTATTGCCACAGCACTCTCTGGTGGGCAAAAGGCAGAACAGCAGCAACTTTTCAGCAGAAACTATTTTCTGTGCAAAAAATTAAAAATAGGCCCAGCTCATTAATTATGCACACAACAGAATTCCCTCTTGAGTAATGTGATAAACCTGCATTAAAAGAATGTTAAGACTGTAAAACTCAAAACACTCAAATTACAAAATGCCAGAATGAAAATTGTGGCCCCTTGTGATTATTTATTGTCATACATTCTCTAATTCCATCATCATGTACTTCCCCCCCACCCCCCATAGCCCAGGTGAACAAACAGCTTGCAGGTTTGGCCCCATGGCTATAGTCCCCTTTCTCCCTTCCCTTCCTCCACATAATTCATCTCTATAAAATGTATAGAGCAAAAAATTAAATACAATGTGATGCACATAAACAGTTGTCAGTTAATAAACTATGAGTCACAAAGATTTACTTGTGAGAAGTCTGTCACTTTTTATGACTACACTACAGGTGATATCTACAACCCACTCTGGCTCCTGTACACTGGATGAAAGAGTCAACCTGCATAAAGGGGATCTAAAAGCACCAGATTTGGCCCCGAGAGGATTCGTAAGCTATGCCCCAGAACTTGCAGGTATGCCTCCTATCTCCAGCCCTCACTGCGAGTTCTGGGACACAGCTTATGAACTAAGTTGCCTTGTAGTGTGAACATTACATAGTTGAGAGATCCTGGGGACTGAACACGGATCTGTAACAGCTTGTTTGTAACCATCGGTTACAGCACAGTCAGCTGCCTGCTATTCAACACCTCTCATTCTGGTTTGGAAAACAGTTCAAGTCAACTAAGCTCCATTGCTGGAGCGGTTTTTAGAGACACCCCAGGCCGTCCCTGCGTTGTTGGCTTCGGAACGAGCCAGGGCGGCTCTCATCATATAGTCTGCCAACTCGTCACTCTTAATTCCCTGCAGGTTCAGCTGAGCTCCACGATACAGCATCCAGAGGCTCCTGTTCATGTTGCTGGGTTCCACCTGCCTCCTAAGGTAACTGTTTGTCTTAGCTATGGTAGTGCGCCCATATCCTCTGATGAAAGGGCTAGCCTGGGAGAAAAGAGCCTTCCACACTTCTGAAGGCTCATCCTCTGTTGTGGGGTAGGTAGCAATCTTAGTATCCTGGGGAAGTTGAGGCAGAAGGAGGTTTGGGACTTGTCCAAAATCACACAAGTCAATGGCGGAATATGCTCCTGGAGGGATTCTGCACCAAAAAATTGAAAAATTTGCCAAAAAAACCCAAAACAAACACAGTATCTCTTATTTATCAAAATAATGCAATAGACTCACACCAGTTTCAGTTATTTTGGTAATTTATTTAAAGTACAATACAGAAAAAATTCACTAACTATTCAACATTTCCTAAACACGTGAAAGTTAAGTTGCAATCACTTGGTAACTAATTCCAGGATTGTAGCTGGAATGCAGGAGTTTTTCATTTAAATTACATCACAGAACACCAAACAGCCAAAAAATCCCCCCTCCTACCCCCCCAAAAAAAAGTGATTATAAATTGCTCAGACTTTCACACATGAAAGTCATGCAGTTTTGCTAATCATTGGCCTGGACCTGGCTGGGTACTCTGGGAAGTGCTTGGTTTTCATTTTCCTGACCTTTTATTAACTGCTTGGTAAATGTTTTATTTGCCCTCAAAGTAAGTAATCCTGACCCCATTGTGCCACTTTGGCACAGGAAAAAGGGAGAAAGTACATAGACCGTCCTAGCTGAGGATTCCTTTACTGTCCTTTATAATAAGGCTTCTTTATACCATTCGGGCAATGTAAAGGCCTTACAGCTTGCATAGGTTTGATGCTCCTGGAGGAGCTGACTGAGAAGGGGAACAGTTAACTAACAATGTTGCTATGTAGGCACATTAATTTGTGCTTCTAGCCTGCTGTGCATAATAAAAAGCTCTACCCTTCAGTGCCCAGAAGTTGCAGTTGCAAGAGAGAGGGACAGAGCCCAGCCTCATGCCCCTCCAGTGGTCAACCATACAGGCACTTTCCTGTGTCCCACCAACTTTCTTCCATTTGCTGAAACCTAGTCCAAGCACCTGGAGGAAGATGCATGTCTGTCCACATCTGAAAGTGACCTGCAGGCAGCAGCAGAGGAGAGCCCAGAGTTCAGCTCCTTCCTGTACTGGAGAAACCCTCTGCCCAGCATTGAAGAGGACTTGCAGGAGCTGCAGGTGAGAGGCAGAGTGCTCTTTAATTCGCTCTTCTTTGCCCAACTCTTTGTTGTGGAGTCTCTCGCGGCTCACTGCTGTCTAGCTTTGTGGCTGTTAGGTTGGTGCCCCCTTCTTCTGTAGCACTCATCTCACCTGCCTGGGTGCTGCATAGTTCACATCTGACTGAGTGTCTCACCCTCCAGAAAGCTCACACCGTTTCCATTAGCCCAGAGGTGCCAATGGGTCTCCAGTTTGGGGAGGATGGACGTGAAGGGGACAATGATGACAGCGAAGGCTGGATAACTCCTGACAATATCAAACGGATCCAACAGAGTATGGGGCATTGTGATGCTCCTGCCAATGTGCAGGTTGGCTGCCTGACCACAGACTTCGCCATGCAGGTGAGGAGTGACTGGGTGACTGCAGTTATAACATGCCTAGATGAATGGGGGCCAGAGCAGCAGGGCTTCTGCGAAGGGAAGATTCTGCCTCTGCTGGACATCACTAAGCGAGTCAGCAAAATAACAGATAAGAGAAGAACTAGGACATCTAATTCATGGGGGCTAATTTAGCCACAGCTAATCAGGAAAGAGATCTTGGAGTCATCGTGAATAATTCTCTGAAGACGTCCACGCAGTGTACAGCGGCAGTCAAAAAAGCAAACAGGATGTTAGGAATCAATTAAAAAAGGGATAGAGAATAAGACAGAGAATATCTTATTGCCCTTATACAAATGCCTGGTGCGCCCACATCTTGAATACTGTGTACAGATGTGGTGGTCTCATCTGAAAAGATATACTGGCATTAGAAAAGGTTCAAAGAGGGGCAACTAAAATGATTAGGGGTTTGGAACAGGTCCCATAAGAGGCGAGATTAAAGGGGCTAAGTCTTTTCAGCTTGGAAAAGAGGAGAATGGGGGGGATAAAATCATGAGTGGTGTGGAGAAAATGAATAAGGAGAAGTGATTTACTTGTTCCCATAATAAGAACTATGAGCCACCAAATGAAATTAATGGGCAGCAGGTTTAAAACAAATAAAAGGAAGTTCTTCTTACCCCAGTGCACAGTCAGCCTGTGGGACTCCTTGTATGAGGAGGTTGTGAAGGCTGGGACTATAACAGGGTTAAAAAGAGAACTGGATAAATTCGTGGAGATTAAGCCTATTAATGGCTGTTAGCCAGGCTAGGTAAGGAATGGTGTCCCTAGCCTCGGTTAGTTAGAGCGGGTGATGGATGGCAGGAAAGAGATCACTTGATCATTACCTGTTTGGTTCACTCACTCCAGGGCACCTAGCATTGGCCACTGTCGGCAGACAGGATACGGGGCTGCATGGACCTTCGGTCTGACACAGTACGGCCATTCTTATGTTCTTTTTAGGGCTTTCCAAACCAGCAAAGTCTCTCCACATGTTCAAGTAAGGACATGTGGTGATTACAGGGTGAGAAGCAAAGTGCCTGGGTCTGAAACTGGCTTGGGCAGAAAAACAGGGCAGGAATCAATGGTCAGTTTTGAATGTGGAGTCAGTGGGGACGCCTGAAGCCTCCAGCACAAGAGTGGAGTGTTTGAAAGATCTGCACTTGACCTGTAATGCACTGGAAAAGGGGGTGAATAAAGGCTGTTGCCTCACTGCAGATGGCATTTTGGTTAGTCTAGAGAAGAGACAGGTCCTTCCCAAGCTAGGTAGATAGTCAATATCTGGTTTTGGGGCATAAACTAATCTCTAACGGGTTAGGAGGAGACACACACCCCCATGAGCAGTTTATTGCATAAATTGCTCAACACCGGGTTTCTTGAACGTACTTCCGCTGTAGTAAGTACTGGCCCCTGAGAGAGAGGTTCCTGGCCTAGTTAGACCCCTGTGAACTCTTCTGCCTGCACTGTGGTAACAAGACTCCAAGGTTGCACTTAGTGTCTTCAGCTGTACTGGGAAGCAATAACGCCTCACCTGCTTTGGCCATACAACTCCTCCCAGAACTATCTTTAGGCCATCCACAAGGTCTGCACTCTGTACGTGTTTGCTCCAAATCTGTCAATGTGCATTGGTGTTTGTATGTTGATTGGTGCCTTTAAGAGCTGCCTGGAGGTTCCTCCGACAGGGTTTTCCCCATGGCTGTTCTTTTTCCTTTCAGAACGTTCTGCTCCAGATGGGTCTCCATGTGCTGGCAATGAATGGCATGCTGATCCGGCAAGCCAGAAGCTACATCTTACGCTGTCATGGCTGCTTCAAGTACGTGTCACAAGCGTCAGAACCTGCCAGCGAAGAGCAGCGTTACTCTCGCCAGGGAGGTGTCCGGGGGGTCACTGGTGCTTGGCCAGCGGATTAGTGCAATATAAATGTTAAATAACACAGCTGAGTGCCGGCGGATTGTATTTTGGGGAATAAACGCCTGTGCTGGGTTAAATGGGACTGAAACTCAGATTGTGATGTAGGTCCTGAAACTCCAGTTATGAAAAACGTGTGCATTAAGCCAGTGCATCACGTAGTTCCATGGGTCACTGTCCTCTTTCTGGATCTTGTGCACAGGGGACTGGCTCCATCCTCTCTTAATAGGCTTTGAGCCTGAACCAGCTGAATGCTAGAATCCTGCTTGTGGCATGGGTGGCAGCATGTGGAGCCGCCCTATGATACTCCCTGGAGCATTGAACCACGTCTGTTGTTTTCTAGGACAACAGCTGACATGACCAGGGTCTTCTGTCCGCACTGTGGCAACAAGACACTGAAAAAGGTTGCAGTAAGCGTGGGCGCTGATGGCACACTTCACATGCACTTCTCCCGCAACCCAAAGGTCCTGAACACACGAGGGCTTCGGGTGAGTAGCTAGTCACTGGGACTTAGGCATAACATTCTGGCTGGTCTGCTGTCATGACACAGCCTAGTAATGAGAGCACCATTGAGTGAGAGCACTGCGGTCTCTTGTTAATGGCTTGGGGCCCCGGGCACAGTGGCCTGCTGGGGATGTTGTCACACTCCAGCGGTGAATCAATACAGGGCTTTGTTTCACTTGTGCTATGGCTTGTTGACATGGAAGGAATTTCTCAGATTAAGACCAGCAGGGACCACTGTGATCATCTGGCCTGGCCTTCTGCGTAACAGAGGCCATAGGGTTTCCATGAATTAATTTCTTCTCCCAGTAGATGTGATTGAACTAGAGTACATCTTTCAGAAAAACATCATCTTGATTTAAAAGCGCTGGAGAATTCACCATGCCCCTGGTAAATTGTTCCAGTGGTCAGTTACCCTCACTAAGTTCTGGCCTACTTTTGTTTAGCTTCAACTTCAACCCATTGTTATGCCTTGGTCTGCTTGATAGAAGAGCCCCCGTCTTAAATTTTGGTGCCTCACGCATGTACATAGACTGATCTGGTCACCACTTCACAGATCACTGCTTGAGTCTCACTATTTGGGGATGAGTTCCTGGCAGGAGCCAACCTCCTTCTAGCGTCCTGGCCCTGCAAGGGGACTCTGCTCATTCACGACTCTTCCTTTCTCTTGCAGCACTCGCTGCCTGCCCCACAAGGGGGGAAACACGCCAGCAACCCCCACTTGGCCGAGGACCAGCGCTTTCCTCAGCAGCAGCTTTCCTGGAAGGCAAGGCAGAAAACCAACGTCTTTGACCCGGATTACGTTGCAGGGGTTTCTCCCTTTGCAGAAAACGATATCTATAGCCGTGCGGCCAACCTGCAGATCCGGGACGCAGCTCTGGGTGCAGGCCGGCGGCGCATGAATCCCAACGCAGCAACGAAGAAGTTTGTGAGGAAGAGATGAAGGGAGGGGACTCCACTGTGATCTGGCTGCATCGTGAGGGAAGGGCTGTTGACTCAGGGCAACAAGCAATGCCCCATTTTCATGTCTGGTCTCAGAAGGATAAGAATTGTTGCAGGGCATTCCAGTGTGATTCCAAAGCTTGCTGTGCTGGCTGGATTCAGAGGGGCTTTGGGCCATGCTTCTGTGCTCAGCTGGCTGTCTAATGAGCCAGAAGACACCTGTGGCTGGGGGGCAGCATTGAGCCTGTTAAGGGAGTTGCTGAGAGGAAGGATTCTGCGCTGAGCTGCGAGAGGGAAGAAGGTTGTACTGGATCTGGAAAGCCAACCTGGCTGTTATCCACTCCTGCCTCTCCTCCCGAGCTGTATAACCACATCTGACACTTCAGCATTTTAATAAAGAAGGGAATTGCATTGCATGTGTTTCACTTCAAGTGGAAAAGGGCCTGGAGCTGTTGGCTATACTCCAATAAGGTGCAGGTAAAATGTGTGGACTGAACCAGCTGTGGAAGTAGTAAAGGATGGAGGTTGGCCCCATATTGCCCTTGCCTGAAGATGCTGGAAATGCAGCTAGTGCTCAGGGTCCCGTTGGAGACCAAGCAGGGTGGCTGTGTCTGATGTACACCTTGTCCTTGTTACAGATCCCTTACGCCTGACAGCGAGGCCCAAGGTGCCTGCTGGTCATGGTAGCACAGGTCCCCATCCTGTTGCTGGAACCAGTGTGTGCAGCAGGAGGCAGCCCTGTGCTTTTCCACAACTTCCGGCCCCCAGCTGTGAGCTGCTCAGAGAGTTTGATGCTGGAAAGTTAGGGGTGACAGCTTCTCTTGGTGCTGGTTGGGCCACCTGTCCAGTTTCTGTCCCCCTGCAGGAACCACAACCCCCAGTGAAAGTTCAGCATTGCATGCACACCTCAGGGCAACTTGCTGACAGTTGGTGTTCTGTCCACACAGTGTAGGATGGACAATAGCCACCCCTCCTCAGTCCATTCCATCCTCTTGAGCCTGAGCTGTTACCTGCATTGCCACAGCAGCAACCTCATCCCATAACCAGGGGCAGAAGCCGGATGCTGAGGTAGAGTCTGTTCCTTCATATTTGTCCTTGCTGAGATGTTAGGTTGCCAAGTAGCCCCAGACGATAAGACTGGAGCAAACAGCTGCACCAGCATCATGAGCAACACGGCTTGGAGCAGCCAGCCAGAACCCTCAGGAACCTGTATTGTAAATCCATTGGCTCCCTTCCTTGGAGAGCTTCCTGTAAGTTAGGCAGAAGGTCCATCTTCGGGTAGAGCAGGGCTGGGAGACTAACGCAGGTCTGCGCAGTGGGACAGATGTGAATAGACTGCATGGTCGAGGTAAAACTGGAAATAAAGACTGCAAGTGTTTGCAAGAGGTTTTGACGCTCTCTCAGGGTGCCCAGAACCAAGTCTCCCCATTACCCCCCTGCTTCAGCAAGAGAGACAGGTGCTGGGGCTAATCTGGGTATCAGTCCCTACAATCCCAGTCTGTTAACCCCCTCAACTGTTTTTCTCAAGCTGCTTCTAGCCTAACCTCTGCTTTGCCCTGCAGGTTAACACTGTACCCCAGTCCCTGCCTCCTATAGTTCCCAGGACCTGTCTTTGGATGCTCAGGGTTTGAGCCGGGCAGCTCTCCCCCTGGGGGGATGCACACACAGGCTTGTTCCCTGCAGCTGACTCAGCACCACTGTAACTTAGTGAAAACAAATCCGTTTGTTAACGGTTAAGATAGTGTGACATAGTGAGCAAGGATAACAACAACAGGTTACAGATTAAACAAAAAGATACAACATACTTCTAGTCTAAATGTACTAGGCTAAGCCCTTGTCTAAAGGAATGTCTCTTTCCTAACTGTCCTTTGTGGTGCTTCCAGACCAACCCTGCTTGAGTTCCCGTTTTCATTAATGTGATCACACCGCCCAGTTACTCCCTGGGTGTAGGACAGAACAAGGCTCCTTGTGCCTTCCTCTGATACCCCAAGTTCATTGTCTTTGCAGCCCAGAGACAATTTAGCCTCTGGTGTCTTCTCATGTTTACTTGAAATGCAAATGTAGCAACCATTGTGTCCTTGTGATTTAGTACCAAGTGAATAGATGTGGTTGAGCTGCAGAAACGCCTGTTTGTCAACTGCCTGGTTACATTAAAATATTTTTAAGGGCTACACCACTCCTTACACACCAGCCATACGTACATCTTGCAATGCCAGTGTTGACCAGTGTGTCATCAGCTTTCATTTGATACCTGACAAGACACTATGGATGGATAAATACCAGGAACTAGTGTTAGGTGTGGTGAGTTAGGCCTGATAGGAGTTGCTCTTACAGAACAGTGAACCCTTTGCCAGCTGGCAGTTCTTAGTTCCCTTGTTCTTTAGACATGGCGGCTAGCCACTGCCTGGTAGCCAAGTGAACCCTCAGGAGGTCTTGCTCAGCATCTTAAATGAACTGTGACCTTTCTCTGTGCACAAGATGCTTTGAGGTGTCACTTCTTCTGATGGAGGCCTGCAAGCCAACACCACAGGCACAACTACTTTGTGGTCCAGGGATGGCTGGATAAGCCTTCCTGTAGCTGGAGAATAGGCCACCTCCCCCATATTTCTGCAAGGAGTGGGGTAGACTCCAGTTAACCGTCTGTTGTGCTGCAGTTTGCCTCACTGACTCAGATGAAGCTTGTTAATGAAATTACCTCTAATGAATTCTAACAAGTTTGGCATAAACCTCACTCAGAGGTGTGGTGCTCCCAGCTCTGTTGCCTCTAATGGAGAGAAGCAAGCCAATAAATACCAGCTTGAAGAGTGAACTGACTTAAGATGTATTGAAATCTCAGGCTCTGGGTGCCGTGGCAATATTTTAAATCCTAACGAGCTTTAGATGAAATGGGCCTGATGCCTGCTGGAAGGCAGGGATTGGAGAGGAATGTAACGAATCTTTTTGTAATAAAGTCAATGTATATTGGCTTCCAGCGGCGCGCTCCTTGCTCACAGCACAGTGTAGGGGGAGTGGTGACAGGGTCTCCCTCCCATTAAGTGCTGCTTAAAAATACAAGCAAGCAGCACAAAGGTGCTTTATCAGCCAAACAGCTCAAAGAAACCCACTGAAAATCAACACGCATAACAAACCAGATCTCCATGAGACAGAAAGTTACATTAATGCCAACCAGGACCTAGAAGATCTGAGCAACCCTGGCCACATCCAGCTCCGTAGGACCAGCTGGGTGCAAACAAACAACGTGTGTTTTAGTGTAGCTGAATGTCCATCTCTACATTGACAAAGCCCATAGGTTGTATTTACACAGTGGGGCCTCCGAGCTGGGAAGCAGAGACTCTGAAAAAGATCAGAGGGTTGTGGTGGTTAATCAGCTGAACATCAGCCCCCAGTGTAACACTGTGGCCAAAAGGGCTAATATGACCCTGCACACATCTGGAATCTCAAGTAGGGAAGTGGATTTACCCTGTATTCAGCAACTGGTGCAACTGCTGCTGGAATCCTGTGTCCAGATCTGTGCTCCCAAGTGGAGAAAAGCGTTGATAAATGGGACAGGGTTCAGAGAAGAGCCACATAAATGGTTAAAAGGGTTAGAAAACCTGCCATTTAGAGACCCAATGGCTTGAATCTATCCATTTAGCTTAACAAAGGGAGGGTTAAGAATGACTGGATCACAGTCTAAGAACCTACATGGGGAACAGAAATGGGATAATAGCTGACGCTTCCATCCAGCAGAGAACGCGCTAATTCCTCCAATGGCTGAAAGTTGAAGCTAGATCAATTTAGACTGGAAATCAGGTGAACATCTTTAGAGATGAGCCATTGGAACAATTTACCGTGGGTCATGGTGGACGCTCCGTCACTGATCACATCACAATTGGATGGTTTCCTAAAAGCTCAGGTCTAGGAGTGGCTTTGGGGAACATGGCACCATGGCTGCTAACTACCTCCTGAGCACCCCTCCCTCTGCCTCTCTTCCCCTCCCCCCACTTCTCTTTCCCCCCCACCTCTCTTCCTCACCCACCCCTGCCTCTCTTTCTCACCTCTTCCAGGCCCTTTGGGAAATCATAGTTCAAAGGTGGTTCACACCCCACCAGGGTTCCCATTGATTGAGTCCACAGATACATACCAGCTTGCTAGACCGCAAGCTCACTTCAGTGTCTCTCTGCTAATGATGCTAACAAAACACAAACTCACCCAGTCCGCAGCCCAGCTGGCTTTACAGGTCTCTCAGGTCTCCCTGCCTGGGGAGCTTTCCCCACTCTTGCCTGAATCTTCAGCTTCTCCCTGCTGGCTTGGAACGCTGCAGGAGCCTTCTAGCTCCCTGCAGCATTCCCAGGCCTAGTGGCAGTCTCCTGAGCTTGCCCTGTTACTGCACCTTCTTGTTCTGTTTATTCTGGGATTAGCTGATTCAACCCAGGCGTGGCCCATCTTGTAATTGGGGCTGTTTTAGGCTCTCCCGCCCATGAGGCAGGCCCCCTGTTACAGGGATATGCCATGGCCTGTGTTACACAGGCGGTCAGGCACTAGATTACAGGGGTCCCGTCCGACCTTGGAATCTGCCACAGCTCAGCTCTATATAGGATGTCAGTAAAATATCTGGTACGTTGCCAGATGGACATTATTAGGAAATCTAGAGACTATGAGGATTGGTACACAATTGAGGTGGGTACAGCACTGGCTAAAAGGGAGACAAGAAGTTGTGTTGAAAGGGGAACTACTGGGCTAGAGCAAAGTCACCAGGAGAGTTCCTCAAGGAGTGATTGTGATGGTATCTTTGGGGTACAACCTGGAACTGGGGTACTGCTGGGCCTCTTAACTCTCCGACCTGTGTTATCTTTTACAATGCATTGCTAGTGGCAAGCAGCAAACTCCTCCAGGCACAGTTATCACCCAGCACAACCACATGTGGAGTCCCACACCCAGCTAGATTGCATGAATGCTCCCTGAGCTAGTCATGAATCACACAGAAATATACGAGCACCCCCCACCTTAAATATACCAGGCTCTGGTCAGAAGCCTGATACTAGTATAAGTTTGTTATCCAGTCCACCCCTCCCACAATGGGGTGAGGACACACACCAGCCTTTGTAAACTGAGGTGAGATTACCCAAGCACTTCAACCCGAATACACTGTTTTAAGTAGAACAGATTTATTAACTACAGAAAGATAGATTTTAAGTGATAATAAGTGGTAGGCACAAAAGGTTAGAGGTAATTACCAATGAAAATAGAAGGTAAATGTACAATCTAAATCTTAAACCTCATTAGACTTGGCAGTATTTGGATCAAGCAGTTTTTCTCATTCCACTGTTTTCAGGTAAGCCTGCAGCTTTTGGGGGATGTGGTTCTGGCCTGGGTTTGCAGCAGGCTAGTGTGTCTGGTTCAAACCAGGCAGGACACTGAAGTTCCAAAGTGCCAGGAGAAAACAGGCTGAGGGTTAGTCTCAGCACATCAGGTGGCAGTTCCGAAGGGGGTTTCTGTGACCCAACCCATCACACCCTTTAAAATACTTGTCGACACAATATCGAACAAACTCAGTGACACAGTCATCCCCTTTAGTCCCAGCTGGACGCATTATCTAACTGCCTGACATAAAGGTCATTTGGCACATAGCCCAGTTTCTTGAGTGCCTTCAAAGCCATAAAAGAGAGACTCCTCTACACTTCTGGACAGCAAGGACTACGCGTAAAACACTAGGGGCCATTCGCACTGTCAGTCTGCTCATGACACCAGGAACACGTCTTGCTTTTCCCGTGATGCTTTTTAACACTGTAAAAACCACAACTACCACAAAGACATTTAGTTTCACAGTCAACTTTACCAACTGCTCCCAAAGCTCTGGGTTTTGCTACGCAGGCATTGGACCTGCAAAATAGCTTACAACTGGGACGTCCCATTCTTGCCCCATGCACTTCAACACCTTCTGTGCCTACACACATACAGCTGTGGTTTTCACAGGCCTGGTGGTGTTTGATGGGGATATTACACTGACCCCCAAAATCTTCACACTTTACAAATGATCTCCTGGAAACTGGTGTTACATAACTTAAATTAAGAGGGCTTCTTATAGCAAATTTGCTAATTTTCAATAAATGTAAAAGATTCTGGAGAAATTCATTACTTGGACACTTGGTCTTTTTCTCTCTGGTTCATCACCCCGGAAGGTGTGAAACCAGTCCCACAGACACCAGTTTACTTTGGCACATGCACTCCAACAACGTGCACTACAGAGACCTGCTTGGGGTGAAAATAAACACATCACAGATTCAAAGATCAAATAGTAAGGAAAAGCAAACACAGACAAGTGCCACAAAAATAAACCTAAAGACACAACCTTTCAAAATCAATAAAAAATCACTTTTCTAATCCAGGATACCCATTGCCTTTGACCCGGTTCCCACCAGACCCCCTGCTATTGAGGGGATCCAGGTTTTCTGAGAGCACCCGCCAAGTGCATGTCCCTCAGTTTCCAGATGCATTTCATTTCATGTCAATCCCTTCCATTTTAAAAGGAGTGTTCTTCAGTCACTATTGCTACTCAGCGTGGGGAAATTCCTAGTTCTCCCAGTTGCTTTCTAGTAAACTGACTGACCCATTGTTGCCTTTTCCTGGGTTGTACAATGGATTGTAACTCGCACTGGATTTTATGTAAACACCTGTCTTGGGAGGTGTCTCTTCCTTCTGATTGCTTACTGTCCTGCTGCGGAGTGGCGCCTAAGTGTTATGAACACAGTTCTCTCTAGACACAAATACTTAAATTCATAACCATAGCCTGTCCGCATAGCTCAGAACGATCATTCCACTCAAAACATTACATGTTTTCATAAAAGACCGTCCTTGGCATATTTATGTAGCACAATAGCACTGCATACAATCATCTGAGTCAGCTGCTTATTCCTGGAGTTCAACTCACCCCTCATCCCCCCCATTATTCCCTCAGCGTGTCTGGATCCTGACTAGCTCAGTTAGGGTATGCCTGTCATTAGGGGGTCTGCCATGTTTAAAGGCACATGCTAAAGATATTGTGTAGAAAGAGGAAATTTGATTTAAATTAAAACCAAATAAGCTTAACTGCCAAATTTACATAGGTTTAATAAAAAGTAGATGGAGAAATCTACACGCATTCCCTTTTGGCTGGTATTGTTAACTCTGATTTACGTTTTAATGTGTGACAATGAACGAAATGCTGTGTTCAGCGTGACTTATGAAAATATGAGTCACCACATAAAGTATTGTGCTCAGCATGATTCAGGAATACGTTACCCATTGTAACTTCGTGTGATGTGTCATTCCACAAGAGGCTCTGTGACTGAAGAATACCTTCTGCTTGGCTCAGCTAATGAGGATATCACAGGCTCCTAGAACAGAGGGGTTCCTGTCATTTGGCCAGTAACTGTCTGTGGGGTGAGATGCTTTTCTCTTCCCGCTGCCTTTTTTTTCCTTTCTTGCTGTTTTAAAACCTTTTTGGTCATCTCTAAAAGCTCTCTGTCCCCTGTAGTGTATGGATACAGGTTCTCTATCACTCATACTTTGGGGACTTCCTAACTGTCAAGAGTGGTTAAGTACTGGAATAAATTGCCCAGGGAGGTTGTGAAATCTCCATCATTGGAGACTTTTAAGAGCAGTTAGACAAACACCTGTCAGGGATGGTTTAGATAATATTTAGCCCTGCCTTAAGTGTTAGGGACTGGACTAGATGACCTCTCCTGGTCCCTTCCAGTTCTATGATTCTAGGATTATAAAAAGCATATTTTCCTCCACAAATGAGGAAAAGGTATGAAAACTTTATTATTCATTTAGTTCTAATGCATCCAATAAGGATAAATTAAATAATTTTGTAAAACTTTTTTCAGAATGGGCAATGGTGCTACAAATGCCCGTGTCCAAACACAAGCGCTAGTGGCAGATCATAAGGCAAAGAGAGGTGTGTGGGAAACCTGTCCTATTTATATCATTCTAAAAGCTACAAAAATAAAACTACTCGGGCTTCTGGGCCACTGGCTAGAGATTCTCCCATCCAGATGCTGATCTCACTGAAGACCCTTCCTGTCCTGGTTCTGACACAGGAAAGACAATCCAGCAATACACATGTAACGTCCCACTGCAGACAACATCCACTGAAAGCACAAAGCAAAGGACTCTTCGGATCTGCCAGCCCCCTACGTTTAGGCAGACCCAGCTGTAACACCTGTCTCAATACCACTGACAGGCAGCTAGGCCCCTGGGGCCTGGTCAACCCAACACGCTGGGTGGGGTCCACCCTGCTACCCAGGGCTCTGGCCAGCCCCAGTCCACAGCTCCTGGCCTTTGCACCAGGCTTCTTGCCCCCAGACGAAGCAGTCTGCCTGCTCCCCTCCCAGTCAGCCCTCAGCTGCAGGGCTCCCCTCCTCTTCAGCCCACCTCCAGCACAGTCTAGCAAGGCAGGGTTCATTGGCCTCAGGCTTTGCGGCCATTAAAGGGGCAGTCCGCCTTGCTACCGACTCCCCCAGGATCTCAAATATCGGTTTTGCAGCAAGACCAAGAGAGATGCCGCTGCATGTTTTCCAATATGCATTACAGCTTGTCCTGCTGAGAGACAGGAGAGCCTTCAGCCTGTGCCACAGGAGAGCAGAAGCTGGTGTTTTAAACAGTGACTTTGCTTCCATTTTGGAGAAAACGCACTGAGATGGCCACAGGCCAGGACATATAGGGTCCTCAGGTCTCTGGGGAGCGATGAGCTTTGTTATTCATTTTCCAACACCCATGTCACTTCCAGCAGCAACCTTCCCCTGTAGGGAACCAGTGCTCCGCAGTCTCCCCTGTGCTGCCAGGCCAGGCTAAGATGGTGAATATGGAAGTGATATTAGGCACTGGGAGAAGGGACTTCTGAACTCAGTTTAGCCCTGCACACTGGAAAACCAACGGACTGCAGTCAATCCAAGGCCATGTACTATTACCCAGTTCTTAATAGTTATTCAGATTGCGGCTAAGATTTTGACATGGCTATTTTTAGTAAAAGTCACAGACCGGTCATGGGCAATAAACAGAAATTCACAAAGCCCATGACCGGTCTGTGACTTTTGCTGCTGCGGCTCCATGGTTTCCCCTGCCACCCTGGTAGCTGGAAGCTGTTGGGGAGCTGCAGGGGGGAGGGCTCTGCCCACGGTGGCTGGGTGCTGCAGGGTAACCATATTTCCCAAAGAGAAAATGGGACACCCCCACCCACTCACCTGAAGCATCCCCTGGCGAAGACTGTCGTCCATCACTGGAACCCAGGGGACCGCCTCAGGAGTCTGTCACCTGTCGCTGGAACCTTTCAGGGGGCCGCAGGAGGAGGCTGTTGCCTGTCGCTGGAACCCTGCCAGGGCCCCACTGGCTGTCAGCTCCAAAGTCCCGCAGCCCCTGGGGCTGAAGCAGAGAATGTCAGGGATTCAGGACTTCCATGACCTCCATGACATAAACGTTGCCTTAACTATTATTGATTTCCAAGCTGACTTAGGCAGGTGATGAGTCAGGCCAATATGCAACCACAAGGCCCACAGCATCTTTATATCAGACACCGGAGCATCTCTGTGCTGCAGTTAGAACTACACACCCCAAATCCGTCCATCATGTCGCTGACCCTCTGTATCAAGAGCCTGAGACTGGCCCTACCTAATCAACCCTCTACACTGTAACAGTTGTGATGGGGGTCGGTAGCAATCACTAGCTCAGAGATCTAGCGTTAGCATTTTATTTTACTCAGCGCTGACACAAAGGAACCTACAGGCCTGTATCCTGTAAGACATTAGCATAAGGCTCTAGCTGTTCCCTTCACAGGTTCTGTATGACCAGCGACGGAGGAATCTTCCATCCAGCCAACCTGTTTGGTCATCAAGTTCAGTGCTGTGGTACATAGTTCCAGACGTATTTGCTACGTACAGAACACACTTGCAAACTGAATTAGAGTCACCACGACAATTCCTTGCTCTGGCAATAGTTCGACTTTGCAAACACAGATCCTGATGGGCGATGCTGAGTTAGACTTGCTGAGCTAATCAGTAACCCAGAGTGCAGAGAAGCTGTTGTTCCCATCAGTATATCAGGTGCTGAGGGCCAGCATCCTCCAGAGGAGGTTCCCTGTGTGGCTGTTATCTAAGGAAGCAAACTCCTACAGTCCCCCCCGCCCACCCGACCCTGGGCTCATTGTTGTGAGCAAAGTGACTGTGCCCACAGAGCTTTGGGGATGCTGTCCCATGAATGATGTTTGCACCTGGGTGTATGGCTTGGCTCACAGGCTTGCCTTGAGCTTAACATTAACTTGTTAATGCTCATTTTGCTGGGCTAAGTACCATGGTAACAGGTGGACTCTGCTGGACTCCTTCCTTTCGTTCCTCTATCTAATTATTGCGCTGGACACCATCCACAGTCAGCGAAGTCCGGCTGTCCCTGCGCAGGATGCGGAGTCGAAGGCCTATCTGATTTTCAGATCCCTCTCCATTACTTGAGCTCAGTGACACTGGGCTCCCGCTGAGAGAAGCTGCAGTCTCTGGAGTGCTCCCGTGTAGTCCACAGCCACCTTAATTTTTAGCATGTAGACCACTTACCAGCCTGACTTTCTCTGGGGCAGGAGTCAGTCATCCCTACCATGACTGCGTAGGTGAGGGCTGCAGCCCGACTTAATGACAGCATCCTTGCACTCCATGTCACTAGCACTGCCTGAGAGCAAGTCTCTTGATGATGAAAACGGTGAGTTACATCTGCAGGCCTGGACCAGGCTGTCCAGAAAGAGACGATTCACCTTAAATCTCTGGATGGCCACATGCTCGACATAGACTGAAAAAAATAATTCTCCAGTGAGTCACTGCAGCATTCCAGAGCTGCACAGTGACCGTCCCAAACGATCCCGAGAGAAGAACTGAAACGAACCCCAAAGCGACATTGCCTGGGCCCGCCAGCCTGCAGAGCCGGGGGAGGTGGCTCGTGACAGCTCTGCCAGTGTTTTGGAGTCGTCTCTAAGGGGTTCCGGATCTTTCTGCCCAATCCCAACATTCCACTGAAGCAACAATACCAACAGATGCTGATCATTGTAGGAAGTGGTAAACGATGAAGAGATTGGTGACATCTAACTCCACTCGGTGATTACAGTACTACTGGGTAGAGTGCCTCCAACCTGACCCTGGGCTAGAAAACTGAGCCTCCTTCAAAAGACAAGCAAGATGTCCCAAGTCTCTTTGGCCCCCGCAGGACATTAGTTCCTCCCCAGCATGTAGCTGATGGGAAAGGTGGTGAAGGAAGTGAGTGTTCTCAGCGGTAACCCTGCCATGCACGTTATAACCTTGGCACATGTTCAACAGTCACACCTATTGCTCTGTACTTGAGCAGCCACAGGGCGAAATCTTGTGTTTGCTGCTGTTATCCGAGGGAGCCTGACACATGTTATTCAGTATGGAGCTCTGACAATGTCATGTAGAATGGCCCTGGCTCACCTCCACTCACAACTCCTCTATCGAAAGGGGCAATCAGCCAGCTTCAGAACAGAGAACTGAGATGCACAGGATAATGTTATTGCTGTGAGATTACTCTGGAGTTTAGGACCAAAGGTCAGAAAATATTTGTCAGCTAGCTCCTCACTAGAGACTTGGGGGTCCCTTTCACGGGAAGCAAGGCCAGCCGAGGGCCATATTTTCCAAACAGCCACTACACTCGCACCGGACTGTCCTGTAGTTGCATGATTTACATGGGATACGTGGGACTGTGTGGAGGTTTCGCATATGCCAAATTGTGGCCACAAATGTGACAGATGGGTTGTGGGGACTTAAAAAATCTGGCATCCTCTGCACTTCCTGTTGTGTTTGGGCATTGCAGAATGTACAGTTATGGGATGGGCTACATCTCACTGAACCTGGTGGATGTAACAGCTGCGTTTCATGCAGGGTAAGCGTAAAAAGCAATTGAGCTCCTTTATGGAACCAAATACCTGAAACAGCAGGGGCACCATCCAACAGGCAGCAGACCCTGAGCCATGTGGCCCAATGGGGTTTTCTGGGGATTGATATTGCAAACACAGGGTGACTAGAGCATTGTGGCGTGGGCGGGGGGGGGGGGGGGGGAGAAAAGCAGCAAGAAACGCACCCAGAGAAGCAGCCGAAAGCCAAGGACACAGGCACAGAAGCCTGGTTGCATGACCCTCAGGAAAAGCTGAGAGCGCACCTGGGGGCTATGTGCTGGTTGAAAAGGGGCTTGGAACTAAGAGCAAAGCAACTGTCGCCTGCTGGTTGACTCCAGCCGGGCAACGGGACTTCATGTACATTCTTTGTAACTACACAGGATTGCATCAGAGACCTACCCGACTCGCTCACCAACTTCTATCAGAAACAGTCCACTAGAGCCCCAAACCTGGCTAAGTGCTCAGGTTAAAAGGGCTAAAGGTATCCCAGCCTGGAAGAGCTCCCACTCACAGGGACACAAAGCTGGAGGCAATCCTGTGATATCATTCTATCGATAAGCTTATCAAGCTCTATCTTAAAACACGTTCGGTTCTTTCCCCCTGCTCCCATGGGAAGGCTGTTCAGAATCTCACTCCTTCAGTGGTTCGAATCATCTTCTAACTTCCACCCTAAATTTGTTCCTGGGCAGTTTATCCCCATTTGTTCTCATGCCAACACTGACCTTGTGTAAACAGATTTACCCCAATGTATTGATAGAGAGCAAACACAGCCCCCCGCTGCCTTTTTGATAGTCTAAACCAGTGGTTTTCAACCTGTGAGCTAAGATTTCCAAAAGGGGCCGCATCTAAATTCAAAATTTGTCAAGGATCCACAAATGAAAAAAGGTCAAAACCCAGGGGTCTAGACAAGCACAGCTGTCTTAGTTGTTTCTGATAAGATCAGCTCTCCATTTCCCCCCAGTAGCCCTTCTCTCTGCTTATTCCAGTTCCCACACCCAGGCCCAGCCTCAAAAATCACATCCCTGTTTGTAGAAACCGCAGCCATACCATTATCATTGCTATCTGGAAACCTTTGGTCACAGTGACTCAGCACACTCTGGGAGACCAGCGGGGCTATGAAGTGCCCAAGCCTACTCATAACCCTTTGAAGGCAAGCTGGGTAACTCTTGTGATTTTGGTGATCTGCTTAAATCTCCAATCCCTGGAATCCTGTGACCAGGAGACAATCTCAGCGTTCATTTTTGAAAAGTAGCATGTTTCTAGCCCTCCTGTCTGCAAAGGAAAAGCTAGAAAACCCGAGCTGAGAGTGGCTGTCAGGCTAGGGTGGCCAAGTTTGATTGGCTGTATTCGTGCAGATTTCACCATGTGACATCTTGAACTGAAGATGAATGTTTAATTCCTGGTCAGGCTGCACACCCTGAAGGCAAATAAATAGAACCAGTGTTTATTGTTGTTCCTCACACTGGGGACCTGACTCCTGACCCCAAATTGTTCTGACCAAGACGCTCCCAAGTGCCACTGCCTGGGCATTTAGGACCACCCGTGGCTCCGGGGAGGAGGGGTCACAGGCAGGAAGATACCGGGCTGGGGTGTGCCCAGCCCCCCCAGTCACTAACCATTGGCTTGGCCTGGGGAATTGGGGAGAAGGGGGGCATCATCTGGGCATGCCCCAGGGAAGAGGAGCCAGGAGGGGCTGCCATCAGGGAAGGGAAGATTGGGGGGCCTGGCCAGGTGCGGGGGTCTTCCCCGGGAGAAGGTGAAATGGGGGCCCGGCAGGGGGCGAAGTTCTGCCGCCAAGGCCCCTCCTGCCCCGGGCGCCCCGCCGGCTCCGCCCCGGCTCCTGCATTGGCCGCCAGCGGGGCTCGGGGAAGGGGAGGGAGGTGTTTATAATCGCGGCTGAGAGGCCGCCCAACCAGTTCGCGCTGCGGCCCCGAGTCCGGAACGTCCGCTGCCATGGCAGGTGAGCCGCGTCCGGTCCGGTCCCCTTCCCCCGGCCCGGCCAGCTCCGCTCGCCGCCCCGGAACCGGCCGGGTGCGTGTCTGTCCGGGCCGCTCCCCGTGTAAACGGCGGCCCCGGGCTTTGCGCTCGGCGCTGGCTCTTCGCAGCCGCGTGTCTGCCCAGCCCGGGCGCTCCCGGGTCCGATCCCGTCCTGTTCCGCTCCCTGCTCTGCGCGCCTCGCTGCGCGCCCGCTGCCCTGCGCCTCCTCCCATCCTGCGCGACCCGCTGCGCTCTCTGCCCACCCGGGCTCCGTCCCTGGGCACAGCGCGGCGAAGCGGCCGGGAGCGCCGGCTCCGCGGACACAGCGAACCCCGGGGGACCCCTTTGAACGGCGGGTGCAGAGCTATTCCCATGCCCTGGACAGCTCGCTGCTCCCTGGGCTGCGCGGCTGCGCCGAGCTTCTCTTTCCTTGTCGGTGGAGGTTGCGACTGTAGATCTCCAGGTCCCCTGCGGGGAGAGCGGGGCTCGCTTTTCCTGGGCCCTGCGGAGTTAGCAGAGGACACTAGGGCAGCGGTCTTCAAACTTTTCCCCCGGGGCCCCTTTCCGCCGAGGGGAAAGTCTGGCGGCCCCCAGCGGGTGTGTCCGCCAAAATGCCGACGGAGAAAGCGGAAGCTTCCGCTTTCAGTGGCAGCATTTGCGGGGGACTAAAATAGCCCGCCCGGGGGTTAGGCGGTCTCCCAGGTGGGCTCAGCTGCGGCGCTGGGGTCTCCTGCACCCCACTTTGAATTCCACTGCACTGGAGAACTAGCTCTTATTTACTCCTCACAACACAACAAACAAAAGGAAGAATTCCTTCACACAACACAGGGTCAACCTGTGGAACTCCTCGCCAGAGGATATTGAAGGCCAAGACTATAACAGAGTTCAAAAATAACTAGATAGATTCACAGAGGATAGGTCCATCAGTGGCAATTAGCCAGGATGGGCAGGGATGGTGTCCCTAGCTTCTGTTGCCAGAAGCTGGGAAGGGGCGACAGGGGATGGATCACTTGATGGTAACCTGTCTGTTCATTCCCTCTGAGGAACCTGGCATTGGTCACTATCAGAAGGCAGGACACTGGGCTAGATGGACCTTTGCTCTGACCCAGTCTGGCCGTTCTTATGTTCTCCATGGGCCTGGCTGTGAACACATACCTGACCCCTGCCTGCAGAGCCAGAGTGAAACAGCTGTGGTTTCTCTCAGAGATGTCTATCATCTCTATCTGTAAATCCATCACAGTGCGAGGATCTCACTGATCCAGGGTCCTCCCTCCCTGCTCTGGACTCCATGTCAAACAAATTAGAGCCAATTAGGCCTGGAGTCACTGTGTCTGGAGACCAGGGGAATACAGTTTGGTAGAGGGTTCAAAACGGTAATGTTGAAGAGTTGAGAGATTCCCACAGTTGGGCAGCACCTCTGCACTGGTCTCCCAAAGACACACAAGTCAGCCTCCCCGGCCAAGGTATAGCCCCAGATTCAACTGCTCACCCGCGGGGCTGCTCAGTGGACTTAATCTTCACCAAGCAACCTCCTACCGCCATCCCCGCCTCCTCCCCTCCCAAAGCACAAGCCATAGGCCAGTCTAGGAGGTGCCTAGGGTGGCAGACTCCTGAGGGTAGTAGATCTGAAAGGCTGACTTCTGCCTCTGATCAATCAGCCAGTGGTGCCAACCTCCCATGCCCAGTTACATTTTCAAACCAGCACCTGCAGGTTGACCCTCTGGTGCGTGCAGTGCTTCCCATGAACAGCCACACGACTCAGTATCCTCCATCACAACCCACCTTTTCTACAGTGCATTTGGAAAACTGGGCTGCTGGTGTGCCAGGGCCATCGCCTGTTGTGCCAACCCACGTTATCTCCTTGATTCTCCTACACCCCTGTCGGTCTGTCTCATCTTATACTTGGGTTGCAAACAATTTGGCACAGGACCATCATTTTTGCTCTGGTAGCGCAGTACCTAGCACGTTGGGCTCCTAGAGGCCACAATAATGCAAATTTCATATTTACACACTGTAACATGATGTTTGGGCCACGGGTCTGGTGTCACTGTGCTGCCCTATGAGGACCATGGTCCATGCCAGCTTGATCCCTGCTAGCCAAGAGAGGGGGTGACAAGCTGGGCTGATGGATGAAGTTTTGCTAGATAGGGTTTTATGGGATGTACCTTGTCCTCCGCTTTGCCCCCAAAGCGCTCCTGTGTCGGTTCAGATTGGTTGCTGAGGCTGGAGTACTGCACTGTGCTAGGAGCGTGTCTCTGGGGGGATATGTTCACAGCTCCCACCCCTGCCACTTGCTGAACAGAGTGCTGCAGCAGCTAGGACCTGTGCACAGCTCTTTGGAACAGTTGAGTCGTCCCACATGCTAATCACCCAACCCTCGGCACTGCTCTGAATCACACCTGGGGGTTTATTCCCTGAGAGCACACAGAATAGTCATCCCCCCGTTCTAAAGAGTCAGTTCTTGGTCACCTGAACAGCAGCTCCTAGAAAAGCTGCTCAGCTTTAAGATTGGTCTCGGCTCTTCCTTTCTCCCATGAAGGAGGAAAGGGCTCTAGTTTGCGGATGTGTTTTGCAGGAAGAAGGGCCCTGATTGTGCTGGCACATGAGGAGAAGACCTCCTTCAATCATGCCATGAAAGATGCTGCTGTGGAGGCACTGCAGAAGAAAGGCTGGAGTGTCACTGTTTCCGACCTATACAAGATGAAGTTTAACCCTGTGCCATCACGGGATGACATCACTGGTACTGAACAGCACTGCTCCCCTTAAACTTCAGCATTTCCCATCTTGTTCTTAGCACTCACCTGTGTCTCTTATCTCAGGTATGCCAAAAGACCCCAACAACTTCAAGTATGGCCCTGAGACAGCCTCGGCTTGGGCAGAGGGGCGGCTGAACAGTGACATCGTAGCAGAACAGAAGAAGCTCGAAGCTGCAGACCTTCTGATATTCCAGGTACCATCTCGCCCTGCCAGAGGAAAGGGGAAAGTGCTGGGCTGGAAGAGAAGCATTAATCGTTACCTGACACTACTCTGGAAAATGGGAGCGGTGATTGTGTCCCTGTAAAGGGAAGGATCCATCTCTCCTGTCCTAGAGGGCGAAGCTGGCCAGCGCGTAGATGTGTATTTGAACTGAATGCTAGCTTGTGGAGATCCCCAGGGCAACGCTCAGACTGCTGGAGAAGAGTAGATATGGGCTGGGCATGGTGGTTTGAGACCCCAAAGTTGTTTCTCTACATCAAGGTGGACTCCACTGTCATGCAGGGCTCTGTCCCTGGGTTCCTTGCCAGAACCCCTCTGCTCAGCCCCTTGCACAGTGCTAGTGTGGGAAGCTGGGGCCAGGTCCAACCTGTGTGCAGAGGGGAAGAGCGAGGCCCAGGGGTCTGGCAGATGTTGCTTGCATATTGAAGCACAGACAGGAACTGAAGAGAGTGAGTCAAACTAAAGAGTCCCCTTCAATTACATCACGTGGAGGCAGATAAATACATATTGATACATTTCATAAGTGCTTGTGTACAAATACAAGAACTCTAAATACCAAGATGGGTGAGGTAGAGTGCCTGGTATTAAATAGGATACTGATATACTAGGCATCACAGAAACTTGGCAGAACAATGCTAATCAGTGGGACTTGGTATTACCAGGTACAAAAGATCTAGGACTGTCAGAGCGGGTCACACTGGTGGAGGTGTGGCACTGTATGTGAAGGAAAAGCCTAGAGTTAGTTACACTAAAAATCTTAAATTAATCAACCAGTCTCATAGAATCTGTCTGGATAGAAATTCCATGCTGGAATAAGACTATAGCAGTAGGAATATATTACTGACCACCTGATCACATGACGCAAGAACCAGGGGTCACCCAATGAAATTAATAGGCAGCAGGTTTAAAAAACACAGACATTCTTCACATAACACACAGTGAACCTGTGGAACTCATTGCCAGAAGATGGGGTGAAGGCCAAGACTATAACCGGGTTTAAAAAAAGAATTCAATGAGTTCAGTGAAGATAGGGCCAACAGTATCTATTAGCCAAGATGAACAGGGACACAACCCATGCTTTGGGGTTTCAACCATGCTTTGGGTGTCCCTAAACCTGTGACTGCCAGAAACTGGGACATGAAGACAGAGGATGAATCATTCGATAACTGCCCTGTTCTGCCCATTCTCTCGGAGGTGTCTGTCCCCAGCCACTGTCAGAAGACAGGATGCTGGGCTAAATGGACCCATGGTCTGATCCAATCTGGCTGTTCTTATGCTGTAGTCATGTTGCAATATGCTATCTTGGGAAATGGAGAGTAGCAGCCCTATTTTCTGTCTCTCTCTCTCTGTGCCTTACTACAGTTCCCCCTCTACTGGTTCAGCGTGCCTGCAATCCTCAAGGGCTGGTTTGAACGTGTTTTCACTCAAGGATTTGCCTATTCCCTTACCACGATGTACGGCAGTGGGCCCTTTCAGGTAGGCAGGTGTGGACTGGTGCTTAAAGCATGCTCTAACATCGAGGAGTCTGTTCCTTGGGTTGAACCCCAGTTCACTTCCCGTGTGGAGCAGACAGGTCCCTGATGACTTGGCAGAATGTACGTGCTCTGAACTACGCGCTCTTCCGCCAGAGACAGACGCAGATGTCGGTAGGTGCTTCTGATTCAGCAAGAGCAATGAGGGGGCCTGTCAGGGAAGAATTACAGGGCATCTGGGGGGGTTGGTTCCGTAATGAAGCAGAATCTAATTGTAGCTGAGACAAAATCCACAATTCCCGGTGTGGGGGACGCTTTTCTGCCCCTGTTGATTGGTGAGCCAGCTGCTCCCCTCCACCCCTCCCCATTCTGGGCTCAGCAGAGCTGAATTGCTGTGATGCTGCTGGCATGCCGGCCCAATTCTACCTTGGGGAGAGCTGCAAGGGCAGTGCTTTGAAAATATGCAATGGAATATCATTAATAAATGTAACCCCCCACAATACGGGACTTGTGCCCATCCTCCGCCCTTTCGGGTAGCTCAGTATCCGAACTGGAACTCCCTGGAATTCCTGACCCCCAGCCTTGCTCTTGGTCCTCTAGACCAGCCTGTGTCTGCACTCATCACTTGTCCCTCCCCCACCCCCATGGACGTTGCTGCTGCTCCTCCCAGCCCAGCTTCTCAGCAGCAAAAAAAGTGCAGGTGAGCAGAGTTTGATAGACAGCACTGGCCACCTGGCATTTACTGTTCACACAGTGCGGTCGCCCCCACTCACACTGGCTTAGCTCTGCTCCTGGGTCCTGCTGCCTTACAATTGCCGCTCCAGGTGTGATTGCCGTTTTTCTTCCACAGAAAAAGAAGGCTGTTCTCTCCTTCACCACAGGTGGGACTGGCCCCATGTACACCCCCATGGGCATCAATGGAGATGTCAACATCGTCCTCTGGCCACTGCAGGTATTGGTTTGACAACTATGGAAGAAACTTGTGTCAAAGTTGAACATTCGTGGCCCTTTCTAAGGAGGTCATATTCCCACAAAGGGGAACATGGGATGAAGTTAAAGTCTAGGCTTTATTGGGAGATGTGTAGGGGAGGAAGTAGATGTGGTGTTTGGGAACTCTACAACTAGACTAAAAGCACTAGGTACCATACTGCAGGGAACAATCCCACTGTGACCCTGGGAATTCACCTGATGGAACTTTCCTTCTGCTAAGTTCTGTGTCCCTTTTCATACAGAGGTCTTGGAGCATGCAGTCCTCCTGTACATGCAATTCATGCAGTGGAGTTCATGGGAACAGGAGGGAGTTCAGGGTCATGGCTTGAAATCAGCCTCTGACACTTAAATCAAGACTCCAGTTGAGGAATCCTTGCCCTCTCTCTGGAAAAGGGCAAAGGATCCTAACAGGTTGAAAAGAAGAGTGGAAAACAGGACTCTGTGCACACTGGGGAGATGTTAAGTGGAATTAAGGCACTGGCTTGGTATATAGAACTCCCTATGGCTTGTCACTTCTGATAGTCAATGTCTCTGACGTGAGTGCTCAAGTGATGTCATACCCCCATCTTAGATCACAGGTGATCCACACATCCCAACGTAAGGAAATTCTGCTTTGACTGAATGGTGTTGATGGATCTGAAGAGGGGGGGATGGTGGCCACAATGTGCGGGGTAGGGAGGAAAAAGGGTAGTTCCCACCTGGAAGCTGGGGGCAAGGAGCTCACATCTCTGAGCATGCTGCTGTAACGTACCCTGTTTACAAGGTCAGCTGTCCCACGTGTGACATGGCTCCTGCGCCCCTGAGCAGGCTCGTGCTGGCCATCTCAGCAATGCCAAGTTCTACTACTGAAGTGATCAGTGGGCTTCAGTTTGGCTTAAATGCACTCGGTACAACAGTATCGAGTTCATGGTGTAGTAAGCAAACCAGGCTGCCCAAAAAATCCAAATCCTGGGGACTTACAGGAGTCCCACAAGGCTTAGCAGCTCATAACTGCTGGGGCAGCCAGTCACATCAGCTGGAGACAAATGAGGATGGGCAGGCTGTGGCCACCAGAGGGAAAAGGACCAGGAGGAATTCTACACAGCTGGAAGTCTCCTGTTGATCCTGGATCCTCAGGATGGGGAAATTGTGGAAGATATTTCTTCTGAGTGAGCTGGTCCAAGGGAAGAGAGATGTGTGGAACACGTGTGACTGGTAGTTCAGCACAACCCATAAGAATATCAAGCTTGCCCACAGTTCTCCAACCATCCAAGGCAGGTAGCAATCCTTGTTTCAATACTAGTCTAGGAGAAAATTCTGCAAGGGATATGTGGCATCAGGACAGCATGCTGCCTTCCTAGAGCCAAGACAGGAGACTTCTCTTGAAGATTAGACAGGCTTTTGAAGTCAACAGGCCAGAGTCCATTGGTGATAGTTTGTACTGACAACGATGCTCTGGTGGAAAATGGCATTACCTGTTTCTGAGACACTGAAAACTCAGCAGACAATCTTTAATACTTATGGAGCAATGTCCTAACGGATAAAGCACAAGAGGTGGTATCCACTGGTGTCTAATGGACTACCCAATTACAGGATGATTATGTCTCCTTATGTACCTATCAGTAATGTGTATGGTCATGGAGGACTTCACTTTGAGTGACATGCAAGGGGTGTGTGTGTGTCTCGTGCTACCAATACTAAACCCTGCTTGGAATTTTGAAATATTATAGATCAGTGGACTTCAAAGTGGGATGTACACACCGTCGGGGGTGCACGAGACCCTGGTGCCGCTGCGAATCCCATCCAGGAGACCACCAAACTCCTGGGTGGTCTATTTTTGTTCCACTGAAATGCCGCTGCGGAAAGCGGAAGCTTCCGCTTTCCGCGGCGGCATTTCAGTGGACATACCCCCGGGGGCCATGCGAGTTTTTCCTCCACGAAAAGGGGCCGCAGAGGAAAAGCTTTGAGGACCATTGTTATAGATGACCATTTCGTTACTAAAAAATGTTGCGTCTAAAATGGATTAATCCTTTATTTGCCCTCATCTTGTGAAACTGACTTTTTAAACCTGAAAACTATTGAGCCAAATCAGCTGAGAGGTAGAATTTAATCAGGAAAAAAGTGAATGATTGGGAATTGTTTAAGAATACTTTACTAGATGCCTAAAAAGCCACAGTTGAGGATGGAGACTATCTTGGTTAAAAAACCAACTTGGTTTTAGAGGATAAGTAAAGACAGGTGCATGTATTATATAATGAAAGAAAGGGTTAATTGATAGTAACTAGTATAAATCAGAAGTTAGGTCTTATAGAAAATTGATAAGGGAAGCAAAGGGACACAACGAAAAATCTATAGCCAGTACAGTTAAGGACAAGGAGTTTTTAAAATATATTAGGAACAAAACAATCCTGACAATGGTATTGATCCATTACTACAGCGGTCCTCAATCTTTTTCAGCCGCGGCCCCCTTCTGCAGAGCGGCGTCCGCTCGCGGCCCCCCGGGGTATGTCCACCGAAATGTCACCGAACAGAAAGTTTTCACTTTCTGCAGCGGCATTTCGGCGGTACCAAAATAGACCGCTGCCGAATTCGGCGGTTTCCCGCGCAGGACTGGTGGCGGCACTGGGGTCTTGCGCACCCCCAGGAGTGCACGCACCTCACTTTGACGACCACTGCATTACTAGATGGAAAGGGTAGAGAAATATCAATAATACAGAGAAGGTAAAAAATATCTATTCTATATTTTGTGTGAGTGGAGGGGAGGAAAAAAGGAGACTCATATGGCAACACTGTTTCCATTCCACTAGCCTCTCAAGCATCCGTTCAGTAGCAGCTACTAAAATTAGACAGTTTAAAATCAGCAGGTCCAGAGAAATTGCATCGAAGAGTTTTACAGCTGCTTGCTGAGGAGCTTGCTGGCCCATTAATGTTGGTTTTCAATAAGTTTTGGAGCATCGGGGAAGTTCCAGAAGAGTGGAGGAAAGTTAATGTTACGCCAATATTTAAAAAGAGTAGATGGGATGACCTGGGTCAGCCTGACATCGAAGATAATGGAGTGTAATAATTAATTAATGCAAATCAGCATGGGTTTACAGAAAATAGATTTTTTCAAACTAACTTAATTTTTTTTTTATGAGATTACAAGGATCGTTGGTAAAGGTAGTAGTGTTCATGTATATACAGGTAGACTTATGTAAGGCATTTGACGATCACATTTTATCTTGATTAAACAACTAGAATTATATTAAATTAACATGGCACAGACAAAATGGATTAAAGGCTGGCTAACTGATGGGTCTCAAATGTAATTCTAAACGGTAAACCATACACACAACCACAGTGTGTCTCTAGCAGGCTGCCGCAGGGATTGATTCCTGAACTTGGTATTATCAATCATCTGGAAGAGAACATAAAATTGTCACTGATGAAGTTTGCAGCTGACAAATTAAGGGATTAGTGAATTATGAAGAGGACAGAGCGATCTGGATCACCTGATAAACTGGGCCCAAGCAAACGGTGAATTTTAGTCTGGATACAATAAAGGTGTCCAGCTAGGCCCAAAGAATGTCAACCTTCCAGACAGGCTGGAGCCTGGGGAGAGTTTTGGGGATACTCAGCTGAACACGAGCTTTCCGTGAAACACTGACTGGGATACATGAACAAGGGAATCGCATGTAGGAGCAGAGAGGTCACTTTACCTCTGTATTGGGCGCTGGTGTGACCACTGCTGGTGCCCACAAGTCCAGAAGGAGAATGTAAATTTGTGAGAAGAGCCATGAGACTGATTACGTGATTAGAAAACCTGCCTCAAGGAGCTGAATGTATATAGTGTAACAAAGAGATGAGTAAGGGATGACTTGATCAGTGTGGAGTAAGTACCTCCCGAGGGAGCAGATATTTAATAACGGGCTGCTCAATCTAGCAGACAAGGGTAGAACAAGATCCCTTGGCTGCGAGCTTGACAAAATCAGAGGGGAAACAGAGTAATTAACCATGGGAGCAACCAAGGGTTTTGGTGGATTCTCTATCCTGACCAGTTTTGAAATGAAGGTTGGATCTCTTTTTAGAAGCTATGTTCTGAGAAGTAGCTCTGGGAAGTTCTGTGGTCTGTGCTACAGAAGAGGTCAGACTGGTTGATCATAATTGTCTCTTCTGGTCTTGGAGTCTACAAAATTCCTGCAGCGCAAGGGGATGCAAGTCACCCCTCCTGCTGTATGGCTAAACCCATAGAACAAGATATGACTTGAGGAATTAGATTTTCATAGCAACCCAGAAGCCCTGGGTGTGCTATTACCCAGGGTTCTCGGCCTTCTCCAGTAGCTGAAATAGCCTTGAACTGAAGCAGCATGTCCCCTTCTGCCCGAATAAGAGCCTTGGCAATCTTAGAGCTTCCCTGTGTTTTCTCACTCTAGAGTGGCGTGCTGCATTTCTGTGGCTTCCAAGTCTTGGAGCCCCAAATCGCCTACAGCATTAGTCATGCTCCTGAGGATGCCCGTCTGCAGATCCTGGAGGACTGGAAGAAGCGACTGGCAGCTATTTGGGAAGAGAAACCCATCAGTTTTGTTCCAGACAGCAACTTTGACCTGAGCTATGTGGGGGGCTTTGTGCTGAAACAGGAGGTGCAGGATCGCCAAAAACCTCAGAAATATGGGCTGAGTGTGGGGCAGCACCTGGGGAAGGCCATCCCACCTGACAGCCAGGTCAGAGCCCAGAAGAAATAGCTTCCTCCGGGACACAGGGCCCAGTGGGCGCTTAACTGGTCTCTACCACTGTGTGGCTCTGCTAGGATGGCAGGTCTCTTAGCTTTACCGTACTTTCAATGCCTTTGTGCTCTTTCGGAGGGTGAGGAAGAGAGCATTTCTTCTCTTCCTCATGGGGGCACTGATGGCTACTCCTTCCTCCCACTGACTCAGGGAGGAGGCAGAGCCAGACCTCCTCCAGTCAGGTAGCAGTAATTAACCTACTGGGTTCCAATAGCACCTGAGAGTGGGATGAGTTGGGAATCTTGCCTCCCTATTATGTGGGGCTTGCCTGGTGGCCTTGGTCTCATCCAGGCTAAGCTCTCTGTTCACGTATAACACAATGATTCTAAATAAAGACGTTTCCTATTGTACCTGCTTATTTTATACATTTGTGCCCTTGTGTTCAGTGAGTGACCTTCAGGCCTGCACAACCCCTGCAGTGAATTACTGCAGTCCCCCCTCACCCTTTTCTGCCCCCCATGAGGTCTCTGCCAATCTGTCGTGGGGGGGAGGGGTGATTCCTTCCCAACCCCAGATATGGTGATCATTTAGATCTAAGCACGGGCAGAAGACCCACGGGCCAGACACCTAGGAAAGAATTCTGTAGTAACTCAGAGCCTTCTCCTCTAGTGTCTAGGGTTGGCAACTTTCTAATTGCACAGAATTGAACTCCCTAGTTCTGCCCCGTCCCCCACTCACTACATTTCCCCCTCTCTCGGTGGCTCACTCTCCTCCACCCTTTTAGAAATGCCCCTTGTTTTGTTGTGGAGGGAAGACCCTGCTCTGTCTAAATTAATGAGCCTGCTACTTGCAAGGAAGGTTTTCATGGTGTTTAGAGCCTGCTCTGATTTGTCTTGTGTCCACCATTCCAAAGAGCAGAGAAAAGCCACAGCCATCCCTACTGTTCTTTCTACGTTGGCCGCTTAGTGTAGCCCTGCTGCAGGAACAGCGCCACTGACAGAGCCTACAAGCTGGCTCAAGGAGCTACCTCAGTCAATACCAGGACGACAGTTGGGGCAAGAATCTCCATTAGGTCACTTTTCAATAAACACAATTTTTGGCCCCTCTCTAGCTCACCTTGGTTTCATTACGTTTTGAAGATGTCGCAGAGCTCAGGTGATCTGGCTGCTGGGAGGTAAACGTTTGGCCTTTGTTTAACCACTTGGCTAAATCTCAGGAAGAGGACTGGCACTGCTGCCCATCTCTTCCTGGGCAAGCCCTCAAATTAGGTAGGGTCTGAGGGCAGTGCCAAAAGCTATGTCATAGAGCCCTTTGGGCAGTGGCCAGCCAGAAGGGTGCAGTCCTGTAAGTACACATGTACCAGTGCAAACCTGATCATCAGGAGCCCTGGGCTATGGTATTATGCAGGTATTATGCTTGCAGATCTCTTGGCACAATTAAGTTTCATGGATGACTGATGAGGGGATTCCCCCTTTAATCACCATGTAGCAGTTGAATCCCTTTGGACTGATAGACGAGCACAACTGGGCAGCTAGGAGAAGTTTAGTGCTGAGCCACTAGATGGCACATGCCAGCTGTTGGTTAGTCAGATCAGCAGCGTAGCTAGAAGAGAAGGGAGCAGTAACCCAGCCCTCGCTGTAGTGATTCACTGGAGGCAGCCATTCAACTAGGGAGAAACCTGCAGGTGAGGGCTAGTGGGGTCCTCAGAAGATGCTGGTGGGTTTTAGGCTCTCACAGGAATAGCTGCGTGAAACACTCCTCCGCCTGCACTGGCAGAACTTTGACTCTACACCAGAAACACAGTTCACTCTTCAAATGAGCACTACTAGGAGACAAGCTGCCTGTGTGTGTGCAGGAGCTGGGAGGCAGCGAGGGAGAACAGACCCCAGGGCTCAGCCAACCAGCTAGAGAAAAAGTCTGACCAAACTGGCAGTGTGGCTGGCACAAAGCACGTCCTCTCTTTGTGCACGACAGCTCAGAGCGAGGCCTGGCTGGCTTTTCCCAGCCCTGGTAGCCACAGGTGATCTTGGTGAGAGATTTTCTTTTTCATTCAACATTCAATCCCAGGGGACCCAAAGGAACTTTTTCTTCTCCACTCAGAGACCGAGTTCAATAGGGCCAGAGCTGGGAGTTGACTGAGAGCCCTTTATCCCACCAAACCTGCCATTGTACAGGATGGGAGGGAGGGAGGAGAGGCACATCTCAGGGAATACCCAGGCTTTGATCAAAATGGGGAGAGCCACCTGCCAGCAAAAAGGATCTGAACCTAGCACTGCCTCCTTCAGGTCTCTGCCTGAGTCCTCACTAGTTCATATTAATTCTGTATCAATCTGCTTAACTGTGGTGAACTTCCACTAACCTGTCCCAGTGAGGAGTGAACAGTCTGAGGGTTGCAGGCTGGAGCACTTACGATGCAGGAGTTGGTTTTTCAAGGAGGCTGTGTCAGTACAAAATCCTTCTGCCCTCTTCACTGGAGAGGGCTAAAGCTTCCAACTACCTACTGCCTGCTCCACCCAGCATCCTGAGCACTCAGCATGTGCGTGGGGAAACAGTCCTGCCCAGCCTACAGAAAAAGGGCCGTGTCCCTTGGGCTCCCCGCACCTCCCAGGGCACCCAGAACAAAGCCCAGGTTAGTTGTGAATTGCACATGACGTGCTGCAGCTTCATCCTCTGCCTCTCACTTCTGCTGTTTCCTGGAGTGAATCAAAGATGGTGTTTAAGGTCTGGGCGATCCCCTCTGTGCCGCGCCTGCGGGGGGCAGAGTCACTCCCGTGACTATTTTGTTCCTTTATGCTGGGTAACACCTAGAGGTGCAGGACTCTGGGTCCCGAGTTAGTCCTGTGCCCCTGACAGTGCCACCTGCTGCCATTTATCCCACAAAAGATGGTTTTGAACGGTGTGAGATGAGGCTGTCTTCTGTTCCCCATGCCCAGTGGCTGGTGGACATGGCCATGGGAAATGTTGGACACGAGGCACTTCGGCTCATTCCAAGGTGACAGACACCACAGCTCACTGAGGGATTTTCCTTAGTTTCCAAATCATTGCAGGCCATGAGACTGGACTGCAGACGTGGCAAAACATTAGGCTCATCCAAAATAAACCCAAACACCAGACCCCAAGGGAATAGAGACCGGGGATGCCATGTGCTCCTGGGGGTGATAATGCAACAAGAACAAAAGTCCTTTTCCTCTGCACGGCTTCTTCCAGATCCTAAATTGTGGCTGCCGCTGTAGTACTGAGCCTTACACCAAGGAGAAAGGAGGGGCCACAGCACCCAGGGCTGCTAGTCTTCCTCCCTGCATGAGCACTTCTTCAGACGCTGTGGTGGCACCAGAGGGTTAATGCAAACTTCCCACAGCTCCCTTGCTCCATGACTGCAGCAGGAGAGCTGCACGACTGTCCTGCGACACTCGCAGCACTTTACAAAATGGCTCAGCACAAGACCTTCAGGACATGCCCATTTTACAGGTATTCAGAGTCACACAGCAAGTCATGGACCAAGTACCAAGCAGTGAGCACAGCGCAGCTCATGAGACCTCTATTTGGATCACTGACACTCCTCTCAAAGGCCTGCCACAGGCAGACTTGCAGCTCAGGCTCATTGCCAGAGCTCCTCAGTGCCACTCCAGGGCCAGGAGGAGAAATGAAAACACCACCAGGGACTTTCATGGAGGAACAAGAGCTCAAGGTACCGGGATGACTCTGTAGCCATGGGAAGTGTCCAGTGAAAAAAGTCAGCAGCTTAAAAACTGACAAACGAGCTGTGCCTCTTCTGCGAGGACAGGAACGAGCCAAGCATAGGGTTTGTTGGTGTTCATCCAAGAACCCGTGGTGGTATGAGAGTGAACACAGAGACTGTGGATTGCCAGCTTCCAGCAAGCTCAGCAGCAGCCCTTGCAGGGCCTGAAAGCAAAGGAATAAGCTACAAAGTGCACATTTCTCATAAGTCTGACCTGTGGATCATGGCTGAAGGCCAAACACAAGGACTCTATTCTTTAAAACTACCTTTCAACGTAAAATGAGGGGAAAAGAAGCCCCATAGCATTATTCTACCCCCTACAATATTTATTCAGCTGAGAGGGCAAGCACTTTGTGTATCAAGTCCTGGAAGCGGCAAAACACTCAAGAAAGGGAAGGGACAGGTGGAGAAGGGCTGGATAGTGAGGGATTCTGAGATTAGTGAGGCTAAATTTGTTTTTGAAGTGCCACTGGAAGGCTTTGGTATGAGCCATTGGGAGCTTTGCAAGTTGTTCTTTATGGAAACAGTGCAAGTGCAAACGTATTATTAGTTATTTTCACCCACTAGTCCTGCAGAATCAAAGATAAATTTGCAGCAAACTGCTGGAGAGGGTGCCATAGTTTAGGGAATCATTTTCCTATCATCTGGGATTATTCCACAGTGAAAAGCATCTAGTCAGATAGAGAATTGATGCAAGAGTCATTTCCAGGGTATATCCCCCAAATTCCTATTACTATGGGGTTAGGAAAGCACCCCGATTTACTGAAATGAAACTGACATACTTGTTTAGAATTCTTGTGGCTGCAGCTACTAAATCTACTTTACCACTGGAGTTGTGAAATGTGTCAGCTACAGAAATGTGGCTGGTCAGAATCAAGAACTGAGACATGGAATGACTTACCATTTATATTAGAATAACATTTGAGCTCTTTGAGAAAAGCTAGGTCAAAATGGGATGAACTGAAAAATAAATGTATATACATATTTTAACAAGTTTAACTTTGACTCAGCCTCTGAGACAAATAGCATAAGTGGGAATACAAACTTTATATACAATTTAAAATGCTATATTTCAAGAGTGTTTCACCTTGATAGGAACTTCTTCAAGATAAAGATTCTAGACATAAATTGTTTGACTTATAGTCTGATTCCAAAAGGGAAAGATTAATGTAAATGCCTTATTTGAAGAAATTAGAGGGGATAAAGCTGATTATTAAGTTTATTTTTAATGTTGCTGAGGGATGAATATTGTGATTGTTTTTATAGGATTTCTTTCATATTGAACTTTCGGTAACACGTAATTTTAAGCCCTTTCACCCAGTTAAGGCCATGCCAGCTTCCTCCAAAGTCGTCTCATGAATCTGGTTTTGGTTTTGGGGCGGGGGAGTGAGGGGAGTTACAGACATCAGTCACTGGTGTATGCAAAACACTGAATACTAGGGAGTAAGGGGCTTGGTGGCAAGGCAGAAAGGAGCTATGCAGCCACTAAAGGACAGAGGCTGGATTGGGGCAGTGTGGGCATTGGAGGTTGGCAGATTTCAGAATTGGGAAGGGGGCTCCTCACATGGCCCTTTGCGGCCTTAGTTATGCCACAGGCCAGCAGCCCTACCTTCAGAAGTACTTTTCTTCAACTGCTTTAATGACTGCAGTGGTAACAAAAGCTTCAGCACAAAAGTGTTAATTTTACTCACTTCAAGGATGAACAAGTGATTAGTGAGAATGTTTGAACTATGAATTGTACATAGGAAAAAGGATCTACAAAGCATTTTGTAAGGTTTTAGCATCTCCCTTTAATAGTGCTGTGTGTTCCTCCCACCGGGGGAAGGGGACAGTTCGTTATTCTGCATCAGTAGACTTCACCTCTTGAAAAACACTCAAATTCAGAGCTTCACGCTTATGTAAGGGAAAGTGCTTTTAGTCTGGTTAATCTAATAGCTAAATGGTTTGAAATACCCCAAATCAAAACCAGAACCTATCTTACAAGAAACTGGAAAATCTCAGATTTCCAGTGATTTTAAAAGAAAATCCAGTTCTTTCAGTCTAATGTTCCAGATTGTCAACATGGGAGCTTCCTGCCACACAGTATTTCAAAGTAGCAACTGAAATCTTATCATGTGTTCTATGGATTAAATACATCCTCTGAGACTGCAGAGTAAAGACAATTCAAATCCGCATGGGGCCAAACTGTCCAGCTGCTGACGAACGTAGACGGCTTGAGTTGTAGGCTCCCCTCCCCAAGCTGGTGCTGTGAAGACAGTTCTTGGGCTTGGTGAAGAACACATGTACCCCCGGGCCAGGCGCTTTGCAGACAATACAGTTATTTAGGTTTCCGAGTAGTAGCTGTTAGTCTGTATCCACAAAAAGAATGAGGAGTGCCTGTGGCACCTTAGAGACTAACCGATTTATTTGAGCATAAGCTTTTGTGGGCTAAAACCCACTTCATCAGAGGTATAGAGCAGAACATAGACTAGGAAGATATATATATGTATAATACATATACACACACATTATATATATATATATATATATATATATATATATCACACACACACACATATTAAAAGGTGGAGGTTGCCATACCAACTTTAAGTGGCTTAATCAATTAAGGTGAGCTATTATCAGGAGAACAAAAAAAAACAAAAAAACAACCTTTTGTAGTGATAATCAGGATGTCCTGTTTCAAGCAGTTGGCAAAAAGGTGTGAGTAACAGTAGGGGGATACTTAACATGGAGACTAGATTGCAAACATGGGGAAATAGATTCAGTTTGTGTAATGAACCAGCCACTTCCAGTCTTTATTCAAGCCTCATTTAAAGGTATCCACTTTGCACAGTAACAGGACTTAAAAGTGGCAATTCTTCAACAAAAATCTTTAAAAACAGACTCCAGCGAGAAACTGCTGAACTGGGATTAATTTACCTTGTCCAGTATTTTGCCAGGATTGCCATCTAGCTAACTATCTTAGAATTACCTGAGAATTACCCTACAGACAGCTTAATCCAGTGGTGGGCAAACTTTTTGGCCCAAGGGCCACACTGGGGTTCAAAATTGTGCCAAGGGCCGGATAGGAAAGGCTCCGCCCCCTATCCGACCCCCACCCACTTCCTGCTCCCTGACTGCCCACCTCAGAACCTCCTACCCATCCAACCCCCACTTCCTTGTCCCCTGATTGCCCCCTCTGGAGACCCCCCCACTCTAACTGCCCCCCCCAGGACTCCACCTCCTATCTAGCCCCTCTGCTCTGTTCCCTGACTGCCTCCTCCCGAGACACCCGACCACCACCACCCCCTGGAACCCCACCACCTAAGCCCCCACCGCAACTTGCTTACCTACTCAGCTAGGCTCCCCACGCTTGGCCCAGCCCCCGGCTCAGGAACACAGGACCTCATGGCTCACCGTGCTCAGCCTGGCACCATGGGGCCACTAGCTCCGTGCCCCTGACCCCAGCTCATGGGCCACATAAAAATGGCTGGCGGGCCACATGTGGCCCGCAGGCCATAGTTTGCCCACCCCTGGATTAATCCATAGTTGTCCACTATGGAGGTTTCTTGTACCTTCCTCTTAAACATCTGGTATTGGACACTGTCAGAGAGGATACTGGACTAGATAAATATAGCAATTTTCATGTTCCTATAAATGTAAGACTTCTGCCTCTGTAAGACCACTCTGGAGCTGGGAGAATGAGTTACAAGGTCAAAAGGAACCACTAAAACCCTTGGGAAAACTGCAAGGAGTATTTGCATATGTAACAATTCCTACAAGTGGGCCTGAGCAGGATATCAGCCTGGACTCAGTCTCCTCTGTGTTACCTCCAAGCCATAAGGCTACTCTCACCAGCCAGCCAAATTTATTGAGTACTTACATTAGCTGCTTTTTTCCTGGAGCACGAGAGAAGTTGCCTTTGAAAGAACAGGATAGGAGTTCACACTGCAAAATGAAAACTTTCAATGTTTTATTCTTGACTGCAGCTGTTTACAGAAATATAGTTGCGAGTATACAAATGTCCCAATAGAAGCAAAATATTTATTTTTATTTTAATATTCAACAACTTAACACAGGATAGCTAAAAACATAGATGCAAATGAAATCTCCCCTCATAGAATAAACTGAAAACACCTGGTATCAGAGCTCTGAAGATCCCAACTACAAAAGCCATATACAGAAATACACAAAAGGAATATCTGGTGCTACTTTCACATTGCAGGACAACAGAAAAGATAGCTCAGTGGTGATCTGTGCACTCCAACAAAAACATGGCAGAAAGGCAGATAAACCACTCCAGAAAGAATTACTGACACAATCGTGTCGAGTTTATGCAGAGATTAACAACAGAGGTAGAAGACTAATTTGAAGCTGTTTGGAGCTTACCCATTAAAAACAGTGAGCTGTATGGGGACAAACTTCAAAAGCTGTTTATATCAAATAGTAATCAGCACAGAAAAGCTTCAGGTTGGTAATGGTCCTTTTAGCAGGACACTGGGACATGATCCTAAACCCATAATATCCAGAAGTGCTGCATTATCCCCCTGAAATGGGGCTAACTCCACATGGGACTAACCTTCTCAGAATACTGGAGCACACGCAGGAAGTGACACTCTGTACCAGACCCTAAGCTACTGTATATTGGTGTGGCTCCAAGGACTTCAATGATGCTATGCCAATTTACACCAGCTGAGGATATGTCCCTCTATGAGCTTGGAGACCAGAACAAGTATCTGAGTTGTGGCTGGGTTACACAGCTCTTAGGCATCTGAACCAAGCACTTGTAAAGGGAGGATGAATGAGAATTCAGCAGCTGGAAGGAAGAGCATTGATATGCTTATGCTGGTTTGAATGGGGTGTGCATTTTGTGGGACAATTCCCTAGCCAGGAGGAGCACAACTGGGGAAGGAGTGTTTCTAAGGTACAGCAGGAGGAAGGTTAGGACAAGGTCAGTGCTCAGCATTAAGAGAGAAGAGGGAAGTCAGGGCATTGGTGTTGGACACTGCAAGGGAGCTAGCAGAGGTGCTTTGAATCAAACATGCCAGAATCATAATGTCTGGGGATTAATCGATTGTCAAATTAGAATGTGTCAGGAAAAGCTGTGGGAGCAAAACACATTGCTCTTCAGTTCTGTCAAGAACTGATATTCCTGTTAAGAGTTTAATCTCTTTCTAAGTCTTCAACAAGTAAGTACTGGGAAGTCCAGTGCTCCCCACACAGCCAGATACCACTGGGGAAAACCTATTAGTCAGACTGCTTCAATAAATAAACCTTATAACAAAATTCAGCAACCCTTGTTTCTTGATCACTTTTCCTTGGGTACAAAAAAACCCCAAACCAAACCAAAAAACAGAAAAAGGGGAACAGGAAGGAGCTACACAGGTAGGTCCAAATCCTTGGTTTACACTCAGCCCAGCTCAGTAGTGGGGTAAAAATCTTTGCCCTTTGACAGACGTTCGGTGACCCCTGTTGAAAGTGGATTACTGTTATCAGTCCAGCTCCTAGCTAGTCCCTACCACAAACCCCACCAGGGTGTCCTTGGCACTCCCTGGTAGCCTCTGCTGAGAGGCCTGGGAAACTGAGTCCTGAGAAGTGGTCCCTCTTGAAGAGGAGTGAGGCAAATTGGCAAAGAGAAGTGTGTGGGAAACATGCATTGCTGCTGCTCTTGCTGAACCCATCCAGGGGACTGTGATTTCTTGGGCTGACAGTTCTCACATTTCACAAAACATCAAAATCACTAAAGGTTAATAAAACCGTAGAAAACTAGAAAAGCACAAGGATGTGTCAAACAGTCATTTCACCTTAATCTCATGGATTTAGTGAACTGATGAAAAGCACGTTTCTGGGGTAATACTTATTACTACACTACTAATCCCACACATACAGTATTTACATTTATACAGCTATTACTGAGCTAGTGAAGAGAGTTAGAGAAACAAGTGCACACTAAGGACAATTATGTTCTTTGAAAGTTATAAAAATGTCACTATAAGTTTTTATACCTTTATATAATAAACTCAATGGTACAGTGATGGTTTGCAGTGTTGTTATAGGCATGTTACTCCCAGGATATGAGACACACAAGGTGGGTGAGGTAATATCTTTTATTGGACCAGCTTCTTTTGTTGTCCAACATCAGAAGTTTGTCCAATAAAAGATATTACGTCACCCACCTTGTCTCTCTGCATATCATCAGATTCTAACTATATACATATGTACAAGTCAAGGATTTTTATGCACTGTATATTTACATATATACAAGAAATTATAAAGGGGAAAAAAGACTTCTACATTCTCTCTCAAAAGCACAGACTGGAGAATTTTATATGTGCATTTTTAACAGATTTTCACTGCCGTGCCATATCTTTTATTGTCTCTAAGTAGTGTATATCACATATCAAGTAAGAGTTCGTGAAGTCTGGCAACCCTTTGTACACAAATATGTACATTTGCGCACACCATTACCAGAACTGCAAATCTGAATATTTTTGCATGTAGAATTATCAAGATCTGTCCTGAAAGACTCATCAGAATTCTACACTCAAGAGCCTTACAATATGCTCTTGACTATCAATCCAGCTACCTTTCAAACATCTCAGATAATGGGTATTCCACCACACTCTTTGCAAGACTATTCCATAGAAACAGATCTCTCATAGGGAGAATTCTTTCCTCTCCCAGTGTTCAGATTAAATTTATGACTTTTAACTTATAGTTCCAAGTTCAGAGAACATCAAGCAATTCCTTAACATGCTTGATGCTTCCACTGTTCAGATAAATACTTGTATAGACAGACCTCTGCAAATGGGTACATAGTTTAAATAGACAGCCTGGTAATTGTTAAGTAACAAAGCAACGTGTCAGATGCAACTGAAAATGAAATTCTGTAATTAAATTTCTCTCTTCATGTATGCAGTGTTGTTGTAGCCACATTAATCCCAAGATATTAGAGAGACAATGTGGATGAGGGAACATCTTTCACTGGACCGACTTCTGTTGGTGAGACAAGCTTTTGAGCTACACAGAGTTCTTCCTCAGATCTGGGAAGAGTACTCAAGAGTTTCAGTTAAATATAAGGTTGAACAGCTAGTTTAGCATAAGTAGTGTGAGGGACCATTCAAGGTGAAGTGGCCCATTAACACCCAGCAAAGTTATGAATTTAAGCTCCCAGGGCTACCAGTCCTCATCCTAAAAGGAAATCTGCACATGTTCAAAAGATGAGCCTGCGAGCTTAATACATAACTTTGCTGGACACTAAAAATTACAGTCTTAATAGAGACACTGGATTTATGGTTTATTAGAACAATCTGTAACTCTTTACTTCCCCTTTTTGTCCTATGTCTACAGCGGTGTTAATCAGCCCCTTTTACCTTGAATGGTCCCTGGGAACAGGGGTCTCCAAACTTTATGAGATGAGGGCCACATTAGATTTCTGAAGGGGCTTTGTGGACCAAAGGGACTGTGAAAAAATTGCATATATTTACATATAATGAAAATCTCCCCTCTTTGCTCGTCCGGCTGCTGCCGCGCCCCCAACCCTTTGCTCCTCTGGCCGCTGCCGCAGGGGGGACTCAACCCTCCGCACATGGGGCCGCCGGCAGCTGCTTGCAGGGTGGGAGGGCACATGCCCGGCTCTGTGTGCCTGCTCAGCTGGAGGGCCAGACAAATCAATGCCGCGGGCCGGTTCCAGTCCCCGGTCTGTAGTTTGGAGACCCCTGTCTTAGAATATAACTATTTACACTAAACTATCTGTTTGACCTTGTTTTTAGCAGTGACACAAAGTACCTTTCCCAGACCTGAAGAGCAGCTCTGTGTAGCTCAAAAGCTTCTCTCTCTCACCAACAAAAGTCGGTCCAATAAAAGATGATCTTACCCATCTTGTTTCTATAATTTATAAAAGTTTGACCTTTCTGGGTGTTTAATTTCTTTATGCCAGTGAAGAAATTCTATAACAAAGCATCTTTCCTGGTGCTCATATGGTTGTTTCAGCTACGTCAGAGAAGGAATTTGAGTTCCTCTCTGGTTTGTCCTTTCTGGAAGGACAATCTCTGAGAATGAAAAATCTTACCAGAGCAACAGAATGAGACTTCTTTTTGGTCAGTGCGCCCTAATCAAAGTCATAGCAGGAGCACTGGAAAACTCAAGGCTTATGTAAATTAGAGAATTGTGCACTGGTGTAAGCATGAGAAGGGATGCTGTCAAGATTGACAGACACTAACCTGTTTATTTTTTATTTAAATTGAGTATAACTAAAAAGCATCCATTCACAGGCTCTGAGCAGACTACAATAATGTAAAATTAGCCAAACAAAAGACTGGTGGTTAACTGTCTATTTTGGCCCAACGAGGCTGAAATGACTTCTTGAATTGTTGTTGTTGACAAAGGAAATAATAGTAAAGCATTTAGCTTGGATAACCCTTGAACAGCGGTTCTCAAACTGGGGGTCGCAATGTAGCTGATTCCAGGGGGGTCGCGAGCTCCCTGTGCCACTGAAGTGCGACCAAACAGAACACTTCCACTTTCAGTGACATTCCGGCAGACATGCTGTGCGCTTCAGAGTGTCAGCCAAAAAGCCGCCAAAGTGAATGTTTCCGGATTCGGTGGCTTTTTGACGGACATACATGGGTTGTGGCACCTCATGGGGAAGAGAAAAAGGGCCACCACACCAAAAAGTTTGAGAACTGCCACCCTTAAAGGAGCAGAAGGCAATTAGTGACAACCAGTGGACAGACCTGTGAAGTGGAAAGTGATGATGATCATCTCCTGCTATAGGAAATGTTTGGCTAATACTTGTCTTAACTTTTTCTACAGCGTGTTATCCACCTACTTTATTCATCACTAAAGGAATAATAGTTTAACAGTTTATTTTTATACACTGGTGTTGTTTACATGGAGACAACATGACACAGGCAGAAGACATACTGACTGTGGTAGCTAGCAGGGTGCATTTTCCTGGATATTAGTCAATTACTAGGAAATAGGTGTACAGTACATATCAGACATACTGTAGAGACAACATGAGGTTTAGGAGAGTCAGGGAAGTTAATGGATAAGTGACTTAAGGCTGGAGAATATAACGTATTTTGAGGGAGAGTGTGTGCGTATGTGTTTTGGATTAAAGGTGGTTTAATAGAGTGTTCATACAGGAGAAAAGCTCAAGAATCTTCCTAACTGTAAGAATGTAGAACAATGGAACAAACTGCCTAGGGTAGCATGGAAACTCCATCACTGGAAGTTTTCAGAGAGAGGCTGGATAGCCTTCTTAGATGGTTTAGTCACGACAAATCCTGTATCTTGGCAGAGGGTTAGATTACATGACCATTGAGGACCCATATAATACTATGGTTCTATGAAAAAGACAAGCATTACATAGAAAATCCAACCTACAAATATAGTTCTATAGCTTTCCAGCTTCCATCCCGCACAAACAGCTATAAAACCATCTACTTCCATTAGTGAACAGATATGAAAGCAAATTTTATTTTGCAATAATGCCCCCAACATTTGATCTCTTGCAATCTGGCTTCTTATGTAATGTTTATCATAAGCAAGGGGTAATAGTTAATGTCATTTTTTGACTACTCAAGATGCACATATTTTCATTTACCTTAAATAATATCTAACTTTTCAAACCAAACTGGACTGGACTTGATTCCCCTGCCTCTCAATAAGTCTATAGGCAATCCACTTTGTGTGTTCTTCCTCTAATACTTATACGGATGCAGACATATTATGGAATAAATAAGTCAGAGGGTAAAAGGAAAAACAAAGGATAAGCTCCAAAAGTCAATGTTAACTATTGAAATCAACACAGTGCATGAGCAGGGCTCTGAAGGAACAAAGATGTGGTTCACATTATATTTAGGTCCTTCTGCCATGAAACAACTTCTGTAAGCTGTTTCCTAGGCCTTTGCTGGCTCATTATACCTCTCTCTTTATCCTCTGTAACAGCTGTTTGAAAGCAGCAGCAAGAGCACTTGTCAACCACTGAGCAAACCCTTCATTCAGAATACAAATACTTTTTGTAACCAAATCACATGTTCAAAATGTTATACATTTAACATTGACCTAAAACAGAGATAGTAAATTTGACACAAAAGAAAATATAGATGTCATTATTTAGTAATTTGAATATGGTAGCACAGCCCTTGTAAGAAACAACCTAAAAATATGCACACATTTAAACATTCCCCCGCAGTGGGAATTGTAGCAGTCCTGGTAAAAGGTTCTATTTTGGACACCAATCTTATTAAATGAAGAATTGGTCCCTGGTTTCTTGGCACTGACCAGCAATGTTTCATCATGAGGATGCTCTCCTTCAAAAGAACAAAACAAAACAAACAGCACACAAGTCAGTTTACCATCCCCGTCACCTCATTCCGACCACTGTCGGCCTACACAGCCATCAAGATATCACCAAACATCCTCGTTCTGGGACTAAGTGTGAACAAGCTGCTCTTGCAGAAGTCACCAGTTTCTTACAAATGGATTACAAATGGATGGTGTGTTCATTCCGATGCTGTGAAGAATCCTTCTATGCATCCTCACCCAGCGCTCATTCAGTGCTGACAGGCTGCTCTTTCATGTCCTGAACCATTACAAAGGGTTTTATTTTACTTTTTTCCATAGCAGGAGAAAAATTATCGGAAGAAAAGCGTATGGTTCAGAGCTAAAAAGCAGCTCTGGACATTATGAAGTAGAGAAAATTTTCTTTAACATGATTATAATTTCAACCATTGTAGTGTAATTATAAATTAAAAGATACAACACAAAGGAGCTAATAAAATATTAAATAGACAGTGACAGAGTAAAAGCTGAATGGCTCATTCTGAATGAAACCCCATCAGACAATTGTCTAAATGGGTTTCCTTACTACATCCCACTGCTGTGTGAAAGACACAAACACACACTGAAGTTGTCCAGAGCCAACTGGAACAATACACTGCCAGATGGAATGGCCCAAAGTGAACAAACTATTTATGTTGCAAAAAGTATTTAAATACTTAGTAAAGACATAAACCCCACCCTCATCCCCACCATTATCAGACGCCACGTTGTGGTAGAACATCAGACAAACTCACAAATTTACCACAAAAATGTGTGGCAAAAAGAATATTTTATATATATGTATATATATAAATTTTTATATTTATGCCATTGTACTCACTCAGTACAAATAGCAAAATAGTATACCATTTCCTAAATACAAAATATAGCTTTCCAAAAAAATGAAACACACATTAGATATAAACCATCCAAAACTTGAACGATTGAAAACTGTATTCAAAATTAAATGACCCAGAGCAGGTCTCTTTCTGAAAAGTTCCCTTCATATCGGCAAGAAGCCTTACTACTGAAAACGTAATTCAATGCCTCTCAATGAGAGAGAGAGAGAGAGAGACACACACACACACACACACACAAAAAGAGAAAATGAACATTGTGACAGATTGACACACAGGAAAAACCGTTAAAACCAAAGAACAACTCTACATGGCTCAACTAGGTGCACAAGTTAGAAAAAACACGCAGTAAACAGACTAGGGTGACTTGAAAACCATTTACAGGCTACTCTCCATTACCTAAAATAACCAAAATGAAAAGTGACAGGATACCAACTATGCTACACCAAGGCATAGTAGCCACGCATGACAGCTGTTTGGCGCTAACCTGCATTAACAGCTTTCTACATGCAGAAGAGGGAAAGGACTGAAGAAAACATCTGCGTGAGGTTGTCATGAGGCACCACATTTCTCTTGGGCTAGTCCGAGAATCTGAAAGAATCCACATGCCTCACACTGTAACTGCATGGCCTGGAGTGGGTTATTCTTGATACTGTAAAACACGAGTAAAATGTTAATTAACGTATGACCCCAGAGAGGTTACAGCTCATGGGGACTGCTAGTAAAACGTATGCTTCAAACCTATAATGAACTGAGAAAGCTACAAAGATGCAGCAGCTCAGCCTAAAGTGATGTTTTAAAGAATGATTAAAAATCATGTTGTTTGCCCCCATATGGGATAAAGTTTAAGATTTTAAATCAGCAACAACAGGAGAAAAAAGGGTTTCTCTGGGATTCAGGAAGTTTGGGGGATGGAGACGATACCAGCATTTTCTCACTCCAACAAACCCTGGTGACCTATAAAGATGCAGCCAGTGGTTCGGCACTTTGCTACCACAGTGAGAGGTACCTTGGACATCTAAGTGTTACTTCAGTTTCTAAAACCAGTAACATATTTGTATTTGCTTAGGAAACAAATAATACAAAATTAGGGGGAGGGATGAAGAGCATGGAAAGAATGAAAGAGGGCAGCGTGGCATAAGAAAGGATAATGTTCAAGTTCTAATCAATGCCAAAATAGTGAGAGGCATTAGCAGTTGTTTCCTCAGCTGGGCAGATTGCTCTCTCCAGTTCAAGGGATTTTAGAACACAATTTACTATGACTTTCCTCTTCATTGTGGTAGAGCCACCTAATTCTTACTCTATGCCTTTAATATCTAAAACCATCAGTTCAGACAGAAAGCTGTTAATCACACCCTCAGATGAGAAGCACTCACATCTCTCTGGCTGCTCCTAGAGTTGTAGCAGATTTTTTGATTGTATATTATATATATCTCATCACTACCACCACCTGCTGCAATTAACACACCCCTGCAATGGTCCTTCAGTTCTACTGGAAAAACTGCAATTCCTTAACTGACTGACAGCTACACTATGAATCACAGCACGAGACAGGGCACATGATGTTCCTGTTTCACAAACTTTCCTACTCAACAGAGGGATTGTGAAGGAGGAAGGGAAGAAAAGAAAAAGTAAACATGATAACATGTTATTTTCTAACAATAGCTGAGCAGTCATGCTTTGAATTAAAACAGCAGCCCACTGATGAATGGGGTCTAGGAATGTGGTAACAGTTCAGTTCCACCCCCTGTAACACAAAGCACAGCTTTTCAGCCATTATTGGCTTCAGGAGTCTCAAATGCTATCATTACAGCCTCAGTTGCTGGACACTGCAGTAGCCAGCATATGTGCTCTTTAGAAAAGAGAATGAAGTAAGTCTACACATTTGCTTGGGTACAGGCCATTCTTTAACAGAACAGTTCAGCTCCATACACCCTAATCCAGAACCATAAGGTCTGAGGGGATCTTGGAAATCATCTTTTCCTTCACAGAATTTCTGAAATTAAAAACAAAACAGAGTTAGGCATAACTAGTGAAGTCTCATCTTTCCTGTAGTTCCTTCATTTGAAAGCACTTTACAAACTACAGAAACAAATCTACACCCAGTGCCAAAATGAAGCCATCTTTGGGGCAGAATATGACACCTATTTTCCCGTATGCAACATCATTACAAAACAGTTTAGCTCAGAAAGTGAAGACCAGAGCACATAACTGAAACTTCCTGTGTTTTTGGGAGGCAGAACATCATTACACAAGATGGATATAGTCAGATGCTGTGGCTATACCTGGACTGAAGAGCCCATATACATTTAATACTCATGCATGAGCAGAGCTTTATCTCTGACGTGGGGGGAAAAGGCACCTTCCAACAACAGACACTTCCTAGGTCCATGCGGTTGTATTGGCTCAGTTCTATCCAATTGATTCAGCAAGTGGTGCCTGTTCAATAAACAGCATTTCCTGCAACACTTTGCTCTCATTGCAAACTACATGATGGAAAGAGCTTTGAAGACTATAGACTGAAGTGGAGTCTAATGGATCCACAATAAACCCAAAGTTTTACCTAAAGTCAGATTTTGTGACAGATCTCGGAGATGTCAGGTGAGGCTGAAAGTGACTTATTCACCTTACCTTTGCCATTAGAATTATTAGACTACAATGCCAGGTAATAGAACAACGAATGGTTATTGAAGAACAAAGCTCAAACTTGATCAATTCTTTTCTACCGATTCTGATCTCTTAATAAACAGCAATACCCCCTAAACTGGACTATTAGGAATTATACACTTGCTTCAGGGGCATAGAGGTATATTAACTGATTTCTGCTGCATGCACTGTGACTTTATTGCAAAGTCATCATCTGTTAAAACAAGAAGCTCTTTGTTACATATAAAAACTTACTAAATATCACTGCAAGAAGACCCACAGATCCAAATTCACTACTTACTTGGCCAATTAAAATGAGCCAGCCATGTTGTTCCCCTGGTTTTGTAATGACACAAGCAAGTCATCAATTTTCTCTATACACTGATTGGTTGTCATAGATGAAGGTAGTGCAGAATTCTCAGATATCTGCTGGGACAGAAGCGTTGTCACGGCTGGTTGCCCCTCACTCTGTGGCTGACCTGGCTGACTTATAGCCATCAGCTGATCTGGCAATGCAGATGGTCCAGAGCTCAAGAGCTGGCCACAATCTGTTAAGAAAGAAATGAACATAAATACAATAAATGACTATGATAATCCCTAGCTCTTATCTAGCACTTTTCACCAATAGATCTCAAAGTGCTTTACAAAGGTCAGTATTGTTATGTCCTTTGACAGGTGGGGAAACTGAGGTACAAAACAGTGAAGTGCCTGGCCCAAGATCACCCATCAGGCTAGCAGCAGAGCCAGGAATAGAATCTAAGTCTTCACACGTGGATATTGAAACTTGGAAATCCACTCATAAAAAGAGTTTGTTAACATACTAGTGTAAACATCTTTATTCAGGTCCAAATCTGCAGAAGAGGATGCACAAAAGTACACATGCTTTGCATGTGCATAAATTAGGTATGCAAGTTTGCTAGTGTATAAGGACAAATCAATGATACATAAGATCATAGGATTCAAAAATATGTCAATAACCTGATTGATGAGATGTACACAACTTTGATTTTACTGCCATATTCAGTTCTGTATTGTTTGAATTACTCTATTAGTGGAGTCTCAGAGCAGCTGATTTTCCCATTGGCCCTACTTAACCCAGCAGCAGGAACAGGAAGCTGTCTGAACAACTCGGCTCCTTCCTGTTCTGGACTGTGAGCCTTGTGCCTCCTGCTCCCCTAACTTGATTTTCTGGCAGCCTGACCTAGCATGACTCATGGCATCTGATCTCCAGTTTATCTCCTAGCTGTGACTCCTGGCATTCTGACCCAGCCTGACTCTGGTTCCCAACTCTGGGTCCTGATCTCAAGTTTGTCTCCTGCTTCTGACCTTCCGGTATCCTGATTAAGATGACTCTCGACTCCTGTCTCATGAGTGTGGACTCCGGCGCTGACTACCAAGTCTGGCTACCCACAACCTGGCCGTGACAGCTTATTTGGATCACAATAATGCTACGGGACTGAGCCCAGTGGGAGAAGTATGGCCCAGCAGCACTACCACAGTGCTTGGATGCATCAAGCACTGCCAGGCCCAAGTTGTGCAGCTCATCAGGAAGTAGTAGTGGCTGCAGAATTTTGTTCACTGTGACCAGCTAACATGTTCAAACTACTACTTGCCCTACTTCCACGAGGACTATAAAATGCTAGCTACATTTGTTAGAAAAAAAATCCTAACATGGACAAATGTTACTCATTTTCCCAGATTAGATAAGACAATCAGCTATCGCTGAAGGATTTTAATTGGTTATTTTATTATGGAAAAAGAGAACAGAATCTAAAAAAATAACAGAAATAGCTTAGTGGCCAATCCTATTCCTGATAATGAAATCAGTGGGGACACTCACAGCAGGATCATCTCTATCCAGGTTCTCAGCAAAACACAGGATGTTTTCCTGGGAGGTATTCATTTTAATTTCACAAACTACTTTAGGAGAAAAGCATACTGCAGAGCAATTAAATACTTAATATATTAGTTAGTTTTCTAGCATCTTTCTCTCTCTATGTTTATTTAGTTAGTTTTAAGATAACACTAAGTAACAAAGAGGAAGCGTGAAGAAACACCAAAGACTGCATGGTAGGAAATTTATGCTAGCAAATACTAGCTAACACCTGTATAACTTACTATGACTAGACTACATGCGGAAACAGATGTATTTAAACAACACGCATCAGTTGTTCCATTTATCCACTGTTTCTGAAAACTACAGAATCACTAACTCGGGACCCAATCCCTGCAACAAATATCCATTGACAACTCTGTCCGCATATCTGTTCAAGGGACACAATCATAGGACCTAACCACATCAGCCACACCATCAGGGGCTTGTTCACCTGCACATCTACCAATGTGATATATGCCATCATGTGCAATGCCCCTCTGCCATGTACAATGGCCAAACCGAACAGTCTCTATGCAAAAGAATAAACGGGCACAAATCAGACATCAAGAATTGTAACATTCAAAAACGAGTAGGAGAACACTTCAGTCTCCTTGGACACTCAACAACATACTTAAAAGTGGCCATTCTTCAACAAAAAAACCTTCAAAAACAGACTTCACGGAGAAACTGCAGAACTGGAATTAATTTGCAAACTTAACACTATCAAATTAGGCCTGAATAAAGACAGGAAGTGGCTGGGTCACTACAAAAGTAATTTTTCCTCTATTGATACTCATACCTTCTTGCAAACTAGGCTAGCTCAGTGGTTTGAGCATTGGACTGCTAAACCCAGGGTTGTGAGTTCAATCCTTGAAGGGGCCATTTAGGGATATGGGGCAAAAATCTGTTGGATGATTTAATTGGGGATTGGTCCTGCTTTGAGCAGGGGGGTAGATCAGAGGTCAGCAACCTTTCAGAAGTGGTGTGCTGAGTCTTCATTTATTCACTCTAATTTAAGGTTTCGCGTCTTGGTAATACATTTTAATGTTTTTAGAAGGTCTCTTTCTTTAAGTCTATAATATAGAACTAACCTATTGTTGTACATAAAGTAAATAAAGTTTTTAAAATGTTTAAGAAGTTTCATTTAAAATTAAATTAAAATGCAGAGCCCCCCGAGACTGGCAGGACCCGGGCAGCGTGAGTGCCACTGAAAATCAGCTCACGTGCCGCCTTTGGCACCTGTGCCATAGGTTGCCTACCTCTGGACTAGATGATCTCCTGAGGTCCTTTCCAACCCTGATATTCTATAATAATCTTTAGTATTTTGGGATAAATGGTGTATAGCCAACAGAAATGCAACTGTATTGGTTTATACACGCAATTTTTTTGCATGTTCCATTGGTGACAGAAGTTTCTCAAAAGGCATGGGTGTAATTTACTTATTTCCTGTCTTTAATGACTAACACTTTCAACAAAAGGACTGTAACCATTACCATTTAGCACTTAACACAACTACACAGCTCTACAAACACAATTAATTTGGTAGCCTCTAAAGCAGCTGTTTTTCTAAACCATAATATTAGAACCAGGATTTTTAATACTTACTATTTTGAATCCCAAATAGGAATATTCCTGAAGTCTGTTGAGATGAAGCAGGAGAATTCTGCAGTTGGTTGATAGCACTTCCTGCTGTACTGTGAAACAAAGAAGATTGTTGCTGTGCAGGAGAAGCAGCTCCTTGAATACCTGTCATATTGTTCTGAGAAGAGTAGATGGGAGACTGCTGCAGCTCCTGCTGGCTCATGCTATTCTGCAAGGCAGACATGGAAGCTGAAGAGATGAAGAGGGTGACTTGCTGCTCTTGAGAACCTGGTGATCCTTGAACCAACTGAATCTGGGGTGAGTTATGAAACATGGTGGGCTGTTGTGCCTCTGGCTGACTGGACCCAGGATTCTGAAGTGGCGTCACTGTTGTTTGACTCTGGAACTGCATGGGCTGTTGATCTTGATTCATTGACGTCATATTGGATTGTGCATGAAAGAGAGACTGGTTCTGCTGCTCCTGACTAGTGATTGGATTTTGATTTGGGTTGAAAATCATAGTTTGCTTCTGAGAAGCAATTGTACTTGTATTTTGAGTACTGAACATCATGTTCTGCTGCTGTTGCTGCTGTTCTTGGGATGGAGGGCTACTCTGAATTGCAACCATTGAGTGTTGAGGCTGGAAGATGGTCCCTTGTTGGTTCTGGGGCATTGTATTAGATTGGAGGGAGCCTAGTGATACTTGTGGCTGAAACAAACCCTGCTGAGTGGGCTGAGCTTGGGGTTGATCTTGGGGAATCATAGGGTTCTGAATGTGGGGTATCTGTGCCTGCTGCTGGAAAGAAGCTTGTTGCTCAGTGTTTGTGGCTGTCTGAAGTGGAGTAATGGAATTCTGTGTTGTGAAGAATGACATCTGTTCTTCTGGAGTTACAGCATTGTTCATTGAATTTTGGGAAAGGAACATGCTGGCTGATTGCTGGTCTTGAGGTACAGAAGAGCTCTGCAGTACACCTATGGTGTTCTGGGAGTGGAACAATGGAGTCTGCAATTGGTCCGAGGAAGAAGAACTGGCCTGATTGTGAACAATGGAATTTGGACTACGAAAAATAGACCCTTGTGTTTCTTGGTTTATATTCTGAGCATCACCAATGGGATTCTGGGAGTGAAAAAGTTGAGCCTGTGAATGTGGAGATTGCTGCATGAAACTTCCTGACTGAATAGACATAATTTCTCCACCTTGCTGGAACAGCCCACCTCCCTGCTGTTGAGTTCCACCTGCCTGAACTGCCATCATGTTTTCCGTAGATGAAAAAAGGTTAACTTGAGGCTGACTTTCCCCACTGTGTTGCATCTGAACCATGGTCTGAAACACATTGTTTTGCATCTGTTTATTCTGTCCTGAAGCTTCTTCTCCATCTGCAGAACTCGATGTCTGAAACATGGTAGAGCCATTGGTCGAGACTTGCTGTTGAGCAGTAGCAGATGTTTCATTTCCAGAAACACCAGAAGATGAGGAGAATAATTCACATTGCATCTGCATGTCTTCGCTTGTTGATAGCCCACTTAGCAAGTGGGAAGCTTGCTGGTAAACAGGGGACTGCTGGAGGTTTCCATTTCCTGAAGCTGCTGAGGAGAATAGATCAGATTGCATCTGTGTTGCAGCCTGGCACATACTTTGCTGCATTCCAATCACCATTGCTGCAGAAGTCTCCATTGCCGCCTGCTGCTGCTGCTGATTGGACAATGAGCTCTCGGGCTGTGGATGGACATTTTCAACTCTTCCAGACAGAAGATTCTCTTGCCTGGAACGGATTGCTGTCTCTGATGAGGAAAATATCCCTGAATTTACACTGTTTTGGATTTGACTAACTTGCTGAAAAATGTCTGCACTGAGTTGCTCTTGAACATCCTCACTACTATCAGACCCAGAAAACAAAACAGAAGATAACTGCTGTTCTGCTTCTAAGACTTGCTGGACCAAATCAACATTTCCGCTGCTTCCACTGGCAGTACTGGTTGGAAAATTTCCAGCTTGCAGTTGCTGTATAGTGTTCTGTAACTGACTCACACTGCTTGCTGGTGAGAAAATACTTGATGAAATCTGTTGCTGTAGTGTCTGTGCTGGTTCTGATAGTGTTGACTGCTGTTGCTGTGACACCTCAGTTAACTGTGACAAGCTAACTACAGTGCTGTCCGACTGTAACACCTCTCTGGATTGGGATTCTCTAGTCTGGAACTGCGCAGCTTGCTGCAATAGTGCATCACTATTCTGCAGTTGGCTGGGAGCAGAGACAGCTGGAAAGCTACCAGGCTGTGAAATGTCCTGTGTTTGGATAGTAGTCAGAGTCTCTGGATTATACACTTTAGGCTGTATCTGCTGCTGTTTTTCATTCTCAGAAGGTAAATGAGAAGCAGCAGTTGAAAAGGTTCCATTTCCTGATATGCTAGACATATTTTCTAATGTTTGTTGAGTTGGTCCAACCACCTTTGTAGCCTGGCGGGAAAAAAGCAGTACACATTAAGAAGTGTGTAGGATTACTCGGGTCATGCTTAGAAAACTTCATTAATGCCTTAGGATATGGTTATAGTTATTAAGACGACTTGCACTGCCACAAGAGATCAGTCAAATACTGTAGCTGATTTTAAAAGGGGATAGAAAATTTTAACCAATATTTGTTGCTATGATGCTAAAATGAAGACGATCAAACCTTCTGTTTCACTGCATAAACTGATGCTGAATGGGACCAGGAAGGAATTTTCACCCATGTACTCTGCAGAATTGGCTAGATCTATTAAGTATGGGTTTATTCACTTTTCTCTGAAGCATCAGATAGTGGACTATTGTAGACAAAACACTGGACTTCATGAACCAGTACTCTGATCTGGTATAGCAAAGTTTATCTGCATCAGTGTGGGAAACTCCTATTTGTGAAGCTGTAAGCCAGATGTAGGATAAAATAACTCGCTCAGGTTTTTTTAAGCCATTAACAGTAAAAGTTGATGGGCTGATCAGGGCAGGTCACTATTAGTAGCTTTCTGGAGGTTGGCTGTGTTTAATTTTATGGCTGAACACAGTGCAACAGGTGAACAGAGACCTTCGGCCAGCAAGTTACTAACAGAACTCGTACACCTGTGCTGCTCCATCATCGAGGACAAGTGCAGGAGTAAGAGCTGCTCTTGATGACTTTTAAGGGACTCACTCACTGCTTTATGTGCTTGTCTGGATTACAGGTCTGATTGGATTTGGAGCTATGAAATTTTCACCCCTCTCCTATTTCTCTCCTCTGCTACACACTACCAGGAAATAATCTGACATGCTGTCATGCCCAAAGCTTGGATAGTCAGCATAGTGGGCTCACAATTTAACTTACCTTGAAAATAGCGGGAGATCTTTTTTCAGCTGTAACTTCCATTGGAGCCACATCTTCATTCTTAATCACACTGGTCGGCATAAGTGGAGTTATCAAGGCACTAGGGAGAATATTTACTTTATCCAGGTTACAGCCACTGACTGCCACTGCTGCAAAACACAAAGAGAGTTGATAAAATGTTATCCTGCATTACAGCCTCTAAAAATCAAGGCTCGATTCCTTAGTGGAACCTTGAAACCATCTTGGAACACACAATGAACCCCATAAATCAAACAGATAAACAGGATTTTAAACAAACAGCAATGCTATCCTTTTGCATGTCATGCAAGAGTACATTTCCAGACCAACATATCCATACTTACATTGTCTAAATTACAAACTTCTAGGGTCAAGAAATGATTTTCCAGATTGAAATCACTTAATTGTATTTCATTTGCAATATGAAACAGTCCAGTTTCAGGATACATTTGTACAACTGCAAGTTCACAAAGCAGCTTGGTTACATCTTCACTGGGGTGAAATGGTATAAAACAAAAATCTTGACCCAATCTATATGCTAGCTTTATGATGCAATATATAAATAAGATCTAACTTTGTCCCCTAAATGTTTCTAAACTTGGAGGGCAGCTTCTTGAGGAATGTAAGTCTTTTTAATTCTAAATCCTTTCTAATCTAGTTGCAAATCATGCCTAACACCAACTGATGGTTTTGAATGTGAAACTTCATTTCAAAAGTTTGCTGAAACTTCAAGTCCCAGACCAAATAGTAAAATATATGAAGCCTGAATTCAATGAAGTGCTAATCTTTTTATCAAAAAGCTGTTACCTTTTTCATTTCTTATCATCCCAGACCCAAAAATCAAGACTATGAAACAATTTTCCTATGAATTGACTATGAAACACAGCATAACATGATACTGACTATGAACAGCCATTTGCCAAGTGCCCTGGACAATGCTTTCATGTCCTACTCCATGTTACTAGCACACTTACTCTGAAAGAGATCAGAGGTTCTCTCCCAAAAGAACATTTTGTATCTTGAATCTCTTCTCTAAGGTCCTTTGCATTGAGAGCTAAGCCATTAGTTAAACATAGTATATAAAAGGCAAATAAGCTCTCTCCTTCTTTCTGTCTGCTCAGTTTTGGAATGCCTCTGGAAACTTAAACTACAGGATTTACATATTGGCTAGTAGCAGGGAATACAGTTTAAGTGAGACAAGAGTTTCAAAACATTATTTCCATCTCAGAATAGCTATGTATTTTGGCCAATTTGATACAGATCTAGCATTTAAAGATAACTATTTGTGATCAGGATTTCTTTATGCTATAAAGGCAGGATTTAGAAACTGTTATCTTTCAATTTTAGTCTCATTGTGCTTCCCAGGAACAATAAAAAGTTCTTAATGCATTTTTGAAGTGGCGGCAGATAGATAACCATGTTAGTACAAAGATAATTCTAATCCCAATGATATATGGGTTAGACAAAAATGATGGTATATGAGCTCAATCAAAGATATATTTCTTAAACTTTTCAACAAAATCTGGCTGGGAGAATGAAAACCAACAGAAGAAATTGGGAGCACTCTGAGAAAGTAGTAAAATTATCACAACATTTCTTTATGCTTGGTTCCAGTATTTCTTTAAACTTGTACTTTCTCAACCAATACTGCACTATTTAGGTAGTTATGTAGCACAGTCAGCACATTATCTGGAGACTGACAACATCACCAACAATTTCAGAATAAATTTAGTATTATAGAGGCAATGTCAGATATAGAGCAGTTCTTTAGCCAGAGTCCTAAGTCTTGTGGGTCCACACAAATGAACACCCTTTCCAAGTTTTAAAGGGTGCCCGGAGATTGCACTCTAGTTATATCTGGAAAGTTGGTCTTCTGCACAGCACTGACATGGGTCAGAACTCCAGCATTCTTTGAAAATGTTAGAACTGTGGATTTGATGTTGTTTTTCTTTTTCAATAAACGGAAAGGTTAACTTTGGAATGGAAAGAATCCCATAAGTAACGTGCATAAATATCCGTGAGAAATAGTAATGCCTTCAGTGATGAGCATGGCAGAATTTGGCAGCTAGTTATGTAACAGTATGTGTAAAGCTCAGTGGATTTGTCCCTGACTGCATCAGCCCACTCCATTTGGCAGGGATTCAACTTACAGAGAACAATAACTGCAAAGATTAGTAGCAAGTAAGAGGATTTAAACAGCCAGGACACATCACAAAGGTACAGAGTCGAGTATAAATAAAAACAGGAATGAAATCATGGACTCAGTGAATTAACATATTCAAGACGTTAGTGGGCACTTCGATATATGAGAAAGCTTTTCTCTAAGATCCTTTGCATTGAGAGCTCGATGAAGATACTTCGCATAAGTAGTGGGTTAAACATTCTTCCTCTGTTAAATCATTAACAGCCTCAGCAGAAGAAAGTATGATGTTGCTAGTTTTTATAATATAAACACACATTGTATAGGATTGCTGTACACAGATTATATAACTTCAGAGCCTTTGCCCCTTCCTGCCCTAAAACAAAGTTTACCAATCCATCTACAGTACCAAGCTTCCGCGTGTAGCCACAATTAATACATCCATACTAGGACTTTTTGCACTGTTTGATTTGCAGTGGTCAAAGTGTTAGTTTAAACTGGGTGCAGGTATTTTTTCCACTAGGTCAACACCCTTCTCAATGTAGGGTGATAATGATAGCATCCCACGTACACAAACAATTCAGCAACCACTTCAAGTCATTTGTACCATTCCCTGTAACTGATGTGCAATGCATTCTGGGGGATCCAGTCTGAACTCTACCTAGACACAGACAACCGCTCTGGACTACAGAGAAGAATCCTGAGCTGAAAATTGGTTTTAGTGTCTACAAACCAATAACCCAAGAAGGGGGTTAATGGACTATGGTGGGCATAGTGCCGAACTACAACTGCTTACCCTAAGTTGGGTGGACTCTTGCCATAATTCTTATCTTTCCGATACAGTAGGATCGTTTGCTCTGTGCCCTTAATAGGATCTCTTTAAAACATTGCCAACTCTCCTGAACTCTTTTTTCCCCTTAAAATTGCTTCTCATGGGATCTTACCTACCAATGCTCTGAGTTTGCTAAAATCTGCCTTCTTTAAATCCATGTCTGTATTCTGTTTTCCTTCCTATAATTCCTTAGAATCATAAACTCTACCATTTGACGATAATTTTCAGCCAAGCTGCCTTCCACTTTCAAATTTTCAGCCAGCTCCTGTTTGTCATAAACATTCTTCAAAATCTTTTCCTACATTTTCCCTGCAAGTTTAAACCCTGTTACATATTGTTCTATCTTTGCTGATTGATCAAAAGGGTCCATTTGGTTTCTAGGCACATCAACTGCCGAGGCCCAAATGTAAAACTATTAACTTTAAATATCAGCTTTGTGATTTTAACCTAAAGCTATGGATTCCTATCAAACTTGGTATCACATTGTTTAATCTGCTCTCCTTTCAAACTGTCTTCATCAGAGTAGGTTACGGAAATTTCCATTAATCTTGCAACACAAGTTTTAACTAATAAAGGAGAAATGTCGTCCCCCTCTCCCTTTACTATGTTCCAATACATACATTTTAAATACACCTCCCACTTCAAAACTGGAGAATTTTGCACTTGTATCTCATGAGCCAAGTGATGCAAACATCCTGATTAATCAGTATTAATTACACAACAGATACTGGAGGGAATAAGTGAAAAATATTAGAAATAGTAAGTATTCTCAACTTCCCCAGTGAAACCAGATACAAAAGTTCTGCTAGGCAGCTACAAAACAGCCCTCACTCTGCTTACAATATGGTCACAATTTAACTTCAGCCCTAAGGTAATATCCAAAGCTAGAACATTAAGAGGAGGTTGATGCTAAACTTAGTTCTTCTCAGTCTTTTAAATTTTATCTTGCATAAAATTAATTCTCTTACATTTTCTAAATTCCCTGTAATAATTCCCATGTTAAGTGTGTAACTGACAGAAACTTTATTTTCGCTCATCCTCATCTCCTGGAAGCATATTAAAGAAAGAGTGGAACATAGGGCTGTCTACAGGAAGAGTCCAGATGGACTTTTTAAAACTTCTAAATGGTTTTTGCTCTGTACTAATCCAGGTTTTTTTATATATATAAAAACACTGTAGTTGCAAAGTGAAGTCTTCAAAGTCAAAAAAGAAAAACAAATGTTATATGTATACAATTTAATGATATGATCACAAACTATTTCCTAGCTCCTTCAGTGTACAATCTGGACAGGAATGATGGAGGAAGTTATAGCTCACTCATTAACAACACTGATAAGAATCAATTTAGTACCTTTTATAGCCTCGTCAAAAGAGCAAGGCTGTGCTGGGCTTGAGATTTCCTTCTTCACATTAACATTCAAAGTACTAGCTGTTGCGACAAAAGACAATAACAAAAGTCAAGTATGTTGAAAGCATTCTCACGAGAAATGGCTATTTGCCTTACAGTAACTGTGGTTCTTCAAGAGGTTTTACCCATATAGATTCCACTTTTGGTGCGCATATCCCCAGTGCACTCCCATTCAGATTCTTTCGGCCATTAATGTCCATTGTGGGCCATACTATCTTACTGCCTCTAACTGAGGGCATAAAGGGCTGGCCACCCCAACCACCTCTCCATTCCTTCACCAATATAGAACCCCCATATCTTTTCTGTCTCCTTGGTAGCACAGAAAGAGAACAAGTTGTGGAATAGATATGGACAAAGTTACTGTTAGGTAAATAATTGTTTTTCCTTTGAGTGCTTGTCCATATATATTCCACTATGGAAACTCAACCAATGACTTAGATGACAGGAGGTGTTCACTTACATTTCCTGACAAGATACCAAATAAGTAAGTGAAAAATGAGGGGAAAAAGTCTGAGTCATGCAAATGCTCCTGGAACCCTATCCCCCATAATAAAAACAGATGGTGTACCATGAATATTTAGTATTATATTGGTAAACACATTTTACAACACATGTATAAAATACAGTTTTTGTGGAGCCGAATACAGATATTCTATGAATGCAACATCTCCAAACAGAAGATTCCCTTTGGGTCACTGGGCAAAGACCTGAACACTAGGCTGTACCCCACAAGATCATTATAAACTTTGTGCAATCTTTAATATTTTACCAAAATTACTTTAGACATTCAGTATAGGGAATAAACTTCTAGCTCTCTTCTCTCACAATCAGATGATATAAAGCTATCTATCCATTCTATTGACAGTCATGTTGTATACAAGTAACTATAAGCAGACCACGCATTGGGATTTTCAAAGGAGCCTAAGGGAGTCAGGTGTCGAATTCTCCTGAGTTTTTTAGAGTATCTCAGCCTATGGATTAGAAATAGATGGACTGAAGGTTTTCACCGTAGCAAAGCTTTTGTCTTTTTAACAGATTTACAGTATATAATCTCTCAGGTATTTGTAATTCATGTATAACTCCAATATCTAGCTGCCGCTCTCAACATTTCTGTAATCTTAATGTTTCAGGCAAACCATATTCATGAGAGCTCTCCTTGAATTCCTTTGCTCTGCAGAAATAGCTATGAGAGACTCAGGAAAACAAGACATCAGGTTCTTATTATATTCTCATTTTGGAGAATGGAGAATGACACACAAAAGTCCTTATTTATCAAGGTAAGAGTACATCCCTAGTAATGAAATGTTATCGAATCTATTACATCTTTTCTTGCCCCCATCCTGATGGACAGAAAACAGAAGATGAGACTGACACAGCTGATCAAATATATATAGCACTAAAATGAAGAGCTGGAGGTTTACTAGTTAAAATAATCATTAACTAGCTTTTCAAAAGAATTGTGTGTCTAAAGCAGTGGTGGGCAAACTATGGCCCGCGGGCCACATGTGGCCTGCCGGCCATTTTCATCCAGCCTGTGAACTTGGGCCAGGGCAGCGTGCCGCAGGTCCCCACACGCCCGGACCAAGCCCGCCCCGGCTGCGGGCCGGGTCAAGCACGAGGAGCCACTGGGCCCCATGCTCCCTGGCCAGCTGACTAAGGTAAGCAAAGGGGGAAGGGGTTAGGTGATGGGGTTCCAGGTGGTGGTGGTTAGGGTAGGGGGGATCTTGGGAGGGGGCAGTCAGGGAACAAAGCAAGGGGGCTTAGATGGGGAGTGGGTTCCCGGGGAGGGTGGTTAGGGTGGGGGGGATCTCGGTGGAGGGTAGTCAGGGAACAAACAGGGTGGCTTAGATCAGGGTGGGGTCCCGGGGGATGGTGGTTAGGGTGGAGTGATCTCAGGAGAGGGCAGTCAGGGAACAAAGAACAGGAGGGCTTAGATAGGGGGTGGAGTCCCGGGGGCAGTTAGAGTGGGAGGTCTCTGGAGGGGGCGATCAGGGGACAAGGAGCGGGGGGAGGTTGGAGGGGTTCAGGGTTCTGAGGGGGGCAGTCAGGGGGTGGGAAGTGGGTGGGGGTTGGATAAGGGGTGGGGTCAGGCTGTTTGGGGAGGCACAGCCTTCCCTACCTGGCCCTCCACACAATTTTTAACCCCAATGTGGCCCTCAGGCAAAAAAGTTTGCCCACCCCTGGTCTAAAGACTATGTTATGAGCATGGGAATACCAATGAACCAACGAGCCCCATATTCACTCCCTTTGCAGGTAAAATTTTCTGTGCACAGACCTGTGTGAACCCTGTTGTGTTATGGCGGCAATTTTCTGTCCATTGCAAAATTTGTCCAAATGGGATTTGCATATTAAAATTCTATCACCTCCATGCAGTATTATTGCACCAATGAGTGCATGCAACATGTGGGAAATGCAGTTGAAGCCTCACGGAAAGATCCAATATGTGTAAGTCTGGGAATACGAGAAATTGTTCCTATACCTCTTTAGAGGTACTTCCTTACAGTCACAGGCTCATACAGTGGCACTGACGGAGCCTGCCCAACTCTTACATTGACGCTTTGTTTTACGCTGACTGTGCTTCTGCTCTGTGTGTTCAACTGTAGCTATGCAGAATTTTTCATTGCCCTTTTTGCTATTCCATAGGAGATCCCCTTGCATGATAACTTGACTTCCCCACATAAACAGCAGTAAATAAAATCACATCCCTTATGAGTAGCATTAAGTTGCGTATCTTATCTCTGCAGTGTAAGAGCCTCACAATGTATAGATCATACTAGTGAATTATGGGGCATCAGTCATGTAAAACAAATTCACATTTTATTCCCAGCCTAAAATCGTTAATAGTTTTCAAAGTTAAAAATAAAAATAATTAGCAGTGTACTTCTAAGGTTTCATTTTAATTTCTAAATTGAACAAGCAATCTGGTTACTGTATTAGAGATTGTGGCATCAAAAACCAGAATATATTTGTATGATTTGCACTGTTTGGTCTTTCTACAAAGAATGCTTGGTGCTATTTATTTTGCTGTATCTTCCACTGCAAATACCTGTACCTTCACTTCCCCCGCAGCTTGGGTTCTTTCTTGTGTGAACTTATATAAACCTGAAATTGATACTACTACGTGAAAGCAGCAGCCTGTATCTGGCTGGGATTCCCTCGCTACATGCCAGAAGGATGGAAGTTAACCCTTCAGACCTCATTACTTGATAGAGCAGATTTTGCTAACAAGAAGAGCTCCCAGAATATTAACATTTCTGATCTTGATATAACAAGTACCTAAAGAAACGCTAATAATCTGTAATGATCAAAGTCTACTGGGACTGAAGTAAAACATTTTGATAGTTGTTGAGATAGTGTAGTCTATAAGAAAACAAAAGCCTTATATTTTATTTTTGAGCAGTGAGGAAACATTTGCTCCCTAATTCTTCCTTAAGCCCCTTTCCCTCCATGGTTACCTGTCCGCCATATGTAGCGTCTCCTTATCCTTTGCAAGCCTTTCTGCCACAACTAATACAATTGCTGTTTGACTTCATTCTGTGTTTACCCACTTGTTCAGAGATGAATTTTAGGACTCAGGATCCAGCATGTAGGCAGCTGCACCCTAAAGCTAACTGTTTACCTTCATGACATCTCTAAGGGTGGCTCTCCCCGTACTCAACAGCACATCACCATCTTTATTGCGATCATGAGTTTTACTGTCTCTCCCTATAGTAGGGTCTGGGGCACAGAAGACTCCTCAGCTGAGGGAAGGAAACAGGAGCCTTTCAAAGTGCTTTGGCCAGTAGAGGAACTGTCATGTTAGTGACCCAAAATATTCTTCCTAGAATGCCTTGAAATTTCAGAAGGCTGTTTAAGCACCCATATATACCACTTTATCAAAGAAGAAATGTCATTGCAATGATATATTATTGCTAAGCATGTATGTTTGTTGAAAAACCTATTACCCAACTTCACACAGCTGCTACCCTTGTTAGCTCCTTTCTCTCTGCTGTAATATTCAGAAATTCAAATCAGAAAAGACCTCACAGGCAATTTTGTCCATTCCCTCCCCTCATTTCTTCATTTTACATACATGCATCTGGAGTGTATGTAAATAACTGCACATCATGTGATTTTCCAGCATTGGTCACCACATATATCCCCACAGAAACAGATGAGGTTATTTTCTGGTCGTGATATGGTGGCACCTTCACAATAAGATGATTCTGTATTGCAAAGAGAGAGAGTTCATATTAGAAAGATTTCTTCATTATTTTAATTGCAATTTAAAAGGTAACTTTTATCCATCCAAAGCAAACCAAAACAAAGCAAAAAATGGATTAGCACAAACAGTAGCAAATACATTCTAGTAAAAGAAAACCTACAGTGGAAACCCGCAATACCAAAACAGTCGGGATCCAAAAATATTGACAGTGGTAAATGCGGGGTCATGGTATTGCAGGGTTGCGCGACATCAAAGTACTGCGAGCTGCCGCTGTTGGGAGCCACGCGCACCCCGTGTTACAAGCGGATTCGCGCTATCATGGAACGCGTTATTGCGGGGTTCCACTGTATAAGTAGCGCAGGGTGGGTCGGAGGGAAGGCGATGAAGCTGTGCTTCTGTTAAAAGAAATGGACAACCATGCTGAGGTGAAAAGGACACTGGAATGTTCTGCCTATACGGTGCTTATTTGTAACATAGTGTAAATAGGGTGGGCGGAGGGGAGGAAGAGTGGGAAAGACATACACATACCCTTGAACTCCAGTCCTGATAAAGAAAAGCACTTAAGCATGTGCTTAACTTTAAAATCTGTGCTTAAATCCCACTGAAGTCAAAGAGAACTAAGTATACGTTAAGTACTTTGCTGAATTAGGATCTCTGTACTTAATATGAGCAGAGGGTCAGGTTCTGGCAACTCAGGCAAAGAGAACCTGACCCTCTGGTTGGTTCTCTTTGGCTGGTTGAATACAACAGTCCAGTACATCTCCTGAATTCAAAATGTTTACCATTTTATATGTACTGGCAAGTTATGCAAACACAGAAGATATGAAAAATATAAAAGGACATCCACTTTGAAAGACAAGGCAAGGGGCAGAAGAGACAAAGGGCTGCTTAATTCTGTTCTGCAGAATTCACTTGTATTTCCCTCTAGTCCCTTTTATTCTGCAGTATTACAAGAGTTTTATGGTAATTTTTGCATGGAAGGTTTCAGTCATTTCTATCGCTTACCCTTTAAAGATAATGTATTACGCATTGGGCTATATGTGAATGGAGTAAAAAAGTCCTTGTAAATAAAACCTCCTAATTCAGTTCTCTAGTGTTTGAAATTCTTTTTATTCAAGGACATTTGAATGAGTATTTACAAGAATGTTCACAGAAAGCAAAAGTGTCACAAATAAATATTCCCTCGAGTATTCACACCAGACATCCTTTTGCTGCTTTTTGGAAAAGATCTTTTAATTCACACAAAAGATTAAAACAAAACAAATAAATGTGTAAACATCCCAACCTATTTGCAAACAGTTCATGAATAGAAAAAATACTGCTGTTAAAGATAGGTCATCCAGCCAGAGAAAAGGAAGCATCAGGTGATATGGATAATTAATCACACAGTGTGAACATTAAACATCAGCAGAAGCAATCATGAACAATTCACAGACTAACATTTGTTCCCAAACTATCTGCCCAACCATCAGAAATAAGAAATTGGTAAAAACTGTGTTTGTGGGCAATTTACCAACAGAAAAAAATGACCAGTTCCAGTCAGCACTGTTTGCAATATTAATTCAGCCTACAAGCCACCTTTGTGCAAAGATTAAATCAGTTACTGGGGAATGTGTCACTAAACAAGGAAAAATTTAGCCAGACACAAAGAGCACGGAGAAGATGCAATGCTTTTCCCCCCTCTGATAATACAATAAATCCTCAGGTGAAAGTCGTGGGCAAAATTCTAGATCCTCTCTTTTAACTGTTATATGTACTATAACCTTTTACCCGCTATTATATAAGGAGTCTTCTTCACTGACTTAACTGTGAAGTTCCACTCTGAGAAGAGTGAATAGCAAAGTAGCACCATTTTACCCACATATAAGTTCCTGTATTTTCTGCTTACTGTTTGTGTGTTAACACCGACAACCTGTTCTACAAGCTGTGCAAGTTATTTCTGTTAGCCTTGTACAGCCAGCAAGAGCAGAATTTGAGTCATGGCACATTTTCATGCATTGTTTACTAAATTCCCCTTCTATTTTGTGTTTTATACCACATAGCCATCATTGTGGTATGTAAGCGCCCAATTACAATACCAAGTTACATTTATTCAAACCCACTAACAACAATGGAATCGCTTTGGTGTTATTAAGGGCATAATTTGGTGAATGGAACCTTTATTTTTCCTTATAACACATCATCATAAAGGAAGATATCCAATTCTACTTTCAGATCCTAGATTAACTGCCAGTGCCACAAACTCGGAGGAAACAAAACAATACTTGATTTTACTTGCAAATGTAGCCTGATCTGGAGTCATTAAAAGAAATAATTTGCAAGTTCACAATGCTATTTTTTATTGTCAATTTTCAGACTGGAACTGCACTTTAAATTCTGTTTTTGAAGTTTTAAACAAACTGATATCAAAGACATCATACCATAACATTTTTTTTGGATTGCTAGGGATAATAAATGATATTCTTTACTGCTAAAACCAGTTTAGAAGTCCTCTACAGTCATGTTTGAATCAGAGAACACTGCATTCTACGTGGGTTTACACATCACACAGTGGGGCCTTCTGAAAATTACCCCTTCACTTTTGCCTCAGTGAGCCTTTAGTTAGGTTTTTTATATAGTAGCTTCTTCATATGTTCTAGGTGGGTTGGGACCTGATACCTCACAACATTTATCTTCTTATGAAATGGCACAGCACTTCTGGTTAGCTAGAGCGCTCAAGACGCGCTGGCCCCAAATTTAATCTAGAGGGCAGCAAAAGGTCCTCAACTCTGGCAGGCCAACAAGAGCAGTTAATTCCAGAGTCAATGAATTTCAGGATCACATTACAAAGTTACCTCTTCTAGGTCCTTCTGGTGGAAGGGGTGTTATCTAGAGTTTTAATTTGAGGGTGTGTGTAAGACTGTGTGCTTTATCGTATAACTACCTAGAGCTATAGGTAGTCCCATTTTACAGAAACATAAATAGATTTTAAAAAGACTAGTAGGATAGGGAACAAAGTGAAGAATATATCATCCTTGGAAAAGGGGTATGGAATGCGTTGTAGAAATATCCTTGGAAAGCAACAATCCCAATGAGAGCTTTTTAAACACACTAGCTGGTGTGGAAAGGGACTCCCACCAAAGAAGAGATTCTCTATATCATGGAGCTTCACCTATATACTCTCTCTCTCGGGCTTAGTATTCTCCCTTTCTAAGGAGGGCAGCTAAGTTAAACATGTTTCTGTACCTTCTTCAGGCTGTTTTTCAATCTTAAAATTGACCATCTGCCTTACTACTTGTGAGTTGACAATGGCATAACCAGATGCTCAATTTTGACAGACAGATGCTTTTTGTGTTAAAAAATTCTATTAAGTTCAAAAAACTATGTTACAGGAATATTAAGGTTTGGAAGTCTGAATAGACAAAAAAAAGTCAAATAATAAGTAAAAGAAGTATGTAAAATTATAGATTGTGCATGTGATAAACACATTGTTTTTCCTTAATTTTTTCTCTCAAAGTTAGCTAAGTATTATTCTTTACTTGTAGTGCTGACTGAAAACGAAACTTCAGAGTAGAATATTTTTCTTAACATTAACAATAAGCACAAAACTGTCATGCTTCCAGTATACAGTATGTGAAATCCTAGATAAAATTTCCTTAATTATATTACTTGCATTTTATATGTGAAGAATAAGCCTCCCTGGTCTCTACTGGACAAGACAATGAGAACAAAACTAGGACTCAAGCTTTTGTCTTGAGTGATGAAGCAGGGAACATTTTTAGATATTTGTATACAATGTATGAGTAAATACCTGATGAAATAATTCCATGTCTATTTCAGCTTCTGCTTTCCAAGAGTTTTCATCTGATTTAAAGTGAAAAAAAAAAAACAAAAAGTAACTTTTATTGCACATTTATACAGAACTAAAATATTATTTTGGTGTCCTCAATAGAGTTGTTATAGTATTTGCTGCTTCATTAGCTCTTAAGAAGTGGAACAAAACCAAGTAGTAGGATTTTAAACCCAAACATGTCCTCCTTTCCTCAGCCCAAGCCCCTGTATTTTTCATACTGACCAGAAATATCCTCTTGGAAGATCACTTTTGTTCCCTTAAGAAAGTTCTTGCCAATCAGAAAGACTTCCTCTTCTCCCTTCACTGAACAGCTGTGCAGACTTTTCTTGAGGATCTCTGGCACGCCAGCTGGTTGAGCTACAATTGGAAAGACAAGCAGTTTAAAATAGAAAGGAATACTAATAGTGCTTGACAAAAAGATATTTCCCTTTACATAAATTTCAAGCAAAAATCAAAATCATTCCAAAACCTCCGCCTGTACTTACACAACAGATAACAGAAGTTCACATGAAACCTAGGAACTATTTGTTTCCAATATTTCATTACACATGGTAAAACAGTTATGACCCATAAATTTTCCATTTGGGTGATATGTACCCAATAATCACTAACAAATTATGCACATCCCTTTTCTCATGAAGAGGTGTGTCTAAGTTCCTCAGAGAGGAAATCATAGAAGATTAGGGATGGAAGAGACCTCAGGAGGTCATCTAGTCCAACCCCATGCTCAAAACAAGAACAACCCCAACTAAATAATCCCAGGCAGCGTTTTGTCAAGCATACTTTAAAAACCTCTAAGAATGGAAATTCCATCCATCCACCCTAAGTAACGCATTCCAGTGCTTCACCGCCCTCCTAGTGAAAGATTTTCCTACTATCCAAACTAAACCTCCCCCACTGCAACTTGAGACCATTACTCCTTGTTCTATCATCTACTACCACTGAGAACAGCCCAGCTCCATCCTCTTTGGAAACCCTCCTTCAGGTAGCTGAAGACTGCTATCAAATCCCCCCGCTCACTCTTCTCTTCCAGAGACTAAATAAGCCCAGGTCCCTCAGCCTCTTCTCATAAGTCATGTGCCCCAGCCCCCTAATCATCTTTGTTGCCCTCTGAGTGAAGGAGATTGCAAGGAATGACACAAGCTGAAATACCTGCAGTAATTAAGTTCAGGTTTCATGAGTGCAACCAGCGCAAAACCTTTAGTTTACAGTAAAAGAAAGAGCATCAACTTATTTTTAATTGACTAGTTTTTAAAAATCCACTTTCGGTTTAAAATTCCAGTATGTTCTGATTTAAAAACAAACATACATTAATATCTTTTGTAAGGAGCTTTCTGCTTCTCTACTTATCAGCGTCCCTTTAGTAAGAGAAAAACTGAATAATTATCTGATCATATAGGGAAGCATTTCATCTGATTATACAAAATGTGCCTCCAAATGTACAAAGTAAACAAAGTGGGAAAAAATTGTGTGATTTTAGTCAACTATAAGAGTCTTTAGTCTTACAGTAAAGTGGGTACAACTTTTTCCACGCAAAATTATTATTTTCAAGTTGTTAACGTCCCTTTAAGGTAGTAACAGTTATCTAATGATCCACTAATATATAAGCATGTTATTTTTTTGGACATAAAGCAAAACCATTGCTGAAGCTGATCATCTATTTTTAGTTTAGAAGCAGCAAAAAGTTTCTGGATTGCCTGATCTACAAAGGAGAATCAAACAATACGGTTTTGCTTTGTTTTTTCTCTGTATGCAAGCAGATCCACAAGCAAATCTAAAAACCTACAGGCACAACTCAGAGACAGCACAACATAGCATGTTCAAGTCCATAAAAAGTTTTCTATGGCAAAGCTTACTAGTTTTGTGACACTGAAACCATAACAGATTTCGGTAAAACCTCATGACCTCCAGAGCTAAAAGTGTGAGCTGCTAAAGCTCTGTAGCCAAGGCCTGCACCAACTCTTACCCTCTGTGAATCAGCACAGAGGAACACTCAAAGACACACTCACCAATGAGTTACAATTACACAGGCCCTCAATTCTCTGTGAATCAGAAGCCAATGGCAATATATATTAATGTACGTATTAAATTTTGTCCTTGCTGTGATTTATTTCTATGATTCTCAGACAACTCATCAGATAAGATTGTATCCTCATTAAATAAAAAATGGAGTGTCAACTGATAAAATAGCGAAAATAAATATAAATTATTGTAAAGTATTTTACTAACATTTTGGAGAGCAGCTTATAAAAGCAATGCCTTCCCTTCTCTAGGATCCTCAGTGTCAATAGCAAACTCTAAAATAGCACTTTTCTTCATAAACCTCTTTTTAATAATTTATATGAGATTCCACTTCCCAATAGATTTTTCTACTACCTTTTCTACACACAGTTTAAGATCTTGGTGGCATAAGGTTGCAAAATGAGGCCTATTTTGAGGGTTCATATTAATCTTCTACATATTAATTCTATACAAGGAACTGGACTGTGACCACTCCAAATCATTTTAATTTTGACCTTTTAAAAAGGACCTTTTCTACAAGGCTTAAGTTGGTTTGCTAGGTAATTATTAAATATCTATTGACTAAATAAAGCAAAAACAGTGCTCAGAAAATTTTTTACTGATTTATGTTTCGTATTATACTTGAAAACTATTTAGATTCTGAACTCCTCAGGGTAGCGAATGTGCCTACTTGCATGCCTTCTACAATGCCAAGGACATTGCTAGCACTATCACAGATATACCAGCAGCTTCCAGCTACACCGCCCTATACAATTAAACAAGGACATTTTTAAGTTTTATATTAAACAATGAAAGTACATACAAGTGCACTAAAAGGTACATTGCAAACAAGTTACATTGTTAACATACCAGAAGAATAGGCTTATAAGCAAAAGTAACTCAATATAATTGATATGCCACTATTCATCCTGTATGCTCATTAGTGCTACTTGGTAGGCTAAAGGTTAAGAGTAGTACTGCTTCTGTGGATAGGAAAGGGGAAAAAAATAGGAAAATGAAATAAGGTTACAGACTTCATGTCAAAAACAAGGACATGTTCTTCATATTGAGTTTGCTTTTTTGACCAATTATTTTCATGCGCTTGTTTATAATACTACAGATAGGTGTCTCTAAGGTGCCACAAGTATTCCTCATTTTGTATACAAAAGTTATTCACATTATATGTATGTAACTAAATTTGCATACAACTAGGTAATAGTAGTCTTTAAATAGTTAATATATTGGCATTAATGTAACGTAATCAAATCTTCCTCCCTTTTCCCTGTATATTTTGTTTAGTTAAGACAAACTTTTGTTTTCATACAACATTCAGTTTATTTGCCATTTAAGTGACCTGAAGTACTTAGGATCTCAGACCTCCAAACACAATAAAAATTTGTGGAGAGAGAATGAAACAACATCATCAACAACAACAAAAAAGGCAAAAACTTGTGAAGGCTCTTACTCTCCAGGGTCCCAAGGCTCCTTTCATGCTGGAAGGAAAGGAAGAAACTCCCCCAATACCCTTGCTACCACCACTGGTGGTGGTTTCCAAGAGGGAGAGGTTGCACAAGGAACAGAGAATATAAGACATCCCACCCTTCTAGTACTGCCATCTCTGGGACTGAATCTATATGGTGTAAGAACTTCTAACCTTCTGCTGAAACTTCTGGTTTCTTCTCTCATACCGTTCAGTTTAATACAAATCTTCAGGCCACACATATGTTTTCAATGCCAAACAGAGCATTCTAACATTCAGTGGTTTAAAAAAAAAAATTATTTTAAAATCCATTGTTTTAATCAGAACTGAATTAACTTCTGACCTGAAGAACTGCTATAACTCTACAAAGCTCTTTACCAACTTCTACTCCTGAAAGTTAGGCGGGGACAGCTACATTTACAATATAACAATGATGTTAACACCCTGTAGCAGAAAAGGTTATTTCATTTTGTGATTAGCTCAAGGCAATGTGGTCAAAAATGTTTCAACTTTCAAAACCAGCATATGTCTTAATTACAAATCAGGAAATTATGTCTGAAAAAGAATTTTAAAAACTCCACAATGTTTCAACGAAATTTCAACTCTAGGTTTAACAAGATTTCTGTGTTGGTGAATTTTATTTTATTTTTTTTGTTTGGTTTTTTTATCACAGAGTATTATAGCAGGAGTAAATGAAGCACAAAGAGGTTTATAAATGACACGCCCTGAGGCCACACAGTAAGTCACAGTGATTTAAATCAGATTAAAACCCAGCTTCCTCCGATTCCAATTTTGACTTTGCTACTTACTGCATAAAATTGGAGAGGAGGGCGTCTGGAGCGTTAAAGTTGAGCCATCTTTCCGAGTGATGTTAACACGAAACACCAATCTGGCACGGGTGCTTTTTTTCTTAGAACCAGCAATCCCTATTCGAGCTTCAACGTCTGCATTTCTCAACTTCAGTATTCCTACACAATCAACCCTAGCAATACATAACATTAGAGTTAATAACCCAGTAGGACTTCCAAAACTGCAGCTATAAAATTTACCAGAACCTGGAGTTCAGTAGGTTTACCATCTCAATAAATCCATTCAGATTTGCTTACCATGCAACAAAGTCAGAATTTTTTAAATGCAGTTAGAGTCCAAAGTAGTTCATGTGCCTTAACACGTGGCAGGGCACTGAAATTGCATCTCTAAAGGAGTTATATCACCCTAACCTCAACTCATCCCTGCCTGCTTTGTCCAGGAGATGATGAAGCATGGGAAAAAATAGTGAGAAACTATGAAGACTGCAAACCTAGAGAACTTCAATTAACTCCATATTAACTCTGTCAGCCACCCAACTTGCCTCTGCAGATCCCCACTCTTGGAGGCTGAAAAGCTAGTTCTGAGGGAGTAATGCAAACTAGGGATATGAACGGCTACTTTACCAAAATTCTCCCTTCATTCTAAGCTTCTTTGTCAAGACTTAAATGCCTTGGCTGGAAGCATGAAGAAACTTCACATATTCACGTGGTTGACTTCTGGCTATTGGAATCTGGGGCAAGCAAATGTGCAGAGCCTAACACAAAGGGGACCTGGTCCATGACTATGGCCCCTCGCTGCTAGAGTAATACAAATAAATAAGAAGGAGTAGATGCATGTGTGCCCTTAGTAAAAAGGACTTACACAATATCAGATGTGGGGAAGCAGCAATAGGATATTTCACCAGCTATTTAGAAAGGCATTCCTTAGACACGGAATAACCTCCGCATTTTTCATTACATGCCAGGAAGAGACTGTAGTAGTTACGAAAAATCTTAGTTGTGACCTGCCGGTTACATTGTCCATCATTACCTTTGTGTGTTTCTGATAGCTCTTAATCTCAAAAGATTGATATGGAGAACTGCTTCCACAGGAGACCACTTGTCTTAGACTTTGTGGTCATTTAGGAGAGCTCCCCGGCTTATTAGAAAGTGGTCTGTTGTTCAAATCAGTGTTGGTGTAGGCTGGCTGAACGGAGCTGCTTGGACATTGAATGGTTCTTTCCACCAATCTAGGGAGGGTTTGACAGTGGAGGGCATTGATATTGGCTTGCTTAGTCTGGCCTTGTTCGATGAGTAGACAGATTGAACCACATCTGCAGACACCTCATGAACACCCGGGGGTGTGCAGTCACAAATGTGTATGCTCCTATGTGTCCAAGCAGTTGCAGGCAATTCCCGATTGATGTTTATGGGCTGGCTTGGACTGCCCTCTGAGACTTATGAGGGTGGTAAATCTGTGAAGCGGGAGCAACACTCTTGTCTGTGCTACATTGAGTTTGACCCCAATAAACTCCATGCTCTGTACTGGGGTCAAGGTTAATTTCTGGGTGTTGAGCTGTAGGCCCTGTTGCACAAATATGTGCATAGTCACCTGGGTGACCTGTAAGGTGTCTTCGAATGAAGAAGCCCCGAGGAGGCAGCCGTCCATGCATGGGTAAAATACAATACCCAGTGCTGAAAGGTGCACTTCTAAAAGGAAGAGGACCTTGGAGACTATCCTGGGTGCAGACAAGAGGCCAAATTGCAGCACTCTGTACTGATAATGGTTCTGCCCAAATGCAAATTGAAGGAATCTCCTGTGAGGCTGTTAGTATCCATCTTGTAGGTCGAGGGACGAAAACCAATCTCCTTGCTCCAGAGCTGGAATAATGGCTGTTCGTGTGACCATTTTGAACTTTTGCACCTTCACATATCTGTTTAGCACCCTTAGACCTAGTATGGGTCTCCAGTCTCCCTTTGCCTTGGGATCTAGAAATATTGTGAGTAAAATCTCTAGCCTCTGAGGTAAGTGGGGTAAGTTCTATGGCCCCAATGCACATCAGATTTATTTCCTGATGGAGTAGACTCTTGTGAAAAAAGTCACTGAAGAGGGACCGGGACACAGTGTGGATGTGGGGGAGGCATGTGAAGTGGATGGTGCAACCTTTCAAAATAATCTCCAAGACCCATTTGTCTGAGGTGATGTTCTCCCAACTCCTATGGAAAAGAGTCAAGTGACTCCCAAAGAGATGTGGAAGGTCCATAGATAGCAATTGACAACTGGCACAAGAAGGGATAAAATAAAGAATAAGTGAATCTGACGACTTAAAAAAAAAAAATCTAGTGGTATTTTCAATACATTCAAAGAAGCAGGGGGAGGTTGTATTGACTACAACAATTTGGAAACTGATCCTCTTAAACATCCCATAAATTTTCTTAGGTACTAACTGGGACAACTGTCTCTAATCATGCCCTATTCTTAAAATCTCTCTTGTAATAAAGAAATATCAAGAATAAGAAACAGATTCCTCTTTGCCTGGTGACAACAGGTTCTATAATTTCCAGAAGTATTTTCTGGTAGATCCTTTTTAACAATATCATGAGCAAAGTCTCTGGAATGGGAGAACATGGAGGTTCTCTTTTACCTTTCCTCCAATTCCCTAGTGACAAAACATAGTAAATCAGTGTCACAGATGGTCATTTGACCTTTCCAACTGAGGGAGTTTGGAATTTAACTTTCAATAGCCTCTAAAAAGGCCCAAGACTTTCAAGCTGATATCACTGAGCTTAAGGAACAGATGTTAATCCTACTTTTCTTTTTATTCATTTTGTATTAATTAGGGCCCACAAGTCAGAGATCCAGATCCTTGGTTCATACTTTAGGATAAAATCCTAAATTACAAAGCCAGGTATAGTGCTTAGCCACTAAACACACAACAAACAGCCTCGTCTTAAGTATCAAAGAGTCCAAATAAAGCATTTAGAGAGCTCTAGACTCTCCTGAATGGTGGTAACAAAGGATTGTTTAAATGCTTCCGAAAAGTGACCATTTTATAACTAAAATGATAGTTGTACTTTGTCATAAATGCCTGATTTGTTGCCAGCTTCACAGACAATGGCCTAGTTAAAGGACTATCAGATGGACAGGACAGGAACAGAACAAACTGAGCTGGGAGAGTGCTAAAAAACTCTTTCTACACTTCTCGCTACAGACAAATCCAAAACCTGCTGGACTCGGTTCTTCAATAAGCTCTAAAAACACTAACTGAGAGGGCCTCTCTCTCCTTTTCCTTGCTCCTCAAAAAAACAAAAAAAAAAAAAAATTGAAAGAACAACTGCATAACATCTAAACCCACTGATGAATCTTCATGTCCTGCGAGTACTTACACAATATTGCAAATACTAAACAAAGGAAGTGAAACCCTATATAAAATCTAAAGACAGAAAAAGCATTTTAAAAAAAAAAAAAAAGACATCTCACAAAGTGAACGTTGGGTAAAATAAACAATTTGGGTGAGCTTATAAGGCATTTTCCTTACAATATGTTGTCTCACTAGTATTCTCTGTGTCAGGGTATTCATATTTTAACTGCTTTCATAACAGTTTGATGAACAAATCCATACAGAATCTCTAGAAGCAAGTTAATGAAGGGGAACAGTATGTTAAAAAGCTTAAGCTTTTAAGGCGACTTGCTTATAAAAATTAATCTGTCTACTCAGTTTATTTTCACATAAATGCTGGAAGCAAGCTATTCAGTGAACAAATAAAAAGCAACTTATTTCCATAAAGTTTTAATTATGTCAGAGTACACTTAGGAAATCTTATTTTTAGTTTTTATTATCTTACTCCTTGCTGTACATATGTAAAAAAAAACAAACAAACCACCCAACCCTCTTATTTAAGATAACATCAAATTAACAAAAACAGCAAGGATTCCGGTGGCATCTTAAAGACTAACAGATTTATTTGGGCATAAGCATTAGTGGGTTAAAAACCCACTTCTGCAGATTTACGCCCAAATAAATCTGTTAGTCTTTAAGGTGCCAATGAAGTCCTCATTATTTTTGTGGATACAGATTAACCTGGCTACCGCTCTGATAACATCAAATTACACCTTCAAACTTGATTCCTGAAGCAAAAAAACCCTCTTACTGCAGTGGTTCTCAAACTTTTGTATTGGCGACCCCTTTCACACAGTAAGCCTCAGAGTGTGACCTCTCTTACACATCAAAAACACTTTTGTAATATTTAATACTCTTATAAATGCTGGAGGCAAAATTTGGTTTAGGGGTGTAGGCTGACAGCTCACAACCCCTGTGTAATAACCTTGCAACACCCTACAGGTCAGAACCCCCAGTTTGAGAACCCCCGTCTTACTGCTTCATCCCAGGAAAAACAGTGTAATCTAAAAAGAATTACTTACGCAAGTGTCATGTTGTTGCTAGGGTCAAGGCCAACCTCTATAACTGTAGTGCCCTCTATGTCCACCTCTTTGCAGGGAGTAGTGTTTCGCCCAGTTACCCTGCAGGCCTGATAGAATCCATGTGGCTTCACTCGACCAGAGTCATTACCCACAAATACTTGCAGCACTACTGGCTCATTGTGACCTTCCAGCTAGAACCAAGCAACAAGAAGTAGATAATAAATTGACCATTTATTTTATTGTGAAATAAGACATTTTTAAAACAGTACAACTGAACTTCAATATTTCTATTAAAAGATACATAGAACCTCCAAAACACTGACAGAGTAAATGAACAATTTCCAAGGAGGAGAGAAGCAGAGAATTTCTATATAATTTATAAAATGGCAGAATGATGTTTTGTTCTTGTTAATATCACATTGCTTAGATTGTAGACTCAGGAATTCCAAAACTTTATATTTTTTATGGAAAAATAAATCAAGTAAACAGCATCTAGCATTCTCAGTTAAAATTTATGGTCAATATTGATTCACAGTCAAAATATTTTATGAATAAAAACTTCTTAGAGACACTTGTTCATAGGTGCCAATCAATACGTTCAGTATTAATGTGCTGCTCACAATCAGTTTGCAACAGAATACATTTATGCCATGAAAAAAATGTATGAGAGTATTACAGGACTTTATAAGACATTATAAGACTAAGTGTTGGCATTATATGTAAATTTAGACTCAAATTTCAAACTAAATAACCATCCTAAACTTTTTATAAAAATGTATTTCTACATTAGATTAGTGAGCTCTTAAAATGTTAATTGTTAATAGTGTTTGTTCTTTTATGCTCTGCATACTAATCTCTGCATACATGCATCCGACGAAGTGGGTATTAGCCCACGAAAGCTTATGCTCTAATACTTTAGTTAGTCTTTGAGGTGCCACAGGACTCTTTGTTACTTCTGCATACTGATCGTCATACTGTTTGAGCCACTTCAGAAACTCCTAGATCACAACAATGCCATGCAGTTCAAGATAACAATTTCCAGTTAACTAATCAATATACTTTAATGAAGTTGTACAGAGGAATCTGTATTACACTGTAGAGCAATTAAGAAAAAAGTTTTCAAAAGATTTATTGGTTTGGAGGAATTTTATATTTGAGAGAACACCCATCACTCAGTATACATAGGGATTTAATTCTCCAATATTGTCTCTAATCCCATTTTTAATTAATAATTTATTTTGCGGTTTGTTTCACAGAGAGTAGATCAAACACCCTGCAATATTACAAGCGCAATTCCTATTAACTAGCAGGAACAGGTCTTTTCAACCACTGTTTTACTAACAGTAATTGCATGTTCAGTTGGATCACAAATTCATTGCACCATTCACGTTGTAATCCTTTGAATACAAAGTTACTCCAAGAACCTCTCCACTTATAACTGTATCCAAAATCAAATTCCCATTACAAACAGGTATGTTTTCAAGTTTAAACAAAGCTCATCTTCAGCCTACACACTTACAGTGCCTCTTATACAAGTCCAATACTGTCTGTTTTATAATTTTCCCAAGGATTTTTCATAACTCTAATGAGACATCAGTATATACGCAATGTAATTTGTCTACTTCCTTACAAAAATCTTAAACAGGACTCTGCTTTTACTTAGCTGGTAAAAGATGATACTAAACTGCTCAAAATAGTTAAGACCAAGCAGACTGTGAAGAACTTCAAAAAGATCTCACAAAACTAAGTGATTGGGCAACAAATGGCAAATGAAATTTAATGTGGATAAATGTAAAGTAATGCACTTTGGGAAAAAATTACCCCAACTATACGTACAATATGATGGGGGCTAATTTAGCTACAACTAATCAGGAAAAAGATCTTGGAGTCATCGTGGATAGTTCTCTGAAGAGGTCCATGCAGTGTGCAGCGGCAGTCAAAAAAGCAAACAGGATGTTAGGAATCATTAAAAAAGGGATAGAGAATAAGATAGAGTATCTTATTGCCCTTATACAAATCCATGGTGCTCGCACATCTTGAATACTGTGTACAAATGTGGTCTCCTCATCTCAAAAAGGATATATTGGCATTAGAAAAGGTTCAGAGAAGGGCAACTAAAATGATTAGGGGATTGGAATGGGTCCCATATGAGGAGAGATTAAAGAGGCCAGGACTTTTTAGCTTGGAAAAGAAGAGACTACGGGGGGATATGATAGAGATATATAAAATTATGAGTGGCATGGAGAAAGTGAATAAGGAAAAGTTATTTACTTGTTCCCATAATAGAAGAACTAGGGGCCACCCATTGAAATTAGTGGGCAGGAGGTTTAAAACAAATAAGGAAGTTCTTCTTCACACAGTGCACAGTCAACCTGTGGAACTCCTTGCCTGGGGAGGCTGTGAAGGCTAGGACTATAAAAGGATTTAAAAGAGAACTGGATAAATTCATGGAGGTTAAGTCCATTAATGGCTATTAGCCAGGCTGGGTAAGAAATGGTGTCCCTAGCCTCTGTTTGTCATAGGAGAGTGATGGGAGGCAGGAGAGAGATCACTTGATCTTTACCTGTTAGGTTCAGTCACTCCGGGGCACCCGGCATTGGCCACTGTCGGTTGACAGGATACTGGGCTAGATGGACCTTTGGTCTGACCCACTACGGCCTTTCTTATGTTCTTATGTTAACTGTTCTCTCAATTCCAGATGCCTTTCTAAAATATATTCAGTATTTCTTCAATGAGCAATAAAGTCTTTCCTGTTCAGCATCACGAGCAATCATGGAACTGTTAGATCTGAACTGAAAACTCACTTTTTCCAGACTTGTTTAGTCAGATGCTTTCATTTTGGATTTTTTTAATTAAGTACAGAATTGTCCTAATATTGTATATTACAGTTTTGCAGAAAGTTGAAGTGGATAAATGGAGGTTTTGTTTTTGTTTGGGATTTTAATTTACCTTGAAACATGAAGGAATAGCATTATGAAAATGTCAAATATATTTATGAAAAACTGAAGACAGGATTACGTAGACTAATTACTCCAACTATTCAAAGTGTATATGACATTGTCATTAAACAACAAACTAGAAATGAAAGTATATATAAAGTTTCACAGCAGAGAAAGGTCAACTGAATATGCATTTGACTCAACGGATTTTAAACCGGAAGCAACCATTATGACTATCCACTCTGACTCCCTTGAAAACAGAGGCCAAAAAACCTATAATAATTTCTGCATCAAGTCCACAACTTCTATTTTAATTGTAGCATGTCTTCTAGAAAGGTATCCAGTCCTGATTTAAAGACTTCAAACAATAAAGAATTCACCACATCCCTTAGTATGTTGATCCACTGGTTAATGCCCCTCATTGTTAAAGATCTATTCTTTATTTCTAGTCTCAATTTGTTTTACTTCAGATTTCAATGACTGCATTTTATGACGCCTTAATCTGCTAGATTAAAGAGCCCTCTACTATCAGAAATATGTCCCCCATATAGCAAGATTCTTATGTTTTAAGGCCAGAAGGGGCCATTAGATCATATAGTCTGAACTCCTATATAATAGGTCACAAAATTTCACCATTACTTTGTAGTAAGACCAGTAACTTTTGTCTGATTAAAGCATACCATTCAGAAAGGCATCCAATCTTGATTGGGAAAAATTATCTGTGCCTTATCTGAAAATTTTCTCTCTTAGAGTAATAAGGTCCATAAATACGTGACACTGGGTCTGTCCGATACATGAGGCCTTAGAGGTGGAGCAAATGTGTCAATCAGTGTCAGGAGAGGAATGGCTCCACCTCTGAGAAACACCCAGTTGAGACACTTCTGTAGCCTGATAATCTCTATGCCGGTAAGAAAAATTAAGCGGTAAAATTAAATAGAACAATATTCCTGCAGAGCAATTAATAATCCTGTGTGTTTTCCCAAATAACAGCCCATTCAGAGTGGGTTGGATCTGTGAACTCTTCTATGCCAAAAAAGGCAATTTTGGGGTAAGATACAGGAAGTTTCTTATTCATAGTGAGTTCCACAGATCCATGACACTGGGATTTTCATAGCACTGTCTACTATGGGGAGGGTGGCAACTACATATTATATACAAAAAGAGGGTAAACCTTTTCATAATAGATACCGGAATGATACAGTAAAGAACAACTGTCTAAAGAAGGCAGAATCAGAAAATCTGGATGTCCAGCATGTAGAATGTGGAGATAGATGGCTGCTTTATAGATTTCCTTGCACATAAAAGCATGAGCATACTGGGTCACAATGATGGCCCATCTAGCCCAGTATCCTATCTTCTGACAGCGGCCAGTGCCAGATGCTTCAAAGGGAATGAAGAGAACTGAGCAATTTATCAAGTGATCCATCCTGTTATCCAGTCTCAGCTTCTGGCAGTCAGAGACTTAGGGACACCCCAGAGCATGTGGTTCCATCCCTGACCATCTTGGCTATCCTCCGTTAAACTTATCTAATTCTTTTTTGTATCCAAATATATTTTTGACCATCACAATATTTCCTGTCAACCAGCTTCACGGGTTGATTGTGAACTGGGTGAAGTACTTCCTTATGTGTGTTTTAAACCTACTGCCTTTTAATTACATTGCATAACTCCTGGTTCCTGTGTTATGTGAAGGAATAAATAATACTTCCTTATTCACTTACAAACAGGGCTGTCCTGGGCAGGGGTGGAGGTGGAGAGGAGAGGCCTGGGGCGGAAGTGATGAATTTGTCACTTCTGGGGCCAAATGTGCTGGCCAATCACACCAGCCTGCAGCACCCCCCAAAGCACGGGGCCCGAAGCAATCACCTCAATTCGCTGTACCCTAGGGACGGCTCTGCTTATTGACCTCTGTCGTTTTTGCGGGGGCGCCCCCCCGGCCACAATCATCTATTTTTGTAAAATTACTTGTCCCAGTCTTTTTAATCTCTCTTCATATTGAAGCTGTTCTATACTTTTAATCATTTTTGTTGTCCTTCCCTGCACTTTTTCCGATTCTAACATATCTTTTTGGGATGACCAGAATTGCATGCAGTATTCAAGGTGGAGGCATACCATGGATTTATATAGTGGCATTATGATATTTTCCATCTTATTATTAAAGTTTTGAGTATGTCACAGAAGTTGCGGAAGTCAGAGGACAGGGTGTTGGACACTCCTTCCTCCCCATTTTGTCAGGGATGTTTTTAGTAAAAGTCAAGAACAGATCACAGCTTCTGTGAATTTTTTTTCAATGCCTGTTACTCTGTCCATGACTTTTACTAAAAATATCCATGACAAAACTGTAGCCTTACTTATTATCTATCCCTTTCCTAATGCTTCCTAACATTTTTTGTAAGCTTTTTTTGATTGGTGCGGCACATGGAGCAGATGTTTCCAAAGAACTAGCCACAATGACTCCAAGATCACTTTCTTGAATGGTAACAGCTAATTTAGACCCCATCAATGTGTATGTATACTTCTGATTGCTTTCCAGCATGCATTAACTTTGCATTTATCAACACTGAATTTCATCTGCCATTTTCTTGCCCACTTACCCAGTTTTCTGAGATCCCTTTAAAAATGCAGACCATATTAGCTAACCTCCAGTCATCTTGGGCAGATTTGGATTTAAGCAATAGGTTACATACCACAGTTAATGGTTCTGCAATTTCATATCTGAGTTCCTTCAGAACTCTTGGGTGAATCCATTCGAGCCCCAGTGACTTATTACTGTTTAATTACCCACTTTATTCTAAAACCTTGGGTGAGGCATATGATTCTTCTGCCCAGGAAATTGCAACATCTCTGATGGAGTGAGCCTAATTTTGGAAGATGAAATTATGCTTTTTTACTTGCATGCTTCTGAGATACAACTCCTCAGCCTGGAAATGGAGGATTCTGAAGCCTTCATTCCCTTTGGAACCAGATAATAAAGAACAAATTATTTGTCTTTCTAAATCAAGCTGTGCAGTGGATATCTACTGTGAGATGTTCAAGTGTACTACAATTTCTCTTGGGATGCAGTGGAGCTGGGTAGAAGGATGGAAGGACAATATCTTGTGCTCTCTAGCGCATGGACTCAATGTTTGGAATGAAGGCAATGTGTCAGTTCTGAATAAAACTTTATCTTTATGGATGCTGAAGCACTGAGGTTCCAGGAAGAGTTCCCAATTCAAACACCCTGCAAATTCATGTGATTACTAACAAAAAGACCAGTTTAATGGTTAGAAAATCATAAGACACCTTCACGAGCAGTTCAAATGGAGGTCCTACAGTGGCACTGAGAATCAGGTTAAGAACTCTGCACTTTAGGAGAACATAAAAGGGATGTCCCCCCAACCCGCACCCCAGTCTCTCAAAAAAGCATACATCTGGGCAAGATGAAATCCACTACTTGTCTATTGTACTAAGGATACTAGACAAAGCAGCAACGTAACTTATGAATGTCAGAATAGCTAGAGTTCATCTTAAAGAAATTCAAATCCGTGGTAGAAGAGAAACCCTTGTCCTGGTACCAATGGGTAAAAATCAGCCAGGTCCTTCAATCCACCAAGATAGTAAATTTATTTGTGAAACTTAAAAATGTGGCTAACTATTTTGGCTTAAAAAGCTTCATTAAAAAAGCTAGATTCATATTATAAGGAACAATTATGCATATTAGGTACATTACACAGAAAAAAAAATAATGAAATTAAAAAATAAAAACAGAATCCTGGCAGCGAGTCTCTGAGCCCGAATCAGGTGATTTGGACTCATGCTATGGGGCTAAAAACAGCAAGGTAAAAGTTAGGGCTTGGGCTGGAGCCCAAACACTGAAACCTTCACCCCTAACTAGGTTTCAGAGCCAGAATGTCTACACTGCTATTTTTACTCCAAAGCACGAGACCAAGTCAGTTGACTCAGGCTCTAAGACTCACTACCAGGGGTCTTTGGTTTTTTGTGGGTTTTTTTTCCTGAGTAGATGTATCTTTAGATTGCCTTCTGGACGGAATGCAGATGGAAGGTCTGTGCCATGGTGAGGAGACTGAGAACTAAGCCTCATTAGCTAGAATAGGACTACCAGAATTACCACAGCTTGCTCTCTTCTGATCTTCTATAGAGTTCTGGTGATGAGAGGAAAGGGAAGGAAGTCATATCTTGCCATCTTTGTGACAAGGCATCCGTTGCTTTAGATTTGTGATTCCACTGGCAAGAGAAGAACACTGAAAATTTGTAATTCAGGTGGGAAACAAACAGATCTATCACTGGAAGACTAAATTTCTTTATCAGAAAGTGGAACATCTCTATGTGTAGTTCCCATACTGAATGGTCTAACTTATGCCTACTGAACAAACTAAAATAATTTTCCTTTGGTTATGAAGGAAGCAAAGTGACTCCAGATTCCTCTTTATACAAATCAGGAGGTGAGGTTCTCTTAGGACCTTGGCATGTTACATGGCTCAGGTGTTGTCTGTCATGATCAGCACATGCGAGAGGCTTGGGAACAGCCAATTACCAAGAATTCTCTCCACTTTTATTGTGCTTGCTGTCTTGTTTGGACCAGATTCCTTGAATAATCCCTGTCTGAGCTCCCCATGCCACCAGATTGTATCTGTGGTGATAACTGTCCTCACTGATTCACCTTCTGGGAAGCCTGACTTGAATCTGCTCAGACTCGTCCAACATCTAAATAACTTGAAAATCTCCTAAGGAGAGATACCTTCACTGAGCATTAGAGAAGAGGAAACTCATGAAAGCACAGGATCACTAAGAATATACACACAGGAGATCACTGACTCCAGAAGCAAGAGAAGCTCATCTCCCCAAGGTTGAAGGGGACCATACTTGCAATACTGTCCATCCACGTTAGAATTGCCTGTTAAAGACTGCTGGGGTCTGTAGGGTAGTAGAGGACAGTTCATATTTGTTTATGTTGCAGGCCTGATGCACTGTGACAGTTTTCATTCTTGAGAAGCTTCATTGGCCTTATTTTGCTTCAAATTATGCTACCCAAAAGGAGGGAAGGTGCCAGCCTAGGTGATTTTGTTACCACTGCCTCCTGGGTGCAATCTGGGTCAAGGAGGGATGGCGACAGGAAACCCTGCCTTAGCTTGAGAGCGGCCTGGGTCTCCACAGAACAGACACAGGTCTCCACCAAGACACTCAGTCACTAAGTAGGTGCTGAGACAGTTTTTGGTTTTCCATTCTCTTCTTGGGCTTTTCCACTATGCTGCATTCCATATGGGTGAGCCGGCGGCATGGAAAGTCCCAATGACTATGAGGAGAAAAGGAATCACCTCTGCTGACAAAGGCAGACCCTGAAAGCCTGGAGATGTAAGCCTTCCTTCCCCTCTTTTCTCTTTTTTCTACTTTGCATTTGTTCTGAAGCAAGGAGGACCTGATCTGCCTGCCTGCAGCTAAGGAAGCAGATGAAAAACCGACAGTTTCTCAGAGGCGGGGCCATTGCTCTCCTGGCTCTTACTGACCAATTCAGTCAGTCTCCTTGGCTGTATATAGCACAGACCCAATGTCATGGATCTGTGAAACTCATTATGAATAAGGATTGAAGATTTAAAGAGAAGGAGAAATCACCATTTCTCTGGGTAGTTTATTTCAATGGCTAATCACCTTCACTGTTAAAATCAGAACCTTATTTCTAACTTGAATTTGTCTGTTTTTAACTTCAAGCCGTTAATTCCTGTTCCGCTAGATTAAAGAGCCTGTTAGTGTCTGGTATTTTGTCCACAGGAAGACACATGTACACTGTAATCAAGCAAGATCTAAATCACCTTTTGAGAAGTTAAATTTATTGTTCTCCTTAAGTCTCTCACGGTATGTCTAGACAGCAACTGGGAGTGAGCCTCCCAGCCCAGATAGGCAGACTTGTGCTAGCTGCTAAAAATAGCTGTGAGTTCTAGCTCACATAACCCCCATGGCTTAAGCTCTGGTTGCTAGACGGAGTGTCCTCCATACAGCTATTTTTAATTGAGCTAGCCTGAGCTCTGCTAGCACAAGTCTGTCTATCTGCACCGCAAGGCTCATTTCCAGTTGCAGTGTAAACATGCCTGCACTGTAAGGCATTTTGTCAAGCCCTCAATTCATTTTTGTGGCTCTTCGATGCACCCTCTCTAATTTTGTAAAGCCTCTTTTTAAAACGTGGATTCCAGAACTAGACACTGTATTCCAGTAATAGTCTAACCAGTGAGCTACACGGAGGTAAATTCACTTCTCTGCTCCTACTCTCTACTCCCTATATACATCCAAGGATGACATTAACCCTTTTCTGCACAGCATTGCCATATACTGCTATAAACAAACTACCTTTACAGTTGGAAAACCTTGTTGTGTCCTGTCTTTCACTGAGCCTCGGCTGCCCTCAGTCAAGTACCGAGCTCTGTGCTGGGTCTCTGGCTGTACCACAATCTTCAGCTCCTTGCCTTCACTTTTAGTAGGATACTGACCACACAACATTGGGCTCTTCTTCCCTCCGGATCCTTTCTGGTTTTCTGATGCTCTGAGAAGTCAAGCAGACCATTGAGAACATGTTATAAGAAGTTCCCATATAAAAACAAATCAATGTAAAGAAGGACCATAAATTAAAAATAAATAAATTGGCAGGTAAAATATTTATAAGAGCAGATATTTAAGCTAGACTTGTCTCACTGACAGAGAAGGAACCCTGGAGGGTAAGGCAGAACAATGCTTCCCTCTCTCCTACATTCTATGAAAATATGAACTGTTTTTCACATAACTAGCAAAGGGGAAATCAATTAGCACTACCAGAATAAGTTAATAATTGGAGAAAGGCACATAGCCTTATCCTTTCCACAGTATATTGTATAATCAGAAAATGTACAGAAAATGATATGCATATTTGTAATATGACCTAAAATCTAACAGAATTAAGGTTAAATAATATAAATTTCTTCTTAGATAGAAAAACAGCCTCATGACTGTCTCCTCCTGAATTTGCATGACCATGTAAGTTCACAACTACTATTTGGCAATTTCTGTCAGATCAGATTGAGAAATTTATATGAAAAAGCTGTCTCAAAAGTATTTGGCTTAAGCAGATTTGCCATAATTGCTCTGACTTCAAAAGACAAGCAGTGCATGCAACAAGACCGTCTCTTCCCAGGTTTGTGGTCTTCAAAATGTATTCTATCTTGTGATCAGTTCCATAATTAAAACCTGAATGAAGAAGCCCTCCAAAGTATAAAATTTTCCAATCAATTTTTTGTCCATTTTAAAGGATCAAGAGAGAATGTTTCACTGACTTTATACAATGGAGGTTTGTAGAATATCATGAACCAAAGTCTGATAAACACATTTATCAGTAGTGAAGGAAACTATTCCCTTGACAACTGGGATAAGCTGGGAGAGGGCTTAATCAGTTTATGCAGAATGTAAGCTTTAACTTTATCACCAATCAGTTTCTGCATTTATGGCTGTGAAGAAAACCGTCTACATGTCAACTAGCCAGTGTTGCCTTTTCAAGTGTGTGGATAGCCTGAAATAAGGGAAAGGCGTGAGATTCCTAAGGAATGCTGTTTCAAGGCATCTCATTAGCAATTTGGCTGGGGAAGGAAAGGAAACCTCCCCTTCCTCAAGGCCATTCACCAATTGTGGACCTATTTCCTGGCACCTTTGCCAGCCTTAAGCTTGGAGTGGCTATTTGCACTCTGATGAGAAGATGTGATGGTCAATGGATTTACACAATGGTGGACCTGCAAAGCATCACCCAGACTGAAATTCTCACTGTACAATACTGCAAAGCAAGGCTTCATAGTTTAGGAAATGGACATCTTCTTTACAGTTTCCCCAACTCCTAGGCTAACCCCTGTATAGTTGAACCATAGTAGTTTTCCTACAAGACAGACCTTCACTGCTGTAGTGAAGGGTGCTTGTTTTTCCCTTAATACTGCTATATGTCTGATTTTCCACAAGGTTTCATCCATCATGATCTCACCTATACCAAATCTTGCAAGATCCTTGAACACTTGCAACAAGTCTGAATAATCTTCTCACTAAGGATCTAGTGGATGATTTATCAAGGGCTGCAGAAACTTAATTTTGTGTGTTTATAAAATTTAACCTCTCAAGACTCAAACTGCCCTATGAGCCCATTATTTATCCAATCTAAACAGAATCCCAAAGTGCTTCACCAGACCTGTTTTGTAGGCTTGTTTTCAAATTAAAAGAAAAGATGTAGAACTTAGAGGTTATAAAAGCATTCAAATAGTAATAGTACCATTTTATGGCAAAAAAGCCTCATTATTCAGCTTCAATGTAGCCAAACAGGCTGTTACCACAACAAACCCTTCAGTTTTATTTTCATTCTACAGAAACCCTCTTCCAGTTGGGACACAATGTACACAAGTTCAATGAAACACTAAATAAACAAATGTAGAGAGCAGTATGATTTACACTACTGTTCTACTTAACCAAAAATACTAATTACATTGGAGAATTGATAATCTGAAATCCTGCATAGTTTCTGTTAGGAAATTATTCCAGTATACTAGCAATTGAAAGAAAGATGTTAAATTTTGAGTCAGTACATTTTCTCTGCTTTTCATGACATCCAGAATTTTAAATCATGTAATTAAACATGGGAATTAGAAAAGGAATGGTAAGCAATCTAATGATTATGAAAATATAGTCATATTGTTAAGAGCTCTGAGATTGGGATTCACATCTTTTTGCCTTTACAGCTGACCCAATTACCTATAATGTCACATGAGAATCCTCAATGCAGAAATATATGGGTTACACATTTTGATCTCTCTCACTCAGAATTCCAGCTAAACAGATTAAGAGACTTTATGATCATAGAAATTTTGATGGGAAGAACAGACAGATATGTGACCTATTAAAAGTATATACACATTTAAATATTTTGGCCTCCCCAGACTACCTATGTGTTTTCTTTAATTATTTTCCTTTTGAATCCCGAGTTACCTTGCTTGGTAAAATACTCCACACGTACTGTGTTACTTTAATAAAATGCTTTTATTAGAACACATTCCATGACGCCCACTCTATATCAACATTCTATTTCTGTTTCGTTCCTTGTCTTTATAATTTAAAATGTGCGCCATCTGAACCACTGCTGGTTCAAATGAAGATTTGAGATTAACAGTGAGATTGAGACTTGGCAGGATTCCAGTGGAGGAACAGGAATTCTCCTGTTTGCCCTGGAAAATCATTCAAAAATCAAAGCCTTTTAAAAAGGCTTTCACAAACCCTCTTTGCACTTTTATGGAAGTGGGTTTTTTCCCCCTAGCTCTAACAGAAGATTAGACGTCTCTTCTGAGGCAGCTAGTATTTCCATTGCATGAATTACTGTATATAACAAATGTCATCATCCTCCCTCTTCTCCTGAAGCCAAGATGTGAGTCAACTAGTTGGCTGGGCTCCCCAAGGCAGAAAAGCAAAAAAGAATAAAATAAATCTAGAGTCACTCCTACAATCTGTGTTTGCAGTGCTGAATCTCTGTACTCTTCATGTAGACGTTCCCCCTCATAAGAACATAAGAAAGGCCGTAGTGGGTCAGACCAAAGGTCCATCTAGCCCAGTATCCTGTCTACCCACAGTGGCCAATGCCGGGTGCCCCGGAGTGACTGAACCTAACAGGTAAAGATCAAGTGATCTCTCTCCTGCCTCCCATCACTCTCCTATGACAAACAGAGGCTAGGGACACCATTTCTTACCCAGCCTGGCTAATAGCCATTAATGGACTTAACCTCCATGAATTTATCCAGTTCGCTTTTAAACTCTGTTATAGTCCTAGCCTTCACAGCCTCCCCAGGCAAGGAGTTCCACAGGTTGACTGTGCACTGTGTGAAGAACTTCCTTTTATTTGTTTTAAACCTCCTGCCCACTAATTTCAATGGGTGGCCCCTAGTTCTTCTATTATGGGAACAAGTAAATAACTTTTCCTTATTCACTTTCTCCATGCCACTCATAATTTTATATATCTCTATCATATCCCCCCGTAGTCTCCTCTTTTCCAAGCTAAAAAGTCCTAGCCTCTTTAATCTCTCCTCATATGGGACCCATTCCAATCCCCTAATCATTTTAGTTGCCCTTCTCTGAACCTTTTCTAATGCCAGTATATCCTTTTTGAGATGAGGAGACCACATTTGTACACAGTATTCAAGATGTGCGAGCACCATGGATTTGTATAAGGGCAATAAGATATTCTCTATCTTATTCTCTATCCCTTTTTTAATGATTCCTAACATCCTGTTTGCTTTTTTGACTGCCGCTGCACACTGCATGGACCTCTTCAGAGAACTATCCACGATGACGCCAAGATCTTTTTCCTGATTAGTTGTAGCTAAATTAGCCCCCATCATATTGTACGTATAGTTGGGGTAATTTTTTCTCAAAGTGCATTACTTTACATTTATCCACATTAAATTTCATTTGCCATTTTGTTGCCCAACCATTTAGTTTTGTGAGATCTTTTTGAAGTTCTTCACAGTCTGCTTGGGTCTTAACTATTTTGAGCAGTTTAGTATCATCTGCAAACTTTGCCACCTCACTGTTTACCCCTTCCTCCAAATCATTGATGAATAAGTTGAATAGGATTGGTCCTAGGACTGACCCTTGGAGAATACCACTAATTACCCCTCTCCATTCTGAAAATTTACCATTTATTCCTACCCTTTGTTCCCTGTCTTTTAACCAGTTCTCAATCCATGAAAGGATCTTCCCTCTTATCCCATGGCAACTTAATTTACGTAAGAGCCTTTGGTGAGGGACCTTGTCAAAGGCTTTCTGGAAATCTAAGTACAAGGCTTTCTGGAAATCTAAGTACAATCCCCTCCTCCCATTTCCACATAGTACCCACTTCTGATACTAAAGCATCAACTTTTAACAAGAATCTGCTACCTGGAACTTTATCAAAGTTTTTCTTACAAACCAGATATATTGTATAATGCATACTACTATAATTAAACCTTGTCCCCAGTATTCCAAAAGCATAAGGCTATAGAAACATAACCTTTATTAATGCATCCTGCTTAGCTCCTGTTATGGTAGGAATGAACATTTTGCTATTTCTTCATGATTAAACGGTACAGAGGTCACACGTCTGTAGCTTTACTAAGTCTGTGCTCCCTGTCTGGAGAAAACTTCTATGCACACACAATTCTTGTCTAGAGGAAGAACACTTCTTTCCATGGCAACTGATAATTGCCTTCTTTCCTGTAAGCATGGTGCAACGTTGTTTTCTAGCTTTCCAAACAATTATTTACTAATCTGAGAAGCTACAAATCAGTTTTAAATACTTAATATTGCATGGTATTATAAATTTTTCCTGGTGAACTTATCACCAGGATGTTGGACTGTTTTACTGATACATCTAAACCATTTGTGATAAACAGACACAAAAAACTGTTCCACTGATTAAGTACTTTTTTGCAGAAGTCAGGAGGAATAGACTGGGTGACAATGTTTGCTCTACATCCTTTGTTGAGCCTGGTTCTCATTTTACCAAATGAGATATTTACCAGTAAGCTTCAGACCACTCTGGAGAGTTTCTTAGAATCACTTTCTCAAAGCAACATTTTAAGTATGGAACTGCAATGATCCTGGGAATACAGACTAAAGGCTGCTTCCCTTCGGAATATGAAAAGCTCATTTTTCCAGTCAGTCATATTTTAATGTTCACCATTCCAGTGATGAACATTAAAACACATTGCAAGCACATACATAAAAGTAAACAATAAATCTACCCACTTGACTGCAGTATAAAAATAAGAACTAAAGAAGCTACAGGTAAAAAACCAAAACAACCTCCCCACCCACAACAAACTATTGTAAACTCATGGACATTTTCACTCTCTAAAGCAACTACTGAAATGTATTTAGGAAACAGTGTGAAGTGGTAGAGATGAGAACACACCACCCAGGCGTGCCCACATACGAACACACACATGCACATAACCCAGAAGCACAGAGAGGAATAGGATTAGAGATTTATTTCCAAAAATCAAATACAGAAGTGAGTTCACATGAAAAACAAAATTTGGTTCAGCATATAAGCTTAACATTTTATCAAACAAAAAGTGGAAAGACGTGTTAATTTAAATGATGAAAAATCTTAACAAGCAATTAACTTCTACATCAATCACTCTCTCTATTTGATAAATAGAAAGAGAGAGAGACAGAAGCAGATAAAATGTATCAACTGAGATCCTTACATAAAAATCTGAACAAGATATTTTTAGGAAGACAGTGTAGAACAATAGTAAGATCTCGTCAGTACTTATAGCTCTTTTTAAATAGACTTTTGGCATATGGAGCCAAAGAATTAAAAAACTTTCTATCCTTTGGGAATCTCAGTCCTTTAGGGAAAAAGCTTGGTTAATCTCATCAGTACTGGACTAAATCACTAACTAAGCCTAGAATATGTTATATTGCAATAAATCTTAGCTCTACTTCTCTGTAAAGCTTAGCAATTTTAGAAGAAACTTATGAGCTAAGATAGAAAAGAGAAGGAGAGGCTGTATTTATGCAAAAACCTGAGTAGAACACTTGAGAAAAATCAGGAGTATGTTTCATTAGCTTGGTGTTACATATGGTGATAGAACTTTAAAAAATGTAGATACCAACCCATTTCCTGCTTTTGAGTTGCCTTTGCTGTCCGTGCTGAGCTGAGAAAGGACATAGTGAGGCGCTTTGGCACTGTCGGCATCAAATATATCCATGCTGGATCCTTCACAATCTCGACGTTTGATCCCTGGCCTCTGCTTTGGATTTCGTTTGCGTGATTTACGTGGCACCTCAGTGTTATCGTTGTAGGAACTGGTGCTCATGTTACTGAAGTTGGAGGGGGAATCCTCCATCCACATAATGCAGCTCTGCTCTGATTCCAATCCACACCCTTCATCTTGGCAGGACATCTGACTGTTATCCAGCAAATCCTCAGGTGGTGGTGAGATGTACAGGACTGTATGTCTCTTCGGCATTGACTGTGGCTGCTGGACTGTGTTACTGGTTAACTGCTTTTCACTTACCCCTCGGTTACTTACCCCCACGGCTGAGGAGCAGCTCTCCACTTGCATAGCCTTGCTGTCCGTGACTGAGGTAGAGTAAATGGTAGGGCTGGAAGAGGTGGTAAAGGAGCTGCAAGCACCGCCCATTGAGGAAGAGGAGGGAGCTGAAGAAGCATCTGCGGTGTACAATTCAGAAGTAAATACAAGATACATGTTTGTACCTGTGCTGGCTATAGCAGTCCCATTGAAACAATGTGATTTGTGAACTGATTTTTCCCCCAAATGAAAATTTGGAATTTGGTAAGTTTGAGAATGTAAATGCTTCAATCAATACAAGATCTAACCAATACAATATTATTTTTGAAGCATCCAAATTGTACTTAAACTTTTGAACTATAATCGGTTATGTTTTTAGTTAACTTTAAGTCATAAAAAAGGCTGCAAGCAAACAACAAGGCTTTTATTGCTTCAACTGGACTAATCATTTAAGCGTAAGCCATTTTATCTAAAACAATGGAAACCCCAATGCAAAATGTATGCTTGTAGTCCACATTCAATGCCAATTAAACCATTCATTATTAGAATTTTTTGAGAAGACGGGACTGTGCTTAGCCACAAAATATTAAAATAAGTTTCTAACCTATGAAGCAGAGAACTACAGGTCATTTTTAATGCAGACACTCCCTGCTTCAGAGGCAAATCCTGGAATAAAAATATGAGAAAATAAATGAGAAAATTGCTGCTGATTCCAGATATCAATTATAAAATGAGAAATAAAATATGAAGTCAACTGAATTGTAGGCAAAATGGAACTGGTACCAGTCACTATATATGGGTTCTTTATTGTGTAGGTTCAGAACAGGGACAAAACTGATTTCTGGCATGCTGAGCATGGAAAGATAAAAGGCCACTAGGAACTCAGAGACTGAAGAAGTCAGCATCAGATTACATACCATCAGATTACATAGACCAGGAACTTGTTAGCTGGTCCCCTCAAATACAGAGAGTTAAAAGCCATATAGAACCAATGAGGGGACAGAACTCTTAGTTCAATCATGCCTTAAGGTCCTACACCTATCTACGCACCTATTCTAGCAAAAATTATTTTACTAACTAAACTGGGAATCTTATAGATCAGACTGCCCTGGATACAGGAGAGCAGGACTAAGAGTTCAACAAAAAAATCAGATGATTTTTGAAGAGCAACAGGATCATTTCTACTAAAGATTTTTTTTAAATAAATTAAAACTCAACATATCAATCAGAAAGTGAGCAAAAAGGAAGAAGGTTAAAATTCAAGTAGATACTTTCAATGATAGCAGCTTATTGCAGAACAACTCTCAGAACTTTACGTTTTACATTAGATGGTAACCCCTCCAGGGAAGGAACTATTTTCTCCTATTTTTATAGTGCTGATCACACCAAAACTCAAGGAACCAATACCACCACCTCAACAAACCTCAAGGGAAAATAAACCTAACTGGAATATCATAGTTTAATAGTCATTACTGCAGTATGAAGAGTAGTATCTGCTGTAAGGAGGAAGTTAGGTTTTCTGAGGCTTTTAAATTCAACAGCGGGAGTCTCTTATAAGCCACTCAAACTATGAAATTATTTACATAATGTTGGAAATTAAATTAATCTGTATTCTAACCACCTTGGACCACTCTGAGGAAATCTCAGAGAATTAAAAAAGGACGAAAAACAGTTTTTTGTTTAGCCATGAAGTGAATATTTATTCTCAGGTATGGTAAAAATGAGAAAACCATAAATAAAAGTGTATTTTTAATTAAAATGGAAGCATCAGAACCATATGAAAAGTCATTAAAAATGAAGGTTTTTTTTAAAACAAACAACAACTTAATTGGATGTTTTTCTATTTTAAGTGAAATGAAAAATAATCCTTGTCTGTGGTTAAGTTTTAAGAGAAATGTAGGTGTCGTTACAGTTTATCAATAAATTACTCTTTCAGCTATGTAGAAAGAGACTCCCTTCTTCAATCTCCTGGACAAGCTGAATGATACCAGTTCCATTTTCCAGTTTGTTCCTTGATAAATGTAGTGGCTGAAGCTGGAGGATTCAGTCACTGTGAACTGCATTCAAATTTAAAGACAAATTTTTCTGTTTTGTAGCATGCATTAATACAATGCTTCTTCTTTAAAAACATTTATAAAATTGGAAAAAACATCTTCGTCTAGATATTAATTTCAGTGACAATATTTAGGAGCTGATTTGCAACCACTTTGAGTTGAGAAAGATTGTTACCATACAGGTTTTTACCTTGTTCTGTTAGCAACAACAGCATTAGTTTCCATTTAGTATTTGTAAACTCACCCACATAGAAATAAATGTGCAATATGCACACAGCATGTGTACTGCATGCAGGGTTTGCAAATGGAATACATGCCGCAGACTTGTCCTGCTGCACAGCAATATTTTCCCTTCTTGGGTATCAATCCATTTACAGATGAAACCAGATACCATGCACAACAGAATGCAGAATATGAACATGTCCTGGATCCCTGCTCACAACAAAGACTTTAACTGAGTAATAAACAATTACCCAACTCACTCGAGTCAGATAACCAAGTTCTAAAATTGGGATAAAGGTGATCAGCCTTCTGCAGAACTTAGTGTTAGTGAGCTCTTCTAAAGCAGCATGCATGTGAAAAACCAAAGCGGAATAATTTAACACTTTATACATGTCATTCTGCATTGGGACAGGTATACCAAGTGGTGATCATATCCTGCATTTAAAATAGAAATCCTAGAAACCAAATAGATGAATTTTACCTGAATTTTTGTGGAAAAACTATTTAAATAATATTATTTATTAGCACAAAACTAAATAGCTGGTAACATCAACACTGTCTAAAGTCACCAGAGAACAATATTTCAAACTTTAATCATAAATACTACCAAGTTCCAAACAAATTTTCCTCCGTATTTTTAAGACAATTTGAATGAAATATATATTTCCTCCGTATTTTTAAGACAATTTGAATGAAATATATATTTTCCTAGAGGGACCAGTTGCACTGTATTCCAATGAACAGGGATGCCCTGTGTATCGGTAATGAGGGAAACAAATGGCAAGCTAAAGGAATACTGTTTAATACAATCCAAATATCCTTCTCCTTTGCTATATATTCTCAACAGTATTCAAATATCATCTATTAATATGCAACTGTTAAAATACGCATAGTTTTGTGAATTTCAGTGTTTCTCCTATCATATCTCAAAAATATACAAAAAGCAGCATGAGGATCATGCTAATCAAAGAAGCAGATGGTTTATTTTCTGCCCTTATACAAAATCAAGCAAATTTGAAATGTGTTTCTGAGGATAAATCAGTGTAAATGTGCTTTCTAAACATTTCAAGTTATGCCACCACTAAAAATAATGTAACTATTTCGTGTTTACAGGTAGAACCAATAGGCTTCCAGCTAATTTATCTTCTTCCAAGTTTAAAGAGTAAACAAGTAGGATCAGCCAGGGATGAATTCATGAAGTTACTACAATGAATAACAAACTAACATATTCTACATAATTTCATTTTGTTTTTTAAACTCTAAATATATCTGGAGCCAGTGACAATCTATGCATACACCTGATACACAAAAGGGATCCCGTGATTGAATATGGTGCATTTAAACATTCTTTATTCTAAGTTTTCAATACTTTAATCTTCACTGGTCCTCTTAAAACTTGAGAGCATTTTTCCATTTCCTACTTTTTGAGAAATTATCCAACAGAAAAAGGAATTGTTCCCAAGAATACAGGAACTGAGCATACAACAACCAGAAAACCCCAACTTGTGTCCTGCAAAATTAAAGTACAAACACAGGCCTTTCCCAATTTAAGCATTTTCTTTTTGATTTAGAGTATAAATTATTCACTGTAGAGGCACATTAGGCTGCTATTTTTATCTGATAGCTTAGTTACCTGTGCTCTAACAGTGCTTAACAGAACCCACAAATAGTAATTTTGTTTACTTAGATATTGTTACTATACTCTGTATTTGCATATTTGAAATAAATACTGAATATTAATAAGATCTAGCTACAATTTTCTTAAAATTATTTTAGAATTACAATTTTATATAAGCCCAGTGCATTTTTGATGTGGTATGTAGCCACAGGACCATGAATGTAAATAAAACAGGACTGCAAGTGTATTTTGTATTAAAATCCTTTCAGATTAGAGTATGGTGGGTCACTGTGAGCTATTCTGAACATCACCTCTACTCCACAGGAAATTAGCAGGGATGAAGAAACTAACTTTCATAATCTGTTGCCTTCGCTCCTGCAAATACTTCTCCATAAAGCCAAACAGATTGATAATAGAACAAGCAGTTTAACACAAGGCATTTCCTGTTCTCTTTCAGGCAAAACAATTTAGATGTTAATAGTCAGATGCATTCTATAGTTTGTAAATGAAAGAACCTAAACTAACCAAGAATTGTAACTTAACATATTTAGTCAGTTCTGAAGTTTATAATATAAATCAAGGAAGATTCATTTCTTTGCACTATTTCTAGGACTGATACATAATTTCCAGTTGGTCATGGCATCAGTTCACTCATGTTTGCTTCCTACAGGCTGAAAGCTGCCTATTAGTCCCAAGTAGGGTGATCAGATGCCCCGATTTTATAGGGACAGTCCCAATTTTTGGGTCTTTTTCTTATATAGGCTCCTATTACCCCCTCCACCCCTGTCCCGATTACTGACATTCGCTGTCTGGTCACCCTAGATCCAAGTGACCATCTCACTTTCAGGGCAGTAAAGCAGTGTTATTTTCATAGCTTCTGCTTTCTAATTGGAATTGGAATAATTTAGGTTCTTTCTGAAAATAAAAAGCAGCCAGAAAGCAGGCAGTGGGAAAAGGGGATGCAGTGCCCACATGGCACAAATGCATGCTGCCAAATTCACAGGCTAGTTTCAGGAAGAGTGGGAATGCATAGCAAAGAGCACCCCCATGTGCAAAATTAGTGCAGGATTTTGTTTTACCTCAATTTGTTTATTGAAAAAGAAAAACATTAGCTCCTGAATTATTGACTAAGGCCATGTTATATATTTCTACAATTCTGTGAAGTCAAACAGAACTTCCAACCTTTAAAATAATTATGGGCGGCAGGATGATCACTGCTTGCCATGGAGGGAGCTGCAGTCTTTAAAAATAGCTTATGAAGAGCCAATCCTTGTTCCATGAAATCCTTGTTCACTCTGTTCACAGAAATCCTTCAATACTACAAGGATTCACAAACTCTCTCTCAAAAAAAGCGCCTTCCTACCGACATTTAAATCATGCCGCTATCTTGCGATGTGAGTCACATCCCACAGTGGAAACAGCAAGATTTCAAATACAGCTATGTGAGAAATCTTTTTTTTTTTTAAATGTATTCCAACCCTCTGTGCATGAACAGCCACTACATACAAGTCGTCACTAAAAACTCTCCTTATTGTTCAGGACCTAGCATGAGTGCCATGCAGTCCACTACAGGCTGTTAGAAAACAGTTGATGACAAAATGAAAATTCAAACAACAAACAGGCTAAAGTTTGGGACATTTATAGGTAAGACCCTACTTAACTTGCGATACAGTGGAAATTGCAGATTCTGCAATATTAGCTTCCACTGCAATTCTGACAGCGGGAGCCCCTGCTCTCAGCCCCAGGACCCTGACAGCAAAAATCGCAAAAAATAATAATGGACTTTATTACTTCAGATAAGATCCATTATTACTTTCTTGTGATTTTTCAAGCCTTTTCTGCAACCCAGCCTCAATGTATTGACAATCATCCTGCAATTCAAGTAGGGCCTTATTTTTAGGATGAATGCACAGAGTATGGCCCTCCATCAATGTTATTTTTATATTTTACATGTTATATTCTTGGCAATATTTGACTTTTTCAGAAGGATACTACATACAAAATTTTCAGCATCAACCCTGGTGTTGCCAAAGGTTTAAAAGTTATGAACCAGAACTTACAAAGTGGCTGCAAACCTGCTTTACACATCTTGTATGCCAACTTTGGGGTTCTACTTTTCTTCTTTTAGAATTACTGATGTAAAGTCAAAAACTTCACAAAAAAAGTTTAGTTTTCAATCAATCCACTATTTAGAAACAAAAAAGAAAGAAAAAAAGACTTATGAAGAAGTCTGAAAACAAGACCGACCTATACCCTGGGTGAGATTGGATGGGTTAAGTGTCTCTGGCACTATTTGTCTTCACTATTGACAGACACTGTCACAACCCACCACACGATGCCTGTCTCTGAATGGCGAAGCTAGAATGCAAGTTAAGTATTAATAGAGAAAACAACTAGCATCCCAGTAAATATAATCAAGCAATCCAATTCACCAATTAAAAAATAGTCACACAGTTTCAAGATAGGCTGATTATTTTAATTTACATTATGCAAAACAGTTTCAATTCTCTTACAATTACATGCTGAAATGAGCAGTACTTTATATTTAGATTAAATACATCATTCAATCTGTTTTTATATATGCACCACCAATTATTTACACTCATGTTTAAGGATACAAAAGTAGTAGTTTCTTACCTGCAACTTTTTTTGTTAGTGGCTCTCATCTACCAATTCAGTTTAGTAGGTTTTCCCACTCAGAGTGGTGTCAGAGGCAATCAAGCAAGTCAGGTAAAATTCTACACCTCCTCAGCTGCTCTCTCTTCCAGCTCTCATCTTTCATCTCCCCAACTTCCTGACATAACCAAACCATCTTAGGAGGATTAGAATTATGAAAAAAATATCTCCAGGTAGGAAATGATCTCTGTTCCTCAAAACCATCAGTTCCTTCCAAAAATGTAGTAATGTTGTGCTGGACTAAGTGAGGTTTTTACATCACTATGACAAGGAATTTCTCCCCAGTAACTACACACTAGGTTTGTCCTCTTTTTCCTGTGTTTATTTTTGCATTATTTGATAATAAGAATGGTGCATTTTCATAATAAACTAATGCCAAAACCTTAATAAATAGGTAGGCTTTATTGCTTATATGTCAATCTAGAGAAGGCTGGAAGCACCTTTGGACTAGAACAGAAACCTAAAGGTCTACTACTTATTCCACTGTATTTTTAGAACTTAGAGGGAACATATACCACCAACAGAAATTTCCATTAAATGGAAAGATTGTCTGCGAAAAACTTTCCTTTCTTCGACTATCCCAGTACACATCTACACATGATCAATATTACACACAGAATTCAGAATGATGAGGTAACATCCTTACCTCAACTGTCACCAAGCTAATTAGATACTGGCCTCTCCTGGCCTGTTGAAATTATCTTTATGATAGTGCATACCTAGAAGTGACATACTGGGAAGTGCAGTCTATAAATACCTTGCTCAGAAATTATTTGTATTACAAAAGTGCCCATAGGCCCCAGTATGCTAAGCACTGTACTATCACATAGTCAGAAGCAGACCCTGGCCCAAAAAGTTTTTACAAGGCTAATATACATTGTAAAGAAGAGAAGCAGTTGATATTTCTTGGCTAAAACAAACCTGCTATAGATAGTTTTTCCTCAGAGCTGCACATTCTCCGAAGTTTGTCCCCCTTGAAATTCCCTCCCCTGAAACATATGGAAAGGCACTTTCCAATCATTCATTTGTTGTGTTGTGATTGAAGTGATGGTTTCCTGCATAGCTGACTATGAACTGCAAGAATTAAAAGCTTTCCAAGACTTGGGACACCAGACCAAAACCAGATCTAGCTTTTTATTTCTCATAATCAAGTCAACACATGACATCATAAACCTGCTATGTTAGCAGGTTCACACCTTTGAAGATTCTGGTAACTGCTTCTAGTTAAGAGGAAAGAACCAGTGACTGACACTGGCAATGAAATCCATCTAGAATAAATGAGAAATTTCTGCTATTGATATACGAAAATAAGCATAAGAAAGGATGATGTCCTGGGTCCAATTATGCAAAAATTCAGTTTGCAATTAACTGATTTGGAAATTTTAGCATGAGTATTACCCAAAAGCTTCTTCGATTTATGGAGGAAGAAAATGAACCTCACCCGTAGAGTATGGCTGCAAGAGGAGACAAATGATTAATTGTATGGCTCTTCTATTAATTAACAAATGAGCAGCAAAATATTTTCAGAATTAAATGTATAAAAATGATTATTGCAAGTATTATGGAGCTGCTCCCTCTCTCCCAAAGGAGAAGTTAAATTACCTCTTTAAACCTGCCTCCTTATGTAGTATTTCTGAAGAAAGGAACAATCCATATATCCCTAGATGTAGTATAAATGTAACTTCTTAGCAAATTCAACACAACTGTAGATGTTTCAATTAGTCCACTCCACAGGGACAAACTTTCGAAGATTCAGAAGTATTATTCCTTTTGTTTGGAATACCAGATTCCACCTGCTCCATAATACTTCATATGGATGGCAGCTGACAGAATCCCACAGATCATCTTTTTTAAAATTTTTTTGGGTGGGGAAAGACATAAGAAGAATATCCATTTAGATATATCTTTGGGGAAATTTTTATCAAACAGGTCTGTGCTACTCTCTCAAGATACCAATATCATTTATTTTTGTATACTGTTCGCAAAAAAAAAATTGCTCAACCTGTCTGATTACGTTCTATATATGGCAGATGCAATTTAAGGGGGTTCTGTGAACAAGCTTCAGGGATGTGGAATTTGTGTCCCAGTGTTTACTATAAGAAAACAAACTGATTGTTTTATTAGAGCAAGGAAAGCTGAGATGGGAAATGAAAACAGCCAGAAAACCAAATTAGATGCAGGAAGGTTGTTCATAATGGTGGGAAAAAAATATGGAAAAAGGATCTATTTCCACAGTGGGAAAATTAGTAGAAGAGATCAAAAAGAGACACTGGAAGGATGCAATTCGTACTGCACCCCAAAGATTTGCAAGCTATCCTTTGTTAAGATTCTACTGGGGGAAGAAGGGACAGGACTATAGCTGGCAGTCAAGACACTCCCTTGAGATTTTCTGTGTAAGGGTAGAGAAGATTTTATTGTACACACTAATTCAGAGAACAGGTTCACCCTTCACATTTACCTTTCAAAAAGCAACACAGTTTAAAGTGCTTAGGAACAGGGGCTATTGTATTTGAAGCATTCCAAATAGAAGATGACAGAGGGCTTTTGAAAGGCTACACAAGAGAAGAGACTTAGATTAGCATTTTTAACAGAAAGATAAAGGCTTGTTTAAATCAGTTTCGTACAAACCCACGTCCTCCAAATGTGAAAAATCTCATCAACATCTGAGAAATAGTTGAAGAATCAAGCACCTTCTCCTACAAAGGTCTGAAAATGCTCATGCCAGGAACATCAAAAGTGTGGGTTCCTGGAGCCCCAATTGCTGATCTAGTATGCAACTGATTCACTCCAAATACAGCCTCGACTGAAACGGCTTCATCACCTGGGGCTGCAATCAAAAGATCCTAGTAAATGATCCATATTTCCTCTTAGTAATATGCTCGTGCTGGCTCACATGTTACTCTTTTTCCTGCCCTCTGGATGAAGATGCTCCCACATGCAGCAGTCTATACAAAGAGTTCACAAGGCTAATCCTTAGTGCTGATGCATATAGGGAGCCCCTTTTCCTCCTCCTATTTTCTGGAACTGTGATGGAACTGGGTACCTGAGAAAGAAGCTGAGGATATCAATGTTGCAACACAAAATTCTGGATTCCTAGTTTGTTATACTTGCCTGATTGACATTCAAAGAGTGGGTAAAACTCTTCATCTGAATTGATGAATATGAGATACACATTGTATTGCTTATATTATAATTATCAAATGTGTTCATGAAAATCCAACTATCAAGACCCAGTTTTAATATTTTTAAACTGACCTGTAAGTTGTAAAACATATGCTAACTGGTAGAACTAGAAGTCTGTTTCTGTCAGACCTTCATACCTGAAAACAGCTCATCCAGCTCCTCCAAAAATCTGAAGAGTTAGCTGCAGCATGATTTTTATGCAATGCACTTACATGGAACAAAACTTCAGAGCAAAGCATCTGTTGGAAAACCCTACAGTAATCTGATTTTCAGCCAGATATTGTGTCACCTTGTGGCCAGGGAAGCAGAAAACAAATTATGTAAAATCTTAAATGAGAAAGAAAAAACTCTGATCACTTCCTATGATTTAATCTTCTCATTGCCTCTAATAAAGTGCACCTGCATCATTTTATTTATTTATTTTTACGCTATATACTAAATGCTAGACCTATTTCTAGTTAACGTCATTTCTTAAAAATAACAATGTATTTAATGGGCTCACTTACAGTGATGTAAGTTTAGACTTACAACATTACAAAATACATTGTAGTGTTAGGATCAATAAACGTAGCACACAAAAGATTTACACAAAACACTAGAAAGAACAAAACAGGCTGATGACAGTGGAACTTTAAGATGCCAAGGTCACCTTTCTTCCCAACTTTACCATTCTACAGTGACAGCCACTTGAATGCGTGCCTGTGCTCTTTTACTAACCACTTTTCAAAAGTGACAATCAAGATGAATGACCGGTCAATCTTGGTTTTTTAAATTACACATAAATACACACAACTCTCTTTCTCTCTCTCCACAATATACACAGGGAATCTGGCGTGACTTTCCCACATTTTTTCCTATTAACAGAAAGGAGCATCATCCAAGTAGACTCCTTATACTGCAACAGTCAGGGCCAACTATAGCAGCTGCCTGAAGAGACTGCAGCAACCTTAGGACAATTGAGGCATACAATAGAGAGCAGTGCACCCAAAAAGGAACTAGTGCAGCATGGGGAAGACGTCTCCTTCCAAAGAAGGAGAAATAGCAGCCTTCTGACTGAAGCACCTGTGCCCACTTCCTTTGGGAACCTGGAGAATTTTGGGTATAGGGGGAGAAAAAAACTCCTCCTTCACAGGAAATGAGAGAAAACTGAAGAGAGGGCTGGGAAAGTATAACCCACCAGAACTGGAAATTATGGCTCCCCTGGGAATAGGAGAATCAATCCCTCCAAAACATTAAAAAAGAAGGCATGTGTAATGCTCTAGGTGAGCCAGCCTGTTGTCCAGTCTACTAACTTCAGCTCTAAGTGTAAACTTCCCAGACCTCCCACTGAAGCTGGACTACTGTGCTCCCCTTTCTGCAGACATTTGGTCAAGGGGAAAAATGGAAGGTAGAGTCTCGGAATACCCCATCCTAGGATCCATCTCTTTGCACTGGACAAATCCCACATGCTCAGAGAAGGATCCTGGCTGTGTGGAGGAGATGGTGGGGAGGACAAGAGACTCGAGTCTCCTCTCACCTCCCGGTGACAAATCAGAAGTCTGCTGGGAGGGAGCGCAGCAGGGCCACCAGCACTGATGCAGCAGCAGGAGAATGGTCTTCCAACAGTGGCCAATGCCAGGTGCTTCAGAGGGAATGAACAGAGCAGGTAATCATCAAGTGATCCATCCCCTGTTGCCCATTCCCAGCTTCTGGCAAACAAAGACTAGGGACACAATCCCTGCCCATCCTGGCTAATAGCTACTGATGAACCTGTCCTCCATGAATGTATCTAATTCTCTTCTGAACGCTGTTATAGTCTAGAACTGTCAATGCTGCAGAGTAACCCAAACACACTTAACACATTCCCAGCTTTTTAAGTGGATCTGGATTGACTGTCAGCAGATGCTAAAAACCCTAGCAGGAACAGACATTTAGTTCTGTTTGTCTAAACTCAAATGCTCAAAAATTGTCTCAGTAAAGATACAAACATAATTAGTGGTTACATTTCTATCTGTGGATTTAACTGTAACAGTTTTTTTAAAAAAATCTATGTTTCTGCAACAGTTGTTGCTGTACCTTTGAACCAGATTCATTATTAAGAACTGAGCTAAAATCTCTTGTCTTTTAAAATCTCTTGGAATCAAACACTTGTAAAAGAAATTACTACTTTTTATAAATCAAATGATTAGCAAGCTCCACAGTACACAACTAAATCCACAGACTCTGTTAGAAAATGTTTGGCAAAACATGAACGGTGATCAGTGCTGTAAGTTTCTCTTCCAGATTTAAATCTTTTCAGCACCCAACCAGGAAGTCTGTTTACTGCACAGTGCATTTCTGGGGTATGTTTTTAGAAGATTAATGCACATAAATCTACAGCAAAAGCTGCATAATGCAGTTACCAGTATCCCACCTCAAACATTAATTTTCTAGAACATCAACCGACGGTCAGCACACCTCTCTCAAACTTAATAGAAAGTTATAAAGATTACAGGAATCCAATTATTCAAGAAATCTCAGCCCCTTAGGGAAGAGGTATATGCCTTGGACACAATGACTGGTTTGCCTTTTTGCTAAACTGAAACTGCTTACTAGTCTAGCCAGATGATTAAAGAGTTCCAGCTATGCAGTAGCACTCTGGAGAGCACTGGTGCCAACCTCACAAATCAAAACTTTATCCTTAGCAATGGACTAACTCTTCCTTATTTATTTTTTTAAAAAACAAAGATAAATAAAAGGGACTTTTCTGCTTTATGTTTAAAATATTCTGCGTAAGGAGATGTTAGTATTTTGTAAATAAATACAGCTTAAGTGTCATACCCCAAACTTTCTCCAAAATGACACATTATAAAAAGAAATGTGCTTAATTCTAAACTGTGTACCTAATTTAAATCATACTTTCAGACATTTTTAATAAATATGAAATCACATTAACTATTTATGTTTTAATATGCAATAAGAAGATTACAGTACATGCAACAACTGAAAATATATCTAAGAATGGTTTAATGCTGAGAGCTTCTTCAGGACATACAAAGGAAAACATGGTATTTTTCTTCTATAGCCTGATAAAAGACTTAAGGCCAAAATACCATCTCGTATTCTATCTTCTATGCTACGTGGAATTTATTGTTTTACACACATTGACTCAGTTCTGAATTGGTGCCTACCATATCTGAAGAGAAGAGTGCATTCTAGGAGTACACACCTATGGTGTTGAAGACTGTTCCAGTGGGAAGAGCACAGTATTACATTTCTTGCTTGTAAGTACATTATGCATGTAATGCAAGTATGATTAAGGTAAAATTTTATTGTAATATACATCACTTTGTTTGATTGTTAGAAATCTCCTAGAATGAGCTCTCATTTATTTCTCCTTGATCATCTCAGACTCCAAACTTTGCCAGCACTGTTCATGTTGGCCAGAATACTACACATTTTAAGGATATAACAGAGCAAAGTGGAATGCTTACCAGCAGCAACTACAGCTGGAGGAGGCAAACCTGCCTCACCACCGCTTGTTTGGCTCATGGATGCTACAGATGTTTCTCTGGAGGGTGGTAACTGCAACTCCTTTGGGAGGAGGTCATAGACAGATTCTGAGAAAATAAAAAGGAGAAAAGGGATTTAAACACAGAGATCATCTGTCATTTTTGTAAACATGAAGTATATTAAAGATTTTAGTCTAGGAATTTAGACCATCGATGTGGCATCTCAAGAGGCTTCATAAGAAGTCGAGTAGGCAAATTTCTTGGAGATCACTGACCCATAAAATCAAGTTGATTTAAAAGAAAATCAGCTTAAAATATACAAGTTTTCAAGACTGAGCAAATTTGTATTTTCCCTTTCAAGGCATAGAGTGATCATCTATGAACCTGCAACATATATGGGTGCCTTTGAAACAAACGCAGATGATGAAACCCAGAACAAAAGTACCTGAGATCTGGAGACAAAACTACTCCAGTATTCAAGCAGTGGAAATAGCTTCCAGTGGAGAATAGACTAATATTTAGGAAATAATGTAAAACTTTTATTTAAATAAATTTTTCACCATAACCAGAATCATGGTCACAACATACGTCACCCCTTAAACTCCACCTCCCCTGCCAAATAAACAAACAAACAAACCAACCTACCCCAAACAAAGATTCCACAAACTGAAAATGTATCAGAAAAGAGACAGAACCCCTTAGAGATGCTGTTTTTGTTGAAGGCCTGTAGACTTTACAGTAATGTGTGGCAGTATAAATAATTAAGTATCTGTTGTGAAACTGTTATGGCTGCTACATACCACATGCCTGACATAAATCTACAACAGCAAAGTTTAAGGTGTTAAGTCACCTAATACCAAATTCATTCTGCTTTTCCACATTTACTGTTGATTCAAAGGTAATCTATTCACCTGTAATCACATGATTATTTAAAACGAGCCCCATAATAAAAGCTGCCACTGCATTCAGACAATAAGAATATGCCATCAATCTACTTTACAGTATATTTATTACCACATTTGCAAAGCCAGAAACATGGGTCTTTAATAAGATATCAACACACAAGTATAGAGTCAACTCTCAAAAGTAATGCATATCATTACTATTTCATGCACCCAATACAGGCATACAAATACTCTGATATACACATGCAAATAGGTTTTCTAGCATTTTGGAATGCACATGTAAACCCCTTCTTCACCTGTATCCAGATGCTTGTATGCCTAATCCAGATGTGTAAAGTTCTATACGCATTATTGAAAATTTGTCTGACAACAAACTACCATGCTGTCCAATGAAATCTAAAGTAATCAAGACTTGCATAGTGTTTCTTCTGTAAGAGGAACTTCATTTAACTATGAAAATACAGTCAAGCTGACAATGCAACTGATCAAAAACCTCTATCCAGAGTCAATTCTATAATGGATGGAATATATATATGTTCGGGACAAAAAAGTTTTGAGAAATCTAATCCTGAATAACTATAAAACATATATAGCAATTGCTTATCATGTTCTCAACCTCAGAAGCTCACTAAATGGAGCACAGTGAAGAAACTCTCACTGATTATTTGAATAGTAAATGGCCTATGAATAAGAAAGTTACTTATCTTCATAATTGGATATACGTAGTCTCTATCTGTATTCCGCTGTGGATACAGGTGCACTCCATGCACCTGGAGCCACAGAATCTTAAAAGTAACGTCTGTTGGGCTACACATTTGCCCTTGCTCCCCTGGTGCTTTCAACCAAAGAAAGAAAGGGGGGCGGACTAACAGCCTCCCTAATTCTTTCTCAATCATGAATCAAAAGATTGTCCAAAGGAGAGAGGAAGGCGGACAGGTAGTAGAATATGGCTAGGGACCACACGTGTAGAAAATCCTCCAGTTATGAAGGTAAGTAACTTTCTTTTTTTCTTTGAGTGCTGGTTCTGATGTGTATTCCACTGTGGGTGACTGACAGTACTCACATAGGAGGGTGTGAAGAGGCAGGTGGCAGAACTGTTTGAAGGCAGAACGGTCATTCCAAAGGATGAGTCAATGAAGGAGTCCTGTCTTAAAGCATAATGCCTTGCAAACATGTGGATGAAACTTCACATAGTTGCTTTGCAAATGTCACACAGAGGCACATCTTGAAGCGATACCATTGACATTGCATCCGACGAAGTGGGTATTAGCCCACGAAAGCTCATGCTCTGAAAAAATTTCAGTTAGTCTTTAAGGCGCCACAGGACTCTTTGTCACATTGACATTGTGTGTGTTTTCATGGAAGAAGCCTTTACGCTCAGCAGAGGGAGGAAGATTAGATAGTTAATAGCACAGTAAAATACAGCCTAAGATCCATTTAGCTATTCTATGAGAGGATGTACCTTGACCTCAAACTTTTTCTGCTATGGAGATATACAGTCTGGGAGATTTTCTGATTAATATCGTTCTTTGCAGGTAAACATTTAACGTTTGGCACATGTCGAGGAATGAAACCTCCTCTCTCCTGCAGATGTGTGCGGTTTTGGAAAGAATACATGTTAAGTGAACTGACTGGTTCAGCTGAAATTACTTTGGGTGTGAACCTAGTCACTGAGATGACATACATAGGAGACTTAGGAACCAAAACTATTTGGGTCAGTTGGGGATGATGAGGATGACTGTGTCCTGTCCTGATGAGTCTTCCATAAGACCCAAGGCAGGAGGGGTAAGAAAGGAAAGGTATAGTTCAGATCCTCTAGCCATGGAAAAAGTACAGCATCACCTTGAGAGTGACATCTTAGGGCTCCTCAAGAACCTTGTATGTTGCACTTCCTGTTTGTCTATGAGGCAAATAGGTCCCTTATAGGAGTTCCCCACACAGCAAAAATAGTGCTCACTGTAAAGTTATGTAACTCCCACTCAAGACCAACAGCAAAGTATCTGTGAGGGAGTCTCCTAGCACGTTTGATACCTGGAAGGTGAACGGTCAACAAGATTATCTGATTGCTGATGCATCAATTCTATAGACTGACTGCATCTACACATAGCAGGATGGAACTCACTCCTCTCTGTCTGTTGATGTAAAAAATGGCTATCATATTGTCAGACATTATGAGGACATGGTAACTTTGAATGAATGGAAGAAAGCTTTGCAAGGCTCTCAAATTGCGCACAGTTCTAAAATACTGATGCACATCCCAGACTGTTGAGATGTTCAAGCGTCCTGTGCTGTGTGGTTGTCCATGTGAACTTCCCAACCTAAAAGGAAAACATCTGTAATGATCGTTCTGTCTGGTGAGGGAGAAAGGAAGAGAATACCTATACATACCTGGTGGGGATTCTTCCACAAGAGCAGATGTTCCCTGTGATGAGAACAGCTACTTCAGTGTTCATGAACAGTTGGTTTGGTGAGTACACTGTTTAAAGCAGAGGTGGGCAAACATTTTGGCCCAAGGACCACATCAGGGTTGCAAAATTGTATGGGGGGACGGGTATGGAAGGCTGTGCCATCCCCAATGGCGTGGCCCTGTCCCCTATCTTATCAAAGCAGCAGGAGCTGCAGCGCTGCCCAGAGCACTGGCGCTGGTGGCGCACCACACTGAAGCTCCACAAGAGGGGGCAAGATGGGGGAGGGGCCAGGGGAAGCCTCCCCAGCTGGGAGTTCAGGCGGGCCAGACAGGATGGTCCCATGGGCCAGATGTGGCCTGTGGGCCATAGTTTGCCCACCCCTGGTTTAAAGCCATGCTTGCAGACAACAACTATAAGTCTGGCAAACAGCATGACATGTCATTGAAGCAATAAGTCCCAGGAGGGAAAAAAGAGATTCTGACTGGTGCTAGAGGGTTGCTTATGAGCTGGTCTACAAGACAGTTCATTGCCAGGAACCTGCACCTGGGCTGACAAGTCCTCACCATGACTGAATTTAGGGATGCTCTGATGAAGTCTAAGGTCTATGATGGAGTGAAGACAGACCTCTCTATGTTTATACCAACCCCCAGGGAAGGCTGGAACTGAAGCACTGATTAAATCAGCTCAAAGTCTTCTTGACGCGTCTTGGCAACAAGAAGCCAATCGTTGAGACAGATGAAGCCAGTGAAGCCATGACACCACATCTGACCTGCTACTACCAAAGAGACATTGGTAAAACCTCTGGGACTGGTAGCAAGGCCAAATGTGAATTGTCTGTATTGAAAATAATCAGGGCCACCAAGAATCCAAGAAACTATCTGTGAGCAGGGTGAACGTCCATGTGAATGTTCAGGTCCTACATGTTGAGAGCTGTAAAGTACATGCCCCTTTCTCAGGAAGGGATTAGAGATGCCAATGTGACCATGTGAAACCTGAGTTTGCAAATAAAGCAGCTAAGATAGTGGAGATCAAAAATGGTTCTCCAGATGCCCTTCTTGGATATTAGGAAGTATTTCGAGTAAAAACCCTTTCCTTCGTACTGAGGATGTGTCTACTCTATCACTCCTCGCAATGGGAGAGATTATTTCTTGTGTGACTTGACATCCATAGGGTGTATCCATTTAGAACTTGAGCAGCATGTTGATCTCCAGATGGCTTCCCCTGAGAATATCACCAATAATCATATGTCAATATAAAGTCAGATACTTTACAACAGACCATTAAATTATCTGATCATAAATGTGAGTCTTTCCATGGTAGGATATCTGAAGAATTATATTTATTCACTGAAATTAAAGGTGAACTGTAAATAAATAAACAAACAAATAAATAAAAGCAGCATTTACACCATCTGCTGCTTATTTTGCATAAAAGCTGCATTACTAATTTCCCCAAAAGACAAGTTTCTTCTTTTCCTTTTATGACAAATTTCAGACACATTACTCCCTGCTTTCTCATTTTGCTGGAACACTAGCATTGACAAAACAATATTAGCTAAAACCTAAGTTGCAATTCTCCCAGCCCTCAAAACATTGTGGGGGAGAAGGTTGAAGGAATGATGCTATGACGGGATTAGGGTTAGGCTAGCTGCAAATCCAGCTTCATCCAAGGTTCTCTAAAATACTCCAGGCATCCAAAGTGATCCAGAGAGACTTCAAATCCAGTACTTCTAATAAAAAAAAACAAGCACTACTACAAGATTAATAAGGATAATGTCTTCTTACATCACAAAGGCTCAATAAGTGGCAAATAGTTTTTCCTTTGGTGAATCACCTTCAGAGTAAAGAATCATCTTACACTTCACGCAGGTTTAAAGTTATTTAGATTCAGGTTGTGATGGGAAGGAGAATAAAAATGTCTGCTTATATTCTTTCCCTTCCCCTGCAACTTCAATATCCTGGTTAGATGCATAGACCACAGGAAGGGGGGAAAACTGAACACCAAAGGGAATGGGGAAGAGAAGTGGCTGCCACACCTCAGGAAGTAAGGGGTAAAAAGAGAGAGAGAACCAGAAAAAAAACAGTAAGGAACAAGAGGGGGGAAAAGCTGGGACCAGAGATAAGACAGAGCAAGGGGGATGTGGGAGAATATGAAAGGGGGTTACAACAAAAGTGATGTAGGAGAGGGAGTAAGGGAAGCAAGCAAAACAGAATAGAAAGGAAGCAAAGGAGAGGAGAATGTAACAGAAACACAACGGTAAATTGTGGTGATTATGAAAGAGTAAGATATAGGAAGAATCAGAGGGGTGGCCGTATTAGTCTGGAATTGCAGAAGTGACAAAGAGTCCTGTGGCACCTTAAAGACTAACTAAAATTTTAGAGCATAAGCTTATGCTCTAAAATTTTAGTTAGTCTTTAAGGTGCCACAGGACTCTGTCACTTCTAAGATATAGGAAGTTACTAGAACACTAGACAAATGAGCAAAAATATAGTGATAAAGGAAAAAGGTATTTGATGAAAGGAAAGAAAATGAAGAGAATAAAGAAAAGAGAAAAAATCAGAGCATGAATGAATTTAGGATATATTTTATTGTATTTCATTTGCAGACAGACCTCTCATCACTATTTTGTGGGGAAAAGGATGGGACAGCTCCTAGTTATGTTAGACAAAATACTAATTGTTCTGGTAGCTACCTAAGATATATATTAGGTCTGACATTCTGTTCTCTCCTCTTGGTAATTTTGATATGTCTTCAGTATGGACACTGGTCAGCTTGCTTGTCATAGAATAAATCCTTTCTCCTGGCAGGATACTTTGTATCCTCACCATTGGATTTAGGATTTCATACAGAGGCAATATCTACATTTGTGCCAGTGCAAAATAAACAGTTAATGTTTTAGTACCTGTCACAAATTGAATCCTGTTTTTTATGGAGAGCAAACACAAAAACAAGGTAGACTACAATGGTCCATACACTTCTGAGACTTGAAATCATATTTTTAAAAGTCTGATTACGTAACTGGTTTATTTTTCAATTCTGGTAGATTATTTTGCTTTGTTAATGTGATTAGGGACATTACAGAGCTTACTGGATGTTTAAGAGGGCAGTTTTAACAAATGAGGATTATTGTATTTTCATAATTGTATTCTATAATGTCTCATGAATTTTACAGCCCCAACTGCCTGCGCAGCAGCGGTTTATAAATTTAAAGTACATTTCCCTCTATTTTTTTAATATAATCTTGGATCGGTCACTCTCTACCATTACATACCAAAATGATGTTAAAAGAATATTTTAATTGAAAATTCAAGCACTCAAAATTTGGAAAATTCCAAATTTATGATTGCCAGTGCAATCTTAATACAGCCCCCTTGTACATATACATTATGATAGTCTTTAATTGTGTTATCACCTGCTATTTTTTTCTACAAGATTGCTGCCAAAGATGGAGAATGCTCAGTAAATAAGCAGCTAACCAATATTTTTTCCTTAGAGTTCAATGTATGGCTCCCATGCCTTATTTACTATGGGTTATTCAAACTCTGCTCTGAATACAGACTTTATAATTTCTTCCCAGGCTTTTCTATGGTGTTCACCATAGTATCTGAGCTCTTCACAAACATTAGTGAATTTATTTTCAGAACAACCCTGTGAGAAGAGGAGGTATAATTACCCCTATTTTACAGACAGGGAACTGAATCTCACACAGTAGGTCAAATGTGTCCATCAATTTTTGGTGTCCTTTAGGATCTGGTTTTTCAGAGTATACAGCATTTTATGTATTCAAAGCATAGCTCCCATTGACTTCAGTTACAGTTGTTGAATGTTGAGCACTTCTGCAAATCAGACGTAGGGTCCTGTGTCTGACACACAGAAAAATGAGGACCACAACATTCAAAAGTTAGATTTAAGTGACTTGCCAAGCATCACATAGGAACTCTATGGCAGAGGCAGGCATAAAATCCACTTCTCCAGGTGGCATTCAGCTATTTTTTCCATTAGATCATCCTTTCTCCTCTTGCAGTTCTCTCCCACATTCCTAAAACACCTTCCAACTTCCATGACGAATTAGGCCAGGGTCCTACAGACCCTAAAAAACTCTGATTCATCCCCAGAAGGTGTCCATCCTGGGCACTGAATCAGGCTGGAGTCCTATGAAAAAATATAGTATGTAATTAAAGCCTGTTTCATAATGCATGTGCACAAAAGGGCCAAATGAATTTTTCACAGACAATCTTAGCTCTGGCATTTCCTAACTTTTCAGTGCTTGAATTTACCATTATTTTCACAGTGTCTCTCTAGAGAGAGACAACAATGGTAGAAAGACTCATATACCCAATTCATAGGCTTGAGGAGAATCAAAAATAAAGAGTGCCGACTCACTACCTGGATCATATTCCCAATATCTGAAAGTGCTCCCCAAACTTCACTATGCCCAGACATTTGATATTCTACATCAGTGCATTCCTGAAGGGATTCTATTAGTAGGACAGATCTACTAATAAGTGCCTTCCTTGCTATTGTTATGTAACAATGTTTTCTGTGGGAATGCTTTCCATTCTTGATATTATGTTTTAAAGGCCTTCTAGGAATGAACTTAGAACAGGGGTGGGCAAACTACAGCACGCGGGCCAGATCCAGCCTGCGGGCTTCCCCTAACCAGCCCTGGAGGTCCAGCTAGGGAAGCCCCTCCCACACTGTCCCCCTCCCGCGCAGCCTCAGCGGGCTGCACTGGGAAGGCTGCTCCCCTGCTGCTCCCCCTCCCAGGAAGCCTCAACGGACCGCGTGAGCAGCATGGGGGGAGGGGAGGGGTTGCGCAAAAGCATGTCCAGCTCCTGGCCAGACAACGCTGCGCGCTCGAGGATCAGTGCGGCCACATGTCTGGCTCCGGGCCAGACACGCTATTCTGAGCGGCAGCGAGATAAGAGGGCTGGGGCTGGGCAGGGGGGAGGGAGGGGTCAGCTAAGGGGGCAGAGGGCTTCAGGGGCGGTCAGGGGACAAAGAATGGGGGGAGGGGTTGGATGGTGCGTGGGAGTCCCAGGTGGCGGAGGTGTGGATAGGGATCAGGACAGTCAGGGACCAGGGAGCATGGGGGTTGGATGGGGGTGGGATCCTGGGGGAGTGGTTTCGGGCAGGGGGTCTCTGGAGGGGGTAGTCAGGGGACAAGGAGTGGGGGGGCTTAGATAGGGTGCGTGTCTTGGAGTGGTGGTGGTTAGGGTGTGGGGGGTCTTGGGAGGGGACAGTCAGGGGACAGGGAGTCTTAGATAGAGGGTGGGGTTCTGGGGGGTAGTTAGAGTGGGAGGGGTCTCCCAAGGGAGCGATCATGGAACAAGGAGCAGAGAGGCGGGTGGATGGGTTGGGGGTTCTGAGGGGGGGCAGTCAGGGGGTGGAAAGTGAGTGGGGGTCAGATAGGGGGCAGGGGCAGGCTGTTGGGGGAGGCACAACCTTCCCTACTTGGCCCTCCACACAATTTTGAACCCCGATGTGGCTCTCGGACCAAAAAGTTTGCCCTCTCCTAATTTAGAATTACTGTTGTGAGGGGTTAAGCATTGTTGATGCTATTGAAATATGTTGTGTTAAACCTGGAAAACCTTGCAAGATGAGCAGTGAATAAAAAAAAACGTGCATCTGAAGTCATAAATATCCAAACATTTGCAGGTGTAAAGTAGGTAGTATATCCAAACCCAACAGTCTCCAGATTGCCTATCAAATACACAGCCTTGAAGTTGAAAGATAATTTTAATTTAAATGCCAAGATTTAAGTGCTAAGTATGCTTTGCATCCCAAACTCAATATCACAAAGCCCTGTTTTCTTAAAGTAATATCGTGGGTGAGAAGGAACGAATTTACAGCTGATATATTTAACTTTTTTATCTAAAAAATTTGAACTATCCTGTGGCACCAGAAGACACGTTGTCCTTGTAAGCAATAAACAGGTCTTTAGTCTATTTCAGCTTTTAATACTTTAATCCTCCCAGTCCATCAGCTAAGCGATGCATCTCCTTGATGTGTGTAAGAGAAGAAAAGGAAAGCTAGACTTGGAAAGAAGTTCATCTGGGCTCATCTTCATTTGTGAAACACTAACTGTATTAGCACGCCAAAAAAAGCCGGCAAGATTTCAGACACAATATGTTTTGACACACCAACCTGAGTCATTTATTTATCTAAATATTCTGAGTCAAAATATCTGTCCAGAAGATTTAAATCCTGAGCTCTATTTCTTAATCCATAGTTTTAAAGGCACATTTTATTTATTTAGCTAAAGGACAATGTTGGCACCAGAACAAATGAGTATAAACTGTCTGTGATACAAGTTTTCTCTTTAGTGCTTTTACCTTAAAAATAAGGGAAGTGCTGTGTGGTATCTTATAACTATTGGCAATGACACTATGTACTATCTCTGAGGGGAGAAGCAAGCGGGCCTGTCTAGGCAGACTGTCATTTGCTGGAAATAACAGAAAACAGGGATGTGTTTGGTCAGAATGGAGGGCCTTGTGCCTCCACTCAAGAGAGAGATGATGGCCAGGGGAGCTGGAAGCTTGAGTGTGGTTGCCCTTGCTGAACTATAAAGGAGAAATATAGGTGCAGTTGCCCTGAACTTGCCATGAATATATTTAGGCTGGGAATTAGAAGGCGGCTTCTATCATCAGAGGAGTGAGGTTCTGGAACATGATTCCAATACCCATAGCGGTGGCAAAAACCTAATTGGTTTTAAGATGGAGCTTGATAAATTTGGGATAGGATCATATTTCTGGATTACATGTGACAGCAGGAGACTGGATTTGATGACCCAGGAGATCTCTTCAAGTCCTTTGTCCCACACTAAGAGACCTCCTTTGACTAGTTGATCCAATACTCTCTAACTACAGGACCAAACCTGACATCAGAGGTAGATATAAAATATTAGGGAAGTAGTGTGACATACTAGCAAGGTCTAAGTAAAATGCCTTAATGAGAAGTCCAGTCCTCTATTTTCAGGTGCTACCCAAATTTAAGGAGACATCTGTGAAATTGCACCAACAGGAGAAAGAAAGCTAGCTGCCTAAGGCTCGCTATTGGAATGAAGTTCATGTCAACTCTCCAACTACCTCCAGAAGTGTCTAAAGTGTACTGTAGGATGTTCCCTGCAGTTCAGCTCAGCCCTCTTTATAGGAGATTACCTATTATCACCCCAAAAACTTAAGATCCGTGACAACCAACCAAGTAGTTCATCACCATATTTTAAATTATAAAGTTATTTCTATACCTACTTTAATGTATTCAATAAAAATATATCTGCAACAAAATAGCTACCCAAATGTTGAACTACAATTTCCAGACCATAAAATCTCTAGCCTCTTGCTATGCTCCCACCTAAGTAGAAGAAAAACCCAGGTACCAGTACTCCAGTTCTCACTGGCCATCCGGCTACATAAAGAAGCACAACCAACTTATAGTCATTCAACAAAAGTTAATACATATCACCATCCATCTCAGTGAATAGCTGGCCCCTTGAATTTTGCATTTCCTTTTATACTCAAAGTTTTCGTTAAGCATAAAGGGCCCTTTTAAACATCCCTCTTCACCAACAGATTGTCTTGCCTCAAAGTGAGAACAGATATTTAAGGATTATTCCAGATCAAACCAAAAGAGAAAAGTCTGCTGGTCAGCAAAAGTACAAGCACACACCTCCATTCATAAAACACACACACGTAGCTTGGCAGTGACCTGTTTCCTATCTCATGCATCTATATACTGGACACATTATTTACAGCAAGCCTCCAAATTTCCCATTTCTCTCCCCCACCCAGACCCACAGTGCTAGCTTGCTACAGACTTCCATGTATCTCATATCCAGCTACTCAGATCAAGGACACAAGGGGACAGGACAGATGTGTGAAAAATTATTTTAGATGCTGTCAAATTTCTTTAAATGCCCTTGCTCCGATTATCCCTCATTCCTAATCTCACAGCTGAGGTCAGCTGTTGCAACTCTTATCTTCTTGCTAGCTATACTGAAAATTCAAAAAGTGACATTTCACATGGCCACACTGACCAGAGGCAATGAGCTAACATCATCCAAGACACCAACATGTTCTATATCAAGGACAACCAGGATTTTGTTCTATGGCTGTGATTCTCAAACTTTTTCTATTGGTGACCCCTTTCAAACACCAAGCCTCTGAGTGCGACTCCCCACTTAGCAAATGTGTTTTTAATTTCTATTTAGCACTATGTTAAAGACTAAATTTATACTCTATTGCTTAAAATTAATTTACCTTTTCTCACTGCTTTTAAATTAAGACTAAAACATATTTTATCGAATTAAATGTAAGTGGAAAAGTTATTTTTAAATAGAATTTTAATACTTGACAGCAATTAATGACCTGAAGCAGCCAAAAATCAGTGAGATGGATGATGCTGTTTATTTGACACAGGAAGTTCTATTCTCGATGTTGTTTTAGAAAGGGCGCATCTAATGTTGTCCTTCACATCAAGCTGGTTTTGAGGGGGTTAGGGCTCACAGCCCGGCACCGGGACTCGTAGACTGGCACAGTGGTCGGGGCTCACAGCCCAGCGCGGGGGTCGGGGCTTGTAGCCCCACAGCTCCACACAGGGGTCGGGGCTTGCAGCCAAGTGTCATGGTCGGGGCTCCCAGCCCAGCGCAGGAGTCGGGGCTTGCAACTTGCGGCCACACGCTGGGGTCGGGGCTAGCAACCCCCCACATAACCGGGTCGCCACCCCCAATTTGACAACCAATGTTCTATGGAGTGGTTGAAGACACAGTAAAACTGTACATATTCAGACCAACTTAACAATTTATATACAATAACTGTAATTAAAAAATGACATGGTGTTAGAATTAGTTAAGAACATAAGAACTGTCACTCTGGGTCAGACCAAAGGTCCATCAAGCCCAGTATCCTGTCCTCGGACAATGGCCAATGGCAGGTGCCTCAAAGGGAAATGAACAGACAGGTTATCATCAAGTGATACATGCCCTGTCACTTAATCCCAGCTTTTGACAAACAGAGGCTAGGGACACCATTCCTGCCCATCCTGGCTAATAGCCATTGATGGACCTACCTTCCATGAATCTATCTAGCCCCCTTTCGAACCTGATTATAGTATTGACCTTCACAACCTCTGGCAAGGAGTTCCAGAGGGTGACAATGTGTTGCGTGAAAAAATACTTTCTTGCATTAATTTCATTTGGTGGCCCCTTGTTCTTGTATTATGAGAAGGAGTAAATAACACTTCCTTATTTACTTTCTTTATATCACTCATGATTTTATAGACTTCTATCCTATACCCCCTTAGTTGCCTCTTTTCCAAGCTGAAAAGCCCCAGTTTTACTAATCTCTCCTTATACGGAAGCTGTTCTATACCCCTAATCATTTTTGTTGCCCTTTTCTGAATCTTTTTGAATTCCAATACATCTTTTTTGAGATGGGGCAACCACTTCTGTACACAGTATTCAAGGTGTGGGCGCACCATAGATTTATATAGAGGCAAGATGATATTTTCGGTATGATAGTTGCCATGAAGTTACCAGGAGCAACACAGCAAGCACCCATTTTCAAATGTATAGATTGCACAGTATAAATCTAAACCACAATCTCAGGTGAGTGGCATGCATCATTCACTATCTTGAAATATCTGCACCACCACCACATTCTCAAGGCATTCACATGTCAAGGTATGTCACATACGAGAAGCATTATGGAACAAATTCTTAGCTGATGTAAACTCTCATATGGCAATTTACATCAGCTGAGGCTCTAACCCTTTGGTTTTTCAATGAAAATCTTTATGCATGCAATCAAACATTAGCCTTCTTTCCAGGAAGGTCCTCAAAATTTTGCACACAAGACACTACATTTGAATCATCTTGAACACTTTACTATCAATATACCAATACTACCAATATAAGGGGTCTAGTGTATATTTGGTTTTTCAAAGCCTTTTCAAAGTTTTGTTATATTCAGGTTCTTCTACTGTCCTCATCACCATAGTGTCTTAGCACATTTCAGAGGTACATTAAGTAACTTGACTACCATTTGTCACGTGAGTCTCTTTCTACCCAATGGGAAAACTGAGCTTTTTAAAAAACTTATTTGTAGTCATTTTATGCCTAGTGTGGTACGGAGTGTATTTGTTATTAAAAGGCACAGTCAAAGAAGTGTCCCTTTCACTTGAAACAGAAAGCAGTGATAATCAAAGTGGTTAGATCCTGTGAGAGTTCACTTGCATAGCCTTCAACAGACCCCAAGGAGAGCTCTATCTACTGCACAAACAACCTTTACCTTTGCTGCGGACAGTTCTAGTGTGTCTGGGAAACAGTGTTTTTGACCACAGTCCTCATCTAAGAGCTTCAGGCAATTTTTTATGGTCAAAACCGCTGTCACTTTGGAATGAAGACCCTCCTGTTAAAGAATGAGTCTCACCGTGAAATCCAAGTACAGAGTTCGATTGTGTGTTACCACTCCAAGAGAAAGGGAAGGGAAAAAAATAGATTACAGTCTTACTAAAGCGGCTAATGGATTGTTGAGTACTAAAAACTAGTTCAATTGTTGTGTAGCAGGTTGTGTGTCAATTAAGTGCCTGGCTATTATGCTATAACTGAATTTCAGTTATACTATATACACATTATTGATAAAGTCCTTTGGAATCATTCGAGATGAAACATACTATTCAGGTATTTGTAGTTCAGTTCTATTCTGAAAATGATTAAAAGTGATACACTATGGTTTTTATAATATCATTGACTGGACCAAATTTGCTTAGTTTACAGACCATTGTTTTTCGTAGGGGAGGGAGTATTAATATTAATCCTGCAGAACTGAGACAGGGATAGGCTGGAGATGGGGCAGAAGAGGTCTGTGGCCACCAGAGTCTGCCCCAAGGCCTGGCATGGAATCCAAGATTCATGGGCCTCTACTTTCCTCCACGGTCAGTAGATTGCTCTGAAACCCACAGGAAACATGTGTCATCTTTTTCTAATGCTACTTCAAATAGAGCAGCAGTGGCCAACCTATGGCTCCAGAGCGACATGCAGTTCTCCAGAAATTAATTTGTGGTTTCTTGCATAGGCACCAACTCCAGGGCTGGAGCTACAGGCACCAACTTTCCAATGTGCTGCGGGGTGCTCACTGCTCAACCCCATGGTCTCTCACAGGCCCTGCCCCTACTCCATTCTTTCCCGCCCCCTCCCCTGAGCCTGCACTGCCCTCACTCCTCCCCACTTCCTCCCAGAGCCTCCTGCATGCAATGAAACAGGTTACCAGGAGGGGAGGGGAGGGAAGGGGAGGTACTGATTGGCAGGGCTGCTGGTGGACGGGAGATGCTGGGAGCGGGTGGTAGGAGCTGCTGACATATTACTGTGGCTCAATGGGAGCAGTTTGGAGGAAAGCAGAGGAGAGTTTGGAGAAGTGCTGCAGTGAACTAAGAAGAGCCAGACCCTAGGTAAAGGGACACCTGGTTTTTGTGCAGAGAGAGGGCAGGAAGCCCCACAAGCTGAAGGGCAGAAGAGGAAAGTAGCCCAGGGGAAGGAATAGCTAGTTCAACTGTTTTACCTCTATCCTCTGGGACCCTGGGCTGGGACCCGGAGTAGAGGGCAGGCCCAGGTCCCTCCCTCTCCACTCCCCTCCTCTAGGATACTAGTGGGGCAGTTAATACCCTGTCAAGGGGCAAGAAATGGAGCCCTGAACCCCCCACAAGAAGAGAAAGCATGGGACCCATCATAATAGAACTGGCAATTTGCCACACAACTTACTCAATTCACATTTAAGTTTCACTTCCTAACCATGAAAAAAAAACATTTTTTAAATGAGACTATAATGTAATTGCAACTCTAGGCTCTGGGACCCTAGGCAAAGGCCTATCCAATTTACACCTTCATGAGTACTGCCTGGTCCACACAAACTCCTAGGGTTGTTTTTCTTCATCATCCACCCATCACCATAAGGTCACAGGGAACTCCTGTACTATGACAGCAATTCCAGATACATGGAAGACAAAAGTGACAAAGAGTCCTGTAGCACCTTAAAGACTAAG
>ML677343.1:33807030-33861002 GCA_007922305.1 Dermatemys mawii | reverse complement strand
CCCACGAAAGCTTATGCTCTAAAATTTTAGTTAGTCTTTAAGGTGCCACAGGACTCTTTGTCACTTCTGCAATTCCAGACTAATACGGCTACCCCTCTGATTCATGGAAGACAAAGTTACCAGATTTTGGGCCAGCGCCTCAGAAAATGAAGAGGTTTTCTGTCTGGAGCTGAACTAACTATTGGTGTCCCGGCCTAATTGTACTGCAGCTTAAGTCTATTGATTTTTTTCATGGCATTGCTTACTGTTCTGCCAGTCATGTGGCCACCTGGTCACACAGCTGGGTACTGCATACCACTTTGCTCAGCTAACCCAAGATCTCTCCCTTTCCCTCAATCAATACCAGTCCCAAAAACTAGCTTCTCACCATCTACGAGCAAATTCACGGGATGGTTTCCTTTGAGTATGAGGACAATGATTTAAAATTATTTTTAAAAATATCCACAGACAGCGAAGCGATTTGCTTTAAAAGCAGTGCAAAACTGAACATCACGGTGTGTGCAGTGGTTCTTGCACTAGTGACTGCCAACCAGTTGACCCTGGGGCAGTGGTGTGCATACAGTGGACCAAAGAGACTACCTTGCAGTGACAAGAGCACTGTGGGACAGTGCTGAGACTTTGCAAAATTGGGGTTAATATGTCAGTGATCTACATCGACACTGATGCTATACCTCTTCATCCTAGAGTAATAAAGAACCCTGGTTCCAAGTTGAAAACTAGCAGAAAACACACACCATGCAACACTGTTTCCACAAAACAGTAATATCTAATTAATTAGTGTATGTAATATCAAAAACGCTGCAAGTTAAAAGTAAGTAAAAGTAAGTTATTAGACAGCAGTACTTATTGAACAAGCTAATAGTTAGATGGTATGGGTCTACTGTACATAAAAACATAAGATCGGCCATACTGGGTCAGACGAAAGGTCCATCAGCCTAGTATCCTGTCTTCTGACAGTGGCCAATGTGAGGTTATCATCAAGTGATCCATTTCCTGTCATCCAAACCCAGCTTCTAGCAAACAGAGGCGAGGGACTCCAGGATGGGCAGAACACAAAGAATGGGTACAAGTAAGGGGTCTGGCTTTCTCCATTAAAACAAGTGCTATGAAAAGGTCAACTGGCACAAATTTTTCAAGAGCTGCTAAATTTTCAAAGGACAAGTTACATCCCAGGGAAAAATTAGGTAAAGGATCAGCTTCAGCAAAAAGAGCTGATCAAAGATATTGTTAAAGGGAATAAATTCTTCCCATTTGGCTGACTCACAGAGCACATACAACTGCACATATGCTGAGTAGTTGTATTAAAGTTGTGTTTCCAGCTCTATTTTCATTCAAATAGTAGCCTTGTTTTCCATTACCTTTTCCAGTTCACATTATCTCTGTATACACTAGCTAAGACACCTAATCACCTGTGCACCCAAGCACTGCCATCTGGCAGAACCAGATCTCAATCAGTTTCTAAAACAGCTGACGGCAATGAAATTCTTGAAATTGTTTTCTACAGGAGTTCAGAGGTATCCATTGCCAACAAGTGTCTGCAATGAGTCAATTTCCAAAAGTAGAGAAGAAATTAGGATTGAAACAAGATATACTGTGACAATTCAGAGTACTACTGTTATTTAGATTGCCTTAGAATCCAAAATGTACTATTTACTTTTCCTAATAATATAGAAAGACAAAGTCCCTGTCCCAAAGAATGCAGCAATTTAGTTTATATGTTAGTTTAAAGAAAATGGTTAAATTGGATTTTACAAAAAGTAACTGGTGCTGGTCACTGTAAGATAGGATACTGGACTTAATGGCCCAGAAGTCCAATGCAAAGGATCAAAGAAAATTGCCATAATATAAACAGACACTATTAAACTGAAAATTTGATCACTTACCTGCAATGTAGTACCATCAGAACGACTGATTTTTGCATCTGTATTTGCTGTGCAGACCTCTAGGCAACCAACACAACAGGTCATTTCTGAAGGGACTGCAGACTAAGGATATGGGTTGCTTTTTTTCCTCTCCCTTTGGCATTCAGTTTTTAATTGCTGGCACAGGAACACGGCCTACAATTTTGGCAGGGAGAATAATGTAGCATGCCACTACAAAGACAAATGTATTTTAAGAAAGCCTCTGAGCAGAGCTCTATTTTTGAGATGCAAATCTCACCCCCGATATGAGACTTTACCCTGCTCTCTAAATGTTTCCTTGGCCTGTTTCAACTTGTCTGCATGTTCTGGTCATTAAAAGCAAACTGTGAATTACTGCCCATCTCACTCATGTCCACACTCTGGCCAGACAACTAACTCCCTCCCTACCACAACTTCAACAACCACCACGACCACCCATCCATTAAAACTCTGAAACACTCCCTTACACTGCCCTCGCCTGTGGATACCTCCCCCAAAGCTCCCACTGGCCGTGATTCCCCGTTCCCAGCCAATGGGAGCTGTGGGGAGTGATGCCTGCAGGCAAGGGCCGCACGCAGAGTCCTCTGCCCCTCCCATCACAAGGATGCAGGGACGAGGTGCTGGCCGCTTTCGGGCACCACAATCAGCTTCAACAATGGAACCCTAAGACAACGAGATGCAAGACACCACGGATCACCACACCTACCTTCTTGGATCCAGTAACCACACCAAATGCACAAAGAAATCTGTTATCTAGAGTCAGGCACTCAGATACCACAGAATATGCTCCAAGGAGAAATGCCCTTTCCAAGACATACACCTTAACACATTCAAAATCACCTTCACCAAACAAGAACACTCCACCGGAGGAGATGATCACATAATAGAGAACCTGCTTCAATACAGAAATAAAAATCCATCTGATTGCACACCTCTAGTTGTCAGGTACCACTTCACAATAGAACCCATACAGGTACCAAACAACAACTCCTCATTTTCGATGGGGACCGCATCCTGTAAGAAATCTTTCCTGAATCTCCTCTTCTGGCCCTCAAACAACCTGACAACCTCTCCAACCTCATCATCAGAAGCAAGCTCCCTAGAAACCAGGACACACCAACTCAAAACGGCACCAGAACCTGACAGAACAACAAATGCAAATCCTGAAGACATATCTCCACTCCTACAATGCTCAACACCTTCTGCAATGCATCTTTCAAAATCAAGATCCATGGGCCCTATCACGACATGTGATCTGCTTCATCCACTGCACTAAAATGCCTCAACAACTATGACAAAGAGTCCTGTGGCACCTTAAAGACTAACTAAAGTTTTAGAGCATAAGTTTTCGCAGGCTAATACCCACTTCATCGGATGCATGCAGTGGAAGTATCCAGGGGAAGGTATAAATAGGTAGGCAAGAACCAGGTGGGAGATAACAGGGTTAGTCCAATGAGGCTGAACCAGCTTGTTATCTCTAATCAGGGAGGGTGAGGTATTCCTCTAGCAGCTGAACTGGAGGTGTGAATAGCAAAAGAGAAGAGAAGCTGCTTTTGTAGTTAGCTAGCCACTCGTAATCTTTGTTCAATCCTTGATTGATAGTATCAAATTTGCAAAAGAATTGCAGCTCTGCAGTCTCTCTTTGAAGTCTGGACTTGAAGTTTTTTTTGCTGCAAAATGCTGATCTTTAAATCTTTTATAGTGTGTCCAGCGAGGTTGAAGTGCTCTCCTACAGGTTTTTGTATATTGCCTTTCCTGATATCTGATTTGTGTCCATTTATCCTTTTTCGTAGGGACTGTCCAATTTGGCCGATGTACATAGCAGAAGGACATTGCTGGCACATAATGGTGTATATTGCATTGGTAGATGTGCAGGTGAATGAACCAGTGATGGTGTGGCTGATCTCGTTTGGTCCTGTGATGGTGTTGTTGGTGTAGATGTGTGGGCAGAGCTGGCATCGAGGTTTGTTGCATGGATTGGTTCCTGAGTTAGAGTTATTATGGCGAGAATATGCTTGAGGTTGGCAGGTTGTCTGTAGGCCATGACTGGCCTGCCTCCCAAGGCCTGTGAAAATGAGGGATTGTTGTCCAGGATGGGTTGTAGATCACTGATGATACGTTGGAGAGGCTTTAACAACTATGGGAGTGAAAGTCATTATACTTTAGAATGAACTCACACAGGAAAATTACAAAAAAGAAAGATACCCTATCACCTGTGCTGAACACTTTTCACAAAGCAATCACTCTATATCTGACCTTTCATCCTCAAGGGAAACCTGCAAAACATTTTCAAGAATGAGCCTGGGAGCTTAACTTTGCTGGACACTAAAAATCACAGTCTTAATAGAGACACTGGGTGTATGGCTTATTACAACAATCTGTAATTCACTAACCCTCTTTTTTTGTCCTATGACTAGAGGGGTATTAACAGGCCACTTCACCTTGAATGGTCCCTTAGAATATGTGCTAGCTGCTTATGCTAAATTAGCTGTTCAATATTGTATTTAGCTGTGACACTCCTAATATCTCTCAGACCTGAAGAGCTCAGAATAGCTCGAAAGCTTGTTCCTCTCACCAACAGAAGCTGGTCCAATAAAGCATACTACTTTACACCCCTTGTCTCTCTAAGGATAGGGAGAGGCAGAGAAAAAGAGAATGAGAGGGAAGAGAGAAACAAAGGGTAGAAACAGTAGTATGCCATGGATACAGTACCAAAAAACTTGATTTAATACTAAAAACACAGTGGATAAAAATCACTGATTTTTAAAAATCAAAAAATTCAGCTCAACCATAATCACTGTTGTGGTGATGCCCACAAAGATGTTGAAACTTTTATTTAGTAAGTTAACATACATCACCTGTTTGAGGCGAACCAATGAATTTATTATTGACAACAGCTGTCTAATACTATGTCCTCATTAATTTAATCAGAAAGTCTAATGAATAAACGTAAAGCCAAAGAGAGTACCTGCAACGTGATCAGGTTTAGAGTTTCTATAGTTACAGCCAACATAGACATGCTCCAGTAACAGTTTTTGCAGTTCTTGGCTTACTGCCACATTATCAGCAAGTTGCAATCCTTCTACCAATAAAAGTCAACTTTCTTTAGCTCTATGAAGCAAAAGCTCAAACCACCATGCATATTAATCTTTGAAATAAGTTTGCATATTTACAAAAAATTAACGTGTAATACCAACTTTAGAGAACAAAGTTATTTTGAAAATACTGCTTTTCAGTTACAGACACCTTACTTGAAAGTATTTTCACTCCTAGGTTTGAAGTCTGTTTTAAAGTCTCAAACCAGATGTTATATTCATACAGAATACTGCAGCGTGATTCTGGGAAGAAGATACTATCTTTCACGTGAGATAGAACAAAAGATTTCTACTGTTGGTCCAGATGAAATTAAAGACCATAAGATACTCTTTGAGAGTAAGGGAGGTGTAGGGCCTCTCTTTATTTCCTCTGCCACAAAGGCAGGAAATCATATCCTGCAGAACCTTCCCAAACCATACGTCACTTTAAAATTGGGAGAGGAGGGATAGCTCAGTGGTTTGAGCATTGGCCTGCTAAACCCAGGGTTGTGAGTTCAGCCCTTGAGGGGGCCATTTAGGGATCTGGGGCAGAAATCTGTGGATGAGATTGTGGCCTGCATTGTGCAGGAGGTCAGACTGGATGACCATAATGGTCCCTTCTGACCTTAATGTCTATCAATCTATGAATACCTAACTGCCTCTACTCAGCCTGGTGTGAGGCATTACCTTATTTCACAGTGTAAATCACTGCTTTTGGAATGACACCAGAGGCCAATAAAACCAAATCAAGGTCAAAACTATAGACACAATACTCTTCCCTTCAAGAAGCTAGCCCTATGACACAAGCAGTAGTCATGAAAGAACTGACAGCAATCAAGGCTGCCACACCAGACTGACCTGCACCAACTGGATTGCACTGGACATTTCAATCACTACAACCCAACATCTAACCTCTCATTTTCTAAGTTAATCAAAGAAACTAGCAAAAGACAGTAACCAGACCCATCTGTTATTTACCTCTGTGCTGAATGTCTATCATTCAGGTTCACGTTAGAACATGGTACTGAGACAGCATATTATTCTGGTGGACTATCTCCTCCTGCCTAGAGATAAGGAAAATACATTCATACATATTCCAGTGGACAGTGCTGCTACATTTAGTTTTACTGATCATCAAATATTCCTGTCCTTCTGAGGAGTTATAGCACGGAAGAGAAAGGATCTAAAATGACTCACATTCTTCCTCTCAGATTAAGCACTGATGATCATTTTATGGAACTTTTCCTCTATCTGTGAAACCATCAACTGCAGAGTCTCACAATAGTCAATTCTCTACCTCACATTATTCAATATCTATATGAAGCTGTTGGAAAAGCCGGTGAGACAGTGAGAAAATTTAGAATGAAGTGCCAGCAGTACACTGACATCATCTTGTTCTACATTTTCTTTACATAAAAACAAACAATCCTAAACAAGGTCTACATCATTACCTGAATGAAGAACAGAGGGTAAATATGAACCCAAGATAGAGAGATGAAGCTGGTAGGAAGAAGAAAGCACTTCAGAGAACTTCCCTCCTCTATTATATCCACAATAATTGAGGGTATCTACTCTCAGATTGATAAATCAACCCTCTACCTTTGGAATTCCTCAGTGCTACTAGATACACAGCACAAATAGTAAACAGAAGTGAGTGCCACCATGGCAACTGAGCAGAAAATTGAACCCCAACCTATCAGACATACACCTGGCATCACACACACGACTCCAGGCTTGATTATTTATTGCTGCTCAGATCCACGAGTCAAGCTACACATTGGAAAAGGTTCAACTGCCACAAAGCACTGCAGCAAGACAGGTTATTGTGAACATATCACTCTGGTGTGCTGTTCTTTGTGCTGGCTTCCCTTGAATGGAGTTAACTTGAATAGAGTTCAGCTTTAATGATACAAGGTTTCTGTTCTGATACTTAAGTCCCTTCATGGTATTGGTCCTTTCTACCTGGAAGATCACATTTCTCTCTGTGACTATGACCTCCCAAGAACAGCTACACTTCATCTGAAAAACAGAACTATTGATCAACATGAGGAGTTCATGAGAGAAGGAGATAGATATTTCCCAGGAACTGGACCTGGACAACAGAATTCAACCCAGCAAAAGATAGGAATGACTACAGAACTAACAACTTTCAGAACTAAATACAAAACTCTTTTATTCAACTTAGCTTTTCCTCAGTTTCTTCATACCGAGAAAACTAGAAAGCAAACAAGAGCCTTCGAAAGGAGATAAATAAGAGGTGACACGTGGTACACAAAATAATAAATGTATAGAGAAGGAAGATCTGGAGCTTCTGTTCTCTGTCTCAACACAAGAGCACAGAAACAGTCAGTTTGAAATTGAGAGGTGGGAAATTCAAAACTAATTAAAAGAAATACCTTTTACACACTGTGAGATTAAATTGTGGAACTCCTTCTCACAGACTGTCACGGAGACAAAGAACCTAGCAAGATTCAAAGTGGAATTACACATTCATATGGATAGAAAAAATATCAAAGTTATAGTACCAACAAATTTTGAAAAGGATATTTCAGGCATGAAGACAGTCTCTAAGTATTATCAGTTAGGAGGAGACCTTCATAAAGGCCAGATTACCTACTCTTTGCCTACTGCCAGTTTTCTTGCACATTCATCAGAAGCACTACTGTTAGAGACAGGATACTGGACTAAATGGACCATGCGTCTGATACAGAACGACAATTCCCTTCTTATATGTTCCTGAGAAAAACTAAAAATATAAATTAGAGTATTATTATTATTTCTATTCCTAAATAATTAGGAAACGCTCACATACCATGGTAATGAGGATCAAACAAATCAATAATTGCAATATCCTCCCCAACCTTTCTCTTCTCAACACAAATTTTAATATCCAAAGCTCATATGTAAACATAAAATGGCTGCTCTAGTTCTCTGGCTACACAGTCACTGTATTACTGTACTGTATTTTACTCATTTTAGCATGGATCACCATTCATGTCATGTTCTCCATTAGTACCCAGCCTGGGCCAGGGAAGCTAGTGATCCAACCAGCAGACCAAATTTGGTGACGAATCCTGGTCACGTGCCACCTGAGGCACATTGCTTTAACTTCTTAGCATATGCGCAATTAAATACTTGGAGTATGAAAAGGCTCTACATAAAGTGCTAAAATGTCCTTTAGAAATTATTATTAGATAGCTAGATATGGATAGCTAGCTGTCTTTCTGCACCAATAATTCTCTAACACAGGGGTCTTCAAACTTTTCCCCCGCAGCCTCTTTCTGCGGAGGGAAAAGTCTGGTGGCCCTCAGGGGGTATGTCCGCCAAAATGCCGCCGCAGAAAGCGGAAGCTTCCGCTGTCCGCAGCATTTTGGCGGGACCAAAATAGCCCACCCAGGAGTTCGGCGGTCTCCCAGGAGGGCTTGGCGGCGGCAGAATCTCGTGCACCCCCTGAGGTGGGCTCGTGCACCCCAGTTTGAAGACCACTGCTCTAACAAACATCAAAATGATCACGAAGTCATCAAAGCTTTAAATAGAGACAGAAAACATATTTCATATGGACCTATACAATACTCCCAGTACAAAAGAACTATTTAGTATATTAATACATTGCTATTTAAAGGCAGCACAAATACAGCCTACAAAATGCATTTTTACAGTTATACTGGGTTTGTAACTTTTGGAATAACTCAACTACATAAGGAAATCTAATAAAAGAGAAAGAGACAAAATACAAAGTCCTACTGTTGCTTGCACCAGTGGAAAACCTGACTTCATTGGCATTGTACAAGCATAGGCAAGCAGAATACGGCACATAATGTTGGTAAGTGGTTTAATATTTCTGCAAATTGTTGAAATGAAAGGATTAACTAAATTAATGGATACTAATCAGTTTGGATTTAGAGCCTATCATTTGACAAACTGTTTCATTCATGGTACTTAGTGGCCTTTCAAGTGGCTAAAATGAACAGTTTATCATTTACTTAATTTTGTTAATATTGAAAACAGCACTTAAATCTACCAGCCACAGGACAATTAAACTCTAGGCATTCAAAGTACATGCGCCAGTGATTTGTTCTTAGCTTTCTAATTTACCTTTATATGACAAAATTCTTGTTGTTTTATCTTGATGATGGTGTTCTGCAAAGTCTAGAGTTGGACCCATTATTATTTTCTTTAGACGAATTATCAGTGCATGGTTTTAATGATCTATATGCAAATAAGATACATATTTGTGGGGGGGGTTGCCATGGGTTGTGAGGTTTGGGGGGCTTTTTTGTTTGGGGGTTTGTTTGTTTTTAAGGTTATCTGGCATCATTTTTCACAATAGTTTCCGGATATCAGACCTTGAAGGTTTTTTCACTTGGTTCCAACAACCACATACTCAAGATAATATGGGACTGGGCACCATAGATATGCTTTTAAAAACATCTCTGGCATTTGTTTCTTTTATCTTTGGAAGTTCCAGTCATGCATTGGAAGCTTGAAACCTAAGAATTCAGGGATGATACTATCTTTACAGAAAAGATATTCTCTTCCAAAAGCTGAATAAAATCTATTTATAAAAATGTATGTAAATGAGAACTCAAACTAAGACAGATATAGTAGGCAACTATTAATCAGTACGAAGATTGACGTGTTACAGCATCTTGAACAAACAAAAGTCATTTTCACTGTTCATTTTGGGCTTCCAATGATCCATATAAAGCTTTGAAATTATTAATACAGTCTATGAAACATTTTTCTCCATCATTTCAAAATTATGCACTTAGTGTTTTTAGATCAGAAGTGTCAAACCAACCATTTGACTTTGTTTGATAGTCATGTAAAATGTAAATCAGGCAGACAAATTCATTGTTCCAACAGCAATAATATCATGTATATATTTCTATACTGTTGCCATTCTGAATATTTAAACGAGTATACTTATACCCTCCTGCTTGAGCTCTGATGATTTTTCCTATGGTTTGGAAATGAACTTAATTACATGGAAACTAATGTTGTCAGATATTTATGATTTGTATGGTCCTTTTACTTCCAAATACTGTACAAATATTAATAGTCAGTGTTCTATGAGATGGGTATTATACTGCCCTGTAATTGTCTCAGTAAGAGTGCAGGGATATTGCGTAGTTTTAAACAGTCTCATAAATTAACACAAATTATATAATCCGACTGGTAGAGGGGTTCTGATCTGCAGGATGACTACACTTCTCAATAACAGTACAGCAATTATATAAAATCCCATCCTTTCAATACTCCTTAGCCTATACCTACAAACATAGATGCCCCAACTTCTGGCCATTCCCACTGTGTCCAGAGGTTTTTTCCCCAACTCTCTCCATTTTTAGTTTATGCACTGAATCACAAGAGGTTAGACAGAAGAAAAATACAAAGCATATAATATAATGGTGGATGTTCTGATTATCCACATAAACATTAGTACTTTTCTGAATCCGGCTAATGGCCTCAAGGATAACATGGGGCAATTACACTCTCAGATGAATTAGTCACTGTGTAGAAGTATTTTCTTTTATTAGTTTTAAATGTGTTGCCTTTCAATTTAACTGAATGTCCCTTTGGCTCTTATAGTATGATAAAGCATAAAAATGAAACCTTCATATCTTCTTTATATTATTTTTTATAATAGGGTTGATTGATTTAGATCAAAATGATTTAAATCACCAATTTTAATATGATTTAAATCAGGAAGCAGAAAATCTATATTTAAAGAATCGATTTTAATCACATTTTGCATTTGCACATCAGTTATTTTTCTAAAGACAAGTTAATTCTCATTGGATGGTAACCATTAAAAACATTCTTATTTGCAATTATATATAGTCTTTACACTAAATTTAGTGCTTCTTTTTGCTAACAAGGAGGATACAATAGCTACACACATTTAAGCAATATAGCTTAACTTTTTACTAAACAATTAATCTTTTATTTGAGATTTTTGTCAAGTTGGATTTGGACAGAAATTCAAATTCAATTAAAAACTACCTTAAGTGTGCTAGATCCATAAGAAAAAAGTTTGTCAAAACATATTTTTAAATATAGAACTTATTTATTAAACGAAAGGAGATATTATTTGTAGTTAGCAAATTAGACTGATTGTTTCTGGTCACCATGGCCTTCAAGACTTGAAACGTAGTGAATATCATCTTCTCATACAAAGCTTTTATTCAGCTACTGTAAGAGGAAGAAGCTTTCCTAATTTTTCAACTGGCAATTTAGTTTCTTAACTTTTAATTAACTAGTTATTGACCTGAACAAGTTGAATAAATTAAAATTAAGAAAACATTCTCTACATCTGTGTTCAAGATACTTAGTGATTTCCACCACTTCAGTGGTCTTTCTTTAAAACTCTGAAGCAAACATGTACTACTTTACATCAAATACAAAAAAATTAAATTATAATAAATGTAGGCATTAATTAGGTTGTCAATTTCAATTTTTTAAAATACATCTATATTTGAAGTTTGATTTGCATTAAAATCAAATTTTTCATCTACTCTGTTTTATATACCTATATCACACCCAATCTTATTCACATTATTCTTATTTACTCATACTTCTAGTCATCATTTTATTCATCTCAAGACCCTTCCAAGTTCTGCTCTCTTTTCAGAAATGACAACCACCAGAACTAAAGGTGAAAGCATAATAATCACATTATAGAAGCACCAGTCTATATATTGTATTGCAGTTGAGAACAGGTTTGCACTTCAAGCAGATTAAACCACTTTGTTACATATAGAGAATACAATATATCCACTCAAAAAAACAAATATTCCAAGAATTTGGTTTTTTTTTTAAAAAGGCTCATTTGTAGATTAAAGTTAAATTTAAGTGACTCCTTTAAGAAATTTAGCAGCCTGTATCAAACCATTTTGTCCTAAATTATCTTAATGAAGTAACTGAAACTTTGTGACAGAGCATTGCAGCAAGGTTCCCCAAATAAATCAGCAGGACCAAGTTCAGACGAGTTTAGCAAAAAGAGTGCTAATAATTTATTCTGCATATTAAAAAACCAAGCTAAAGAACAACAACGGATACTTTTCCATAACATCAGTCCATTTACTCATTAGAAGTACTTTGTATGTCTTGTAACTGGCCCAGTTTCCTCCATGTGACCCTTCCTCACCGGAACCTGCAACTTACTCTGTGTCTGGACCTAGGATTGTTACAGAAGGCTTCTCTACCCAAAACCCTTTGCACAGCAGAAGGGAAATCCCTCTCTGGGTGACTGACCATTTGATTAGACAATCAGCTCTCTTTTCCGGTTCCAACTGAGGTGTGTGATTGACTGGTCAGTTCATAACTCTGGTGTTGTAGTTAAAACCCACTGATATCTGGTTCAACGATTCTCAGCTGGCGGTCCACATGCCCTTTCAAGGGGTCTGCGGCACCCCTCATGGGGCTGAAGCTGGGAGACACGGGTTGAAGCCCCATTCCCAAGTGCTCCCACATCTCTTCTCCCTGCCCTCTGGCCAGGTCAGAGGCAGAGGCCAGAGCTAGGCAGTGAGGGGCAGCTGCTGCTCTGGCTGATGCCGTGGAACAGGCAACATCAGCATTTCCTCCTCTCCTGCTGGGGTCCCAGGTTGAAGCTGCTCCTCAGCTCCCAGCCCACTTTGCTCCCCCAGAGGCAGCTGGTAAGAGCTGGGGACACCCAGCTCCGTGGCTGGCCCGTTCCTCCGGGAACAGGGACTGCAGTGGAGTCCTCCCAGCACACAGTCCCTAATACTCCTCTCCCTACACCCTGAGGCTATGCCCTCCCTGCACCCAGAGCTATCTCCTGCCTGACACAGCCCCAGCTACTCCGCTCCCAGCATCCTAAGCTGTTTTCAAACTTTTGAAGCTAAGCCCCCAACCTTGAGTTATAATTTTTGGTTGCACCCTCCCCGCTCCAACCCAGACAGGCTTGATGCCCGCTGAGATGAGTCAGGGGGTGGAGATGGCACTCCCTCCCTGGCCCCCACCATACAGAGGTGGTTCAAGCCCACTAGCTGCTGGTCCTCGCCCCCACCAGAAGTCAAACTATGTCTATGCCCAAGGACCCTGCACCAAGTGCCACCTCCCACCAGGCCCTGAAGTCTTTATAACATATCAAGGGGGACCTCAGAGAGAAAAAGGTTGAGAACCCCAGAGAGTTCACAGGCTACATTGCCCTCTTTCAAAACACCTGCAACCTGCTATTGTTCTCACTGGGACTGAGGGAAACTGGAATACAGGCATCCAAACAACTTGAACACCACCCGGTAGTGACATGGGAGGGATATAAAATTCGATGTCTAAAAATTATTTTAATTTAATCTGGTACTACAAACACTATTACATACCAGTCACAATGCTATGGTTACTGCATGACATCACTATGAGTTAAAGCTGTTTGAGTGCCTTAACTGTGTATTTCCATACCTTAACATGTTTGGATTTCTTTTAACTTTGGTCTTAGGCCTGCATTTCCTGGGTTTACAACATTTGTTTTGGGGATAACAATATCATTGTGATGTTTTTGCCTTTAAAAAACTGAGTACTGGTTAAAGTATCTTAACTCCAACTTAACAGATTTTTTTTAACTTGGAAATAATATATAGCAGCAAAATATGCTCAGTATTTTCTATCGCTTTATTATACATACAAAAGTTGTATTTTGCCTACTCCTGATGCACAGTGATCAAATATTTTATTAAGCTGCCCACAGCAACACCCAAATCTTAAATTTAAAAGGGAGTTAAGCAATCAATTGTGTGTACATGTAACTCGAATTATTCCTTCCATTGTACATTTCTTTATTACCATATGTTTGTCAACATGGACTTTCAGGTGACTAGCACAGCTCTGACATTCCATACATTCTTTTATCATCTTGACTATCCTAAAAGATTGTATCATCTGAATACTTCGCCACCTCCCTGTTCACTCCCTTTTCCAAACGCCCATTTAACAGAATAAATACTAGCCCTAGCTCAAAGCTGGCACCATAAACTCTTGCCTTGTTGAAAATTGACCACATAGTTCAACTTTTTGTTTTTTGACTCTTAGCCAGTTTCTATTTCGTGACAGCATTCCACCTCCTTCTCTGAAACGACTCCGTTTACCTAAGAACATTTTTATCACTGATTTAGTCAACAGCTTTATGAAAACCCAAATAAACTGTGTTTCCATTCCCCCTTTACCCACTGTTTTTGTCGTCACAACCAAGCCATTCTATCGAGGCCAGCACGCAGCCAACAGGTCAGTTCCAGCCCTATTTACACAGGCCCGCTCCGAAATGGCAGTGGGAAGTCGGAGGTGAGAGCGTAGCTGTGCCCAGGCCAAGGGAGAGCCACAAGGCTCAGCCCCCGGCTCTGATCACCTAGCGGATCCGCCTGCTGCGTCCCTTGCGCACAAACCCGCTGGGCCACATTCTTGAGGCTCCGGTGTCCGGGCCAGGAATGCAGCCCGGGGAGCCCCGCTGCGATCTCCGCTCCTAGCGGGGGGCTGGGGCTTCCCCGGGATGCCCGCGCCTCCTCCCCGCGGAGGGCAGCATCCCCGCCAGGCCACCGCTCCGCGCCTGGCAGGTCTCCCCGGGACGGGCCCGCCCGCCAAGCCAGGGCCTCGCCGCTGCTCTGGGGCAAGCTGCGGCCGCGGCCCGCGGCGGGTGGGGGGCGGCCGCGGGGCAAGCGACGGCGGGTCCCGCGAGGCCGAGCGCGGCCCGGGCCGCTCCCCCCGCACTCACCCTTGGAGTAGAGAGACTTGGGGGACTCGAGGTCGAGGTCGGCGCTGAGCAGAGAGATAAAGTCCGAGGGCATCGCAGCTTCGCGGCCCGGCGGGGGCTAGGGGGCCGCCGGAAGGAGGGGCGCTGCTGCCTCCGCCGCCCCGGCGTGGGGAGGGGAGACCCCGGGAGCCGAAGGGGCGCGCCGCGCTCACTGCGGGCCGGGCCAGGCCAGGCCCTTCACGCGCTGTCAGGATCGGGCTCCGCCGCCGCTGACAGGAATCCGGAGACTGCCAACGGAACGGTCCAGACCGCCCCCTCCGTTATTGCTCTGCGCATGCGTTAACCGAAAGCGCTCCGGAGGAGTGGCGCACATCGAGAGCTACTGGTCGGGCGTCTTGCGCACGCGCTCCCGAGGAGAGACGAGGGAGGGGGAGTAGGGATGGGAACAGCCGCAGGTCGGATATTTTGCACATGCGTAGACTGAACCAGTCAGGCTTTGCCCATCGCGACTCGCTTAGTTGTGTCATTCTGCGCATGTGCTTGCCCATGGGCCCCTTAGTAAGAGGTCTCGTGCTCAAATACCGGGCCGGCCGGCAAGTGAGGTTCTACGCATGCGCCGTTTCCGGGCGCTGGGGGAGCTGTAGCACCAGCGAGCGAGCGGCGGGTCCGTGTGACTGACTGACGGAGGGAGGTGGCGGGAAGAGCCGTAGGTGAGCCTGGGCCGGGAGGGAGCGAAGCGTCTGGAACAGCCGCAGGTCTGCTGAGGGGCAGGCCCGGCCCACGCCGCGAGGAGCGGGAACAGGCCCGGCCGCGGCGGTTCCTGAAGGAGCAGGGCCAGGGGCCGGGCCGCCCTCGGGCCGCCCAGCGTGTGGCGGGGGCGGAGGGAGACGTCCACTCCCGCCCCAGGCGGGGGGATCTCCCGCTGTGCCTCAAGCAGACATGGGGCCGGGGGGGGGGGGGATTCGGTGAGTCTAGCGCTGCCAACTAAGTAATCGCACAAAACCCACCACCTGCCCCCCCCCCGTGGAGGCTCTGGGCTGGGGCGGGAGATTGGGGCGCATGTCACCTGGGTCAGCGGGGGTGCTGAGGCCTCGCGCCTGTCCTGGCACCGCAGACCGCGCCGTGCCCAGGCGGCTCTGCACGCTGCTCTCGCCCCCAGACACCGTCCGCCCCCAGCAGCTTCCATTAGCTGGCGTGCGGAGCCAGTGCTTGGGGCAAGGGCAGCATGTGGAGCCCTGTGACACCTCCACACCCACACCTGGGAGCCAGAGCTGCTGGCCGCTTCTGGGGCGAAACAAGGTGTCAGAACACATAGGGACTAGCCTGCCTTAGCTGGGCAGCATCACTGACCGGACTTTTAATGGCCCAGTTGGCGGTGCTGACCACAGCTGCCAGGGTCCCTTTTCCACTGGGTGTTCTAGTCAAAAAATGAACACGTGGTCACCCTAGGTGAATCCCCTGGCACTTTATCACTGTAGCCTGACAAGCATGAAGCAATTCCACTCTGACTCTGTGCAGCTCTGGGGCAGGTGTTCTGAATGCTAGTCCATTTGGCCACACTGACCACTAAACCATTCCTGGTGGGGAAACGAAAGAGGTAAAAGCAGAACAAGGTAGGAATGCCACCTGCCACCAGGTAAAGGTGAGAGAGAGCTAGAGGACCTGCATAGGTAAGGCTGCAGGGATCTTTGTTCCTCTTCCTGGCTGTAGCTTTTCACCCTCAGGTACAGACCATAAGAGCTAATTTTTTTTCCCCCAGCAAGAGATTGTAGGAAATCACTCAAAGCTGGTTGAAAAAGTTGGAGGAAAACCATTACAGAGCTGTAGAAAAATGCCACATTTGCTGTGATATGTTAGAACTTGTCATGGACTGGTTTCCCTGTGAGATAGGGACAAGTTGATAAGATTTAGGTTAGAATGAACAAGTTACTAATAATCAACTTAATCTTTTTGTGCTCATCAAGTCAGCATAGTATCTTATTCTGTGTGTCAGCTTTCTGTGAATGGCATCCCTTGTACTACCATAGCATTGTGTATCAGCCTATGTGCTTCCTCTTTGTTTAAAGAAAAAAAACTAGATGTTCCAAGCCCCTCTCTCTTGAACTGCTGAATCTGTTCTTAATGACAACCAGCCTCAAGACTCCTCTTAAACAGCTACTCTGTGAGGGTAGATGTTACCAAGGCCCCAAAATTACTTGTTTTTAAAACTAACAAGGTTGAGTTTTATTCTTTACAAGGATATCATGCTTGGTCCTGCTCCATGCAACTACTTGTTATCTTATATCCCAAATAAATTACATGTATATAGTGTAACAAAGCTCTGTCCTTATCTTCATGGATCCTGTGTTTCCTGGCGGATTTTTACTAGCCTCAGCGGCTCACTGTGACCCTCCACGGAGCCCTTCTCTCTCTGGAGACCAGGTCACAGTCTATTGAGCCATTTTCAACACAAACCAGTGAGGAGAAGCTATCCTTCCTGGCACAGTCTCTATTGTCTCCCAATCTCAGAGACTAATTATGGGAGGCAGAAAGTGGGGAGCCCAGGCCTGCCCTCTACTCTGGGCTCCAGCCCAGGGACCCTAATAGTATCAGCTAAGATGGCTGACCTTTTATCCACAAAGCACAATACAATTCCCTGGGTTAATTCCCTGGGTTACTTCCCCACAGCAGTCCCTGCTTCTTCAAACTCCACTTCACCCTTACCTCAGGGCCTCCTTCCTTCTGGATGATATGTTGTCCAACACTCAATCTCACCAACAGCACAGCTCCTGACAGCCACCTGACTGACTGAGAGGTTTTTATCTGGATTCAGCCAGTCCTTGATTGGCTTCAGGTGTCCCAATTAGGCTAGCTGTTTCTACTCCTTTCTAGAAGGTTCTTAATTGGCCCCAGGTGTCTTGATTGGCCTGGAGTAGCCTTTGTTTGGCTATCCAGGGAAGAGGGACCTGCACACCCTGAGACTAATGTACCTGCCTTCCAGCACTCTCCTATATCCTTCTGGTCTGACTGTCACAATAGGTACTAGTACAGGTGTGGGTAAGAGAGCCCTTTCCTTGAAAGGTGACAAAATGCAAGAGAATGGGTTTTCTAGCAAAGAAAAAGAAATGCTGGGGAAAAAAGGGCCCAGGGTGGGGGGGACACAATAGCTGCTTCTTGCTATTGAGACTTCTCTAAAATAAGTGTTTTCTGAGGCTTGTCTCCCTGCTGTATAAAGGGCAGCCAGACTAGTCAACTCCTTCACAGAAGACATAACCTAGATACATCCCATCAGCTTTGTGATGCTTTCTCACAACCATAATGTTGATATTATATCTGTTGGTCAATTCAGGAAAGGGGGAAAAAAAGAGAAGAGGTAGCACCAAGTGGGGGAGGAAAAAGTGTGCTTCACGCTTGGCAAAGAAACCATACTTCACACCTGAGGATCTCAAAGTGCTTTAAAAGACACATTTATTCTCTAAATAATATCAAAATACGGAAACTTCAGCACAGAGTTCAAATGACTGGCCTAGGGTTTCACAAATTTGACCTTAACAAGTAGTTAAGAGCATAAATACTTTCACAAAAGATACAAGAATTGGAGAGGGGGAACGACACTGCAATTGGCAGCTGTGGAAGAGCACTAAGATGAGCAAAGAATGAGCCAAGAATTTCTCACTCATCAAGGTGCAGGAGAGACCACAGGTTAGCATAAGCAACTACCCAGAAATCTGGAATGACAAGTATAATTAAAGCTAAGATTCCCAAGTTTTCTCTAGTGGAAAAACTTCATTATTTTAAGAGTATGGTATCCAGGCCGATGCAAACTCCTCCTGGGTAAATTTTCTACTAAGAGGGAGAAAAACTATTGAGAGAGTAAATCAGGGAAGTGTTGAAACTAGTGACCAAAGTATACTTGAAATGAACACACTGAAGACTGAAAAAAGAGTGAGGAGTACTTGTGGCACCTTAGAGACTAACCATTTTATTTGGGCATAAGCTTTTATGGGCTAGAGCCCACCTCAGCAGATGCATAGAGTGGAACGTACAGTAGGAACATATAGAGAGAGAACATGAAAAGGTGGAGGTTACAATATCAACTTTAAGTGGCTTAATTTAATTAAGGTGAGCTATTATTAGCAGAAGAAGAAAAACTTTTGTAGTGATAATCAGGCTGGCCCATTTCAAGCAGTTGTCAAGAAGGTGTGAGTAAGAGTAATTAACATGGAGAATAGATTCAGATTATGTAATGACCCATACACTCCCAGTCTTTATTCAAGCCTAATTTAGTTATATCCATTTTGCAAATTAATTCCAGTTCAGCATTTTCTCATTGGATTTTTTTTAAGTTTTTCTGATGAAGAATTGCCACTTTTAAGTCTGTTACTGAGTGACCAGAAAGATTTAAGTGTTCTCCTACTGGTTTTTGAATGTTGTTACTGATGTCAAATTTGGGTCCATTTAGTCTTTGGCCAAACTGGACAATTTCTATGCAAATGTACATGACAGAGGGGCACTGCTTACACATGATGGCATATAGCACATTGGTAGATGTACAAGTGAACAAGTTCACAGAAGATATGTATTTCAAAAAGCAAGTATTGGGGAATTAAGAAACTTAGTGAATAACAGGTGATATAAAATATTAAAATTCACCAATGTGAAAGAAGGCTGAGGAACCTCAAGACTTCTTAATTGAGATTACAATTCCTCTGATGTAGAAGAAATATGAGAAAAAAGAGGCAACAAGTGTGGATGCACAAGACACTGGTCCAAAGAGATGAGAACCTGCACTGGAAATGGAAAAGGGAACAAAAGAAGACTATGCCATACAAAATTTCAGGGTAAAAGCAGAAAGCTGAGGGCAGCAAAACAAAAATGCCACTGAAGTTCTTCATATTAAGGAGATATGTCTACACTAAGGGCAGCATATTGAGTACAGATACTGCATGCCCAGATACAAATAGCAGTGAAGACAGTGAGTCAATTGACTGCTTAGGTGAGTCAAGTACAGAACTGGCAGAACCATGTATACCCTACATGGCTTGCCACATACTAAAGGAGCACTCCCATTTGTATGCTGCTATTTTTAGCAATGTAGTGTTCTGCTGCTTTCCAGCTGCTGGAGCCTTTTCCTGTCATGTCTAGCCCCACACCACCATGTGGACACAGACTGCCTTTCACTGCTGGGTGAACTACAACCTGTACGTTGCTGCAAGTGTGAACAAGGCCGAAGAGAATAAATGAAGAAAATATTTTAAAAGGCATTTTAATGAGCATGTCTAAAATGGCTGAGCTACTGAACTATTTCTCAAAATACTATCTTTAAAAAAATGACTAATATATAAATAGAAAAATAAATAGAATTTATTAATATAGTGTAACTCCCCTTTCCTCCTTGTGTTATTTGGGAGCCGGCAATACTCACCCTGTGTGCCCGGGTGCCTGAAGCAGTTGACAGTAAAGGATATCCTGAGTAGCCCAGTTGTGAAGTTGGATACGTGAGAATTTTCTAGCCTCCCCTGTGCTGCAGTCCTTTTACTTGTAAAGAAAATTAAAATTGGCGATGACTCCCTGTGGCTGTCTCCTATACACACTCAATGGTGTGCCTTGGGAGCCTCCAAGAATAAATCTAAACTAATCCATGCAATCGGTCTAACTCAAAAATTCCAACTTGAAACAATATACACTTAGATGGGCGTTAACACGTCTTAACAATTTTAAAAAAACATAACAGATTAAATTAGTGGTGACATTTTTAAATCAGCAGGGGCCAGTTCAATAAATCAATTAACAAATACAGTTTGCAGTAGTAAATGAAACCTTGCATTTACACTGCCAGGGTGCACTTGAGGATCTTGAAGCAGGGGACAACACTCTGTTGATCTGGTAACTCAGTCCAGCCAAGGCAACAAGAAGCAGAGCAGTTCTAATTTGGAATCATTCCAAACTGCACAACCCCTCTGAAGATGGGAATTGTTTTAACCAGATGTGGGCAACCCTGGGTCTGGTTACATAACAAGACCATTCCACCTCTTCTCTGACCCAGACAACACTTTACAGTTTCTTCACTGTTCCCCTTTCCTTGCAAGTACTTCCCAAACAAGAGTGGTGGCTACTCACATTGCCTTCACTGAAGGCCCTCGGCAGTTAGTTCTAGGCACAGCAACAGTCTCTGCCCTGGCTCCAGTGAAGTCACCAACAGCCTCTGAGGTTCCCTGTTTGGTCAAAGCCCGAGCAGGTTCTCACCTGTAGCTTCTGGCTTTCTATCAATCAGCAGGTCCTGATTTGGACAAAGCTCCATCGAGCAATCTCAGTTCTTCTCCCAAAATGGAACCCACTGCATGCTCTACCTCCTTGCATTCACAGTAGAAGAGGAAGTTAGTTTCTCTCTTTCTCCCTCCCTCATGGCATCATGGGAATTGTAGTCTCCAAGGCTGGATTGCAACCCTCAGGATCTTCCCAAGTGGAATACTCCCAATTAAGTTCGGAGGCCCCTACAGTAAAGGGTGCCTACATTAGCTATCCATAAAAGCATGTAAGGAAAGGAAAGACATGGGGAAACTGACGATACATAGAACTCTACATATAAACAGGTCCCGATAAAATTAATCTTGGGGATCTAAGAAGATTAACTAATAAATTGATTGAGCCACTGTCAATTTTTTTTATCAAATCTTGGAGGAGGAAGAAAATTGACAAATGCAGTAACAATCTAGCAGCAGTCCTTATACTTATCATCCATTAAAGCTGATTTCTAGGACAGGAGGGGGAGGACAAAAATTAAAATCTGCCAAACTAATATTATAGTGTTAGGCACTTTTAAAATGTACATAATAATCTGTAAACACCGTGGTGACACAAATCAGGAAAAATATACAATCAAAACCAGGCAGAACAAACCTGATTGCTTTCTGTAATCAAATTAACACAATTAATGGACATGGAAAACATAGTCTATTTCTATCTAGATTTTAGAAAATAATTTAAGAGTATCTTTCAAAATTGTACTTGAAAATGTAATTCAACATGTCTTGGGTATAAGTACCATCCCACAAACTGAAATACATCTGAAAATAGTCCATAGACAAATAACAATAAAGGGCAGTGTATTGCACTGGGGGAAGTGTCCAGAGAGATGCTTCAAAGTATCTTTTTTTCAGAGTAGCAGCTGTGTTAGTCTCTATCTGCAAAAAGAACAGGAGTACTTGTGGCACCTTAGAGCAGTGGTCTTCAAAGTGGGGTGCACAAGACCCCCCACAGGGGGCCGCAGGATCGGCCCTGGGACACAGCCAAAATTGTAAGGATTTTACTTGCGTCCCGCTGAAATACCGCCAAAAGCGGAAGCTTTGTATTTGGCCGCATTTCGGTGGACACACCCCTGGGCCGCAAGAGGACTCGGGAAAGCGGAAGGGGGCCGTGGGCGGAAAAGTTTGAGAGATGCTGTCTTAGAGACTAACATTTATTACAGCATAAGCTTTTGTAGGCTACATCCCTCTTCATTGGATGCATAGAATGGAACACACAACAGTAAGAGATATTATTTATATATATATATATATATACATACACACACACACACACACACACAGAGAAAGCATGAAGAGGTGGAAGTTGCCATACCAATTCTAAGAGGATATTAAATATTGAGGCTATTAAATATTAAGAGGTTATTAAATAGCCTCTTAGAACTGGGACTTAGCTTGGAAAAGAGAGGACTAAGGGGGTATATGATAGAGGTCTATAAAATCATGATGGGTGTGGAAAAAGTAAATAAGGAAGTGTCATTTACTCCTCATGACACAATAACTAGGGGTCACCAAATGACATTAATAGGCAGCAGGTTTAAAACAAACAAAAGAAAATATTTTTTCACACATCACACAGTCAATCTGTGGAACTTCTTATAAGAGGATGTTATGAAGGCCAAGTCTATAATAGGTTTCAAAAAAATAACTAAGTTCATGGAGGATAGGTCTGCTAATGGCTATGGGGCAGGATGGTGTCCATAGCCTCTGTTTGTCAGAAGCTGGAAATGGGTGACAGGGAATGGATCACTTGATGTTTACCTGTTCTGTTCATTCCCTCTGGGGCACCTGGCATTGGTCACTGTTGGAGGACAGGATACTGGGCTAAATGGACCTTTTCTCTAACCCAGTATGGCCGTTCTTATGCACCTGAGACTTTGGAGGCTGTCTCACATGGCATGGCTACACTGCCGTTAGACACCTGAGGGTGCACATGCCTGCTGACACGGGCTTGCAGGAATTGGGCTGCAGGGCTGTTTTATTGTGGTGTAGACATTCTAGCCTGCGCTGCAGCCTGAGCTTTGTTGCCCTCCTACCTCACAGGGTCCTAAAGTCTGGGCTCCAGGCTGAGCCCAGACATCTAGACTAAGGTTAAACAGCCCTGTAGCCAAAGGCCTGTGAGCCCAAGTCAGCTGGCATGGGCCATCTGTGGGTTTTTAATTGCAATGTAGACACCCAAAAAGTCTTTGCACAGATAGGCTCCTGGCATGGCACCAGCATCTTCTTGACTATGGAAGATCCTGGTACTTAGGGGGATCAGGGGTGTGGAGTTAGCTGCACTGGCTTAATCCAACACAACAAAGCTCTCCACTACCAATGGAATCTCTGGTGTCAGATTAACCCACACACCTCCTGGGTGTGGTGTTCTGTCCCCCATAGGGGCACTGAGACCACTTACAGAGAGAGGGAAAGTGAGTCCGCTCTGCAGCCTGAGCTACCAGCCAGTTGGCTTTTAGCTCATGCGGTAGAGACTCGTGCACTAAGATCCAGAGACAACCAGGGTTTGCTGGGGTTACATCAAACATTAATCCAAGGAATGAACTTCCTTCTGGCAGAATGGGAACTAAGGAATGTACACTTGCCTTCAGGACGTATAGGGGCATGATGCACCCTGCTTAAATCCATCATTGTTATCTGGATCTTTGGCAATCCTGCATCTGGGGAAAAAATGAATAATGTAATGTTGCAAGCCAACACTAACTAGTTAGCTAACTATAATACAACTTAATAAATAAGGAGATTGGGATTTTTAAAAAAATAACAGAAATATATCTAGGCAAGGAGAAACAACCCTTACAGCCATAACTGGCCATAGGAAAAGAGGAACAAATGGTTGGATGTGCACATCCCTTCTGGTTTTTGTGATTATTTTTTTATTAATTTTCCTAAAGAAACATTAAACATACAAATAAACAACTCCCCACTTGTATATGTTACCAAATATTCCACATTTCACAGTATAGCCAGTCAAATTGTGGTGTAATGCAACTTTATGATTCGTCAAAGCTGCAAGACCAGACAATAGTACACAGCCATAACATGTTAGGGATGGGGATAACAATAAAAACAAAACACAAATAAGCAAACAAGGGAAAGAGGAGGCTGGCAAGAGGGTGGCAAGAAGAGGGAAGGAAAAAGCAGAGAGGCCAATTGGAATTAACAAATAATTCAAATAATGCCAGGCTTCACCATTCTTTATCCAAATGTATCAAGAGACAGGGTCCAAATTTCTTCATACAATTCATATGAAAAATTCAAAATCAATTGAATTGCTGTCTACATCTATAAGCAACACTTTCTTTTGCTGCTAACTCAGACAAGTCTGAATACACTGCTCCTTCAGTTCTGTAAAAGCATGCACTTGAGAGCTGTAGTGATTACCAAGTACCAAAGTCTTGTGGAGGAGTTAAACCCAGGACCCAGGGTAGCAGATACATAAGCTAGGGTGTTATTTTTAGCTGAGGTTTGGTTCCTGAAGGCAAATGCTATTTTCACTCTTACGTCCAGCTCTCTGCTTAGCTGCCTGACTCTTAGACAGACCCATAGCTTATGCAGCCGGGTTTCTTTTTCTTTATTGCAGCACCAACAAACAGAGGACAAGGCCCATTTCTTTCATAATCTCTGTAACATCAAGACATTTTGAATAGCATTTTTGCTGCATCAGGCATAGCCCAAGATCCAGAGAAGCATCTCTAACATTCTGTAACATGCCCTGCCATTGGGGTTGTTGTAAGGGCTGTGATAACTCTCCACAGCTTCACAAAGAACTCCAGATCACTACTGTTACTCTTCATTAATGAAGCACACAGAATAGACATGGGTCTGGGGACTTTATGAAGCATTTCCAAGATTCCCAGTAGCTCCTGGGCCTCTGCCAGTCCTAAGGCACCTGGACCAAACTGATATATTAGAAAGAATTTAGTTGTAAATAGTAGTTGACAGGTCATATGGTTGCTTTAGTATTAGAAAAGAGACAAAGCCCTAATTCCTGACTAATTGGGACATTCATATGATGGTTTTCAGTTCTTCCAAATTATAGTTTCCTCTTCCCCTTAATTTGCAAGTCTGGGTTTCCCCAGATAGGTGCTTTTCCATCACAGCAAGGATGAAATTGGTACCTCCTAGCTAGGATGCCCAGACCCTTCGTGTGACAACTACTGTGGAGGACCTTCATTTTTCTTCCATTGGACAAGACAGCAAGTGTGAAAAATCGGGATGGGGATGGGGGATAATAGGAGCCTACAGAAGAAAAAGACCCCAAAACTGGGACTGTCCCTATAAAATTGGGACATCTGGTCACCCTAAGAGGAACTGAACAGATCCACAGAGGGAATTGGATGCATTAATAGCCATTCAGTTTCCACCAACGTACCTATACAGGTGTTAGCATGCTGGAATGAATTTGCCGCCTGAGACACAATGAAAGTGTACTCATAATTTTGTAGGCCCTTGAGCCTGCTCCGACTTCTTTTGGGTACAGGGAGTTGTAGTTTTCTAAGTGATAGTCATGGTGGCTCTAATAATGTTGTTATCCTTTTTAAAATAAGATGGGGGCACATACGTAAGTATGCCACTCAGAAAATAAAGGGCCCTAGCACAACCTTTTTATAACCTCAGCTTTCTGGTTAAAGGGCATTATGCAGCTCCAGTGGACTCTGCTTTCCAGAAACTAACCAAAGCTCAGAGGTAATGTGTGTACATCCTGCCACAAGTGGGAGGGTGTAGAAACCTAGTCCAGAAAGACTTTCCTTTGTCTAAACTGAAGACTGGCCAATGTTCCCTCGTGAGCCCCTTTGCATTATTCCTCATATTAGCCTTGTGGCCTTAATAGGTGTTCCCTACTGCCACCAGGATGGATATTGCTCACCTATGTTCAGTTGGTCTCTCCTTCACAGGAGGGCAGTGTTTTTGAATTCTGTAAGTATACTGAAGTATATTTGACAGACCCCAAAACACTTCTTTTCTCATGCAGCTGCAGAGGAACCCCACCTCATAGATAAGGGTCCACAATTCACCATCATTTAAAAATAAAACACACACAAAGGAGGGCATAAGTACACCACCTTTATTTTAGAGAGGTTTTGGAGAAACCTAGGAGGAGTATTGTTATAGTTGATTCACTAGCTGGCTGAGCTGTTTATTTGTTCCTGTTTGAATGTTTGCTTTTTAGCTGAAGTCAGTATATCTTGCTGTTGTAAAATTGAATATTGGGGGTTCTTAAAGCTATACCTTATATATAACTACCTGTCACAATTAATGTTTCCTTTAATCTCTTTAGTTTATTCCAGTCTCATCAAAACCTCTTGTTATGTGAATATACAAAAGATCCTTACAGAGAGACACCTGAATTTTGAAAGGCAAGTGCTTAAAGTTAACACCTAAATCAAGTCATTTTATTTTTATGCAGCTTCCATAAGTTTCGGAGGGATCTATGGGTGTGGCCACTTCTGCTGAGGTAGCTAAAGATGGACTGAAGGGCCTAAGTTTAGGAACCTAAGTTTGAAAGATTTGGCCATAGTATTTTATTTTCTCTTTGAGTGTACAGCTCCAACATTTTTTTAAACTTTACCCTTAAATAATATGGCTTAATTTTCTCAAGATGCACTAACCTAACTCTTCCATGTACACATTTGCATTATGAGGTACTAGAGGTTTAGATTTGTAATCAAGATAATCAAAATAAAACCCCAAATCTGTCTTGATTAGAAATGAGGGGATATTAACTTTTGACATAGTACAGTAGAACCCGCACAGAAGACGACCCTTATTCGGCATTCCCCTGTCTGAAAAGACTATCCACAAATAGACTGAATACACTTTTATTAAGCTGCCTTTTATTAAACTGCCTCCACAAAGGAAGCAACTTTTTGCCAAATACCTGAAGTCACTCAAGACATATTTCACTCTATATAAAATGAGGAAATAAGAAATGTTACCTTCTGAGACAATGAAGCACTTTGAGAAAGAATATTAGCACATTTTCTTAAATTAATGTAAAAGTTTCTGATCAAACACGTTCTGTAAATTCAGACTTTCAGGGGAAATTGTTGACTATTGTTAATTCATGAGTTCCTTTTATAAAGAAAGAAATAATTTTTTTAAATCACCTGGAAAAGAGCAGTTGTGACAAATCTTAGAACAGTATTTCAGGGGCCCCTCATTAATCAAAGAAAATCCCGAATTAGCAAATTTAATTAGTTGCAGAATGCTTTCTCATCTGTATAATAGAATGCTGATTATCTTGTAATGAAGAGATCGTGATTTTTTTTAATTGTTCCAAAATAAAATAATGGTTTTCTTCTCAGTCATGTTCTCCAACTCTTTATAAATTGGATCCAACTCCTAACAATATTTGCCAACATGAAGGGAGACTCGACTGTTCATCTTAGAACATCATGAGGGGGTTTTAGCTTCCTTGTTGCAGCGTTAGAAGCAATACAAATGTTTAGCATACTCCTTCTTATAGATCTCTACAACAGCTACATAATAGGGCCTCTGGTACTTCCCCAGCCCTTACTGCAGAGGTGCACATAGCTCTCATAGATGAGATAAAGCCATTACAATGCTACAGACACCTCGTTGTTAAATAACATCCTGAAATAAGCTTTTGAATGTCTTTTCACCTATTGAACACTTTTATTCTAGTGTTTGGCTCCTACTAGCTTTCTGATCAGGGATGTAGACATTAGCTGTCCTGGTCACTTACCTCCAACAGGAATGGCAGGTGTGTGGGTTCCTCTGGAGATAAAATTCCATGGATAAACAGGCCGTGGAGCTGCACAAAGGACCCTCTCGTCCCCCAAGAGTGAACGCATCACTTCCAATGAGTCAGCCAGGTTCTGCCATAGGGAGCTGTGAGACTCTCCAGGCTTCCACTCTGCTTGGTGGCAGTTTGGCTCCAGCATGCCAGAGTTCACAATTCAGCCAGGGCTGTCAATTCACCGCAGAACAAGTTCACCAGGGTAATTCTTTTGGAACTGTCACAGCCTAAATGTTGTTCCTGGGTAGAATCTTTAACTGTTTCCCACAATCTTCTTTTCCATGAGTCAGTCCAGTATTTAGTCCTATTGGTCACAGCTAACAATCCCTGTGAAGTTCCACTCTTCACACTAGGGATAACAGCTAGCATCAGTGGCTGATTCCAGAGATTTCCTGTGTTCAGCTGTATGAACCTGCCTGGCAAGTCAGAGCTGTAGCTGTTCCAAGTTAAACATTTTGGCCCTTCTGCCTCTTATCCTCCCTAAAAATTAACTCCTTACAAAACACTGTTGGTGCCAGGAAAACCTCAGTATCACCATCTGTCAGCTAGAGAAAAAAGCCCACTATTTTCAGCAGGAGAAGCTGCCCTGGGAGGGAGGCTGTCTGCTCTACCAGGGTTGAGGTATTTATTGCTGCTCTGCTTATTGCAGCTGTTAATGGGAGCTGATAAGCACTGATCTTCCCCACAGCTACTGGACTAGCTGTGTGCCAGTACTCCTATTCCATTCACTGCAACAGTGCCTTCTGATACAGTCAGGCCTAGGACTGATAAGCGTACTTCACGGTTGGTGGTCATAGACTCTCAGCTAATGGAACTGTTGCACCATTCCCTACAGCACCCCTGCTGGGAGAACTAGAGTAAAATATTCTGCCGTGGAAGGTAAAGACATCATTAGCACACCACATAAAGAACTTTGGATTTAATTTATTGATTTATAGAGGATCTTTTGTATCCCTCCAAATACTTTACAAAATTATAGGCTTAGAATACAGTGTATGCATCACCACAACTTCCCTCACCATTTGAAATGCAGCCACTTCCAGTCTGGAATATAGCAGCCATTACAAGCATTAGTTGTGGGAAATGAAGAATATCACATCCAGCCACAGCAGAGAGGGAATTTCATTAACAAAGATGAAATTTCGCCTGGACATTCAGGGCCCCAGTTCTTGTTCTCCAACCTGAATTTCATCGATGTGGCTCCCATTGACTTTGTTGGGAAACACACCTGTGTAGCTGGAGATGGATTCGGCTTTAAGACCTACAGTCCCCCTCTTGCAAAAAATTGCTGTGGGATTTCCGAAGGTCACAGGCAGGCGGGGGCTGGTCCTCAGTTTTAAGTCTCACCTAGAAGAATGTTCCTGCATCATAACAGAAGGAAGAATTTTCCTCCCCCTGTTGGAGTCAACAAGGCTACTTACTGCACCACGTAGAAGAGTTTCCTTGATGATCTTCCAGACAAACACGGACCAGTTTAATATTGCTTAGCCAGATAGCTAACCAAACCATCTGTGGTGCTCTAGCTGGAGATTATTTAATGAGGCACTGTCACCATAGTGTGAACCACAACTTAATAAAAAGTGTCTCATGGAAAACAACTCCCATTCACAAATGAGTAACAATCTTGTGGCAGCTTCAGCAGTATTTTAAGCTGACTTTAATGCCATGAGGGTATTGTCCTCTTTGGATAAAATGAACCACACTCTGCTTTTGCTTTCTCTTCCTCTTACACCCTATTCTATTTCAGCTGGAAACAAGAGAGTCAATAAATACCATGTGACCAACCACATGTCCCCAGTCCAGCAGCAAGAGCTGCCTGGAGTGCAGTCTGGAAATTGCTGTAAGCAGGTATTAATGCTAGACATATTTTAAATCAATAGAAGGGAAGATGCTGCCCCCAAGGGATATAGAAAGCTGGACGGGTACTGGCCGCATATGTGAAAAAATGCTATGTAGCCAGGACTGGGTCAAAATAATGGCATTAGGGATTCTGGCCATAATAGCTTGATTTTCCAGTATGTTGAGCTAGAAACAAATTGCACAGCAACTTAACTTTGTTTTAAAATTATTTGCTCTTCCAGTGGGCACTTGCTGCAGGGCACTAGTTAGCATTTAACATAAAAACAGCATTCAGAGGAGAATGAATATAAAATTTTAATGTGAATATTTACTGAGCAGCAGGAAATACAACTGGGATTTTGATTAGATCATTCATAAGAGGACAGTGGTTGAGATAGATGGAGCACCATAATGCCCTTTTAATACTACAGATAGCCTTGGCTGTTGTGTATTGTGTACCTCTTATGATGAAAAACAAAGACAGGGTCCCCTCCTTCTATTTGAAATGTATCCCAGCATTCTTCTAGTTGACCAGTACAGTGTAACTCAGTGGATCACAACCAGGGGCCCACAAACTCCTGGGGGTATGCAGAGGTCTTCCAGGGGGTACATCAACTCATCTAGATAATTGCCTAGTTATACAACAGGCTACATAAAAAGCATTAGCAAAGTCAATACAAACTAAAATGATGCCGCTTGTTTATACTGTTCTATATACTATACACTGAAATGTAAGTATTAATATTCCAATTGATTTATTTTATAATTACATGGTAAAAATGAGAAAGCAAGCAATTTTTCCATACTAATATGCTGTGACAAGTTTTTATTTTTATATCTGATTTTGTAAGCAAGTAGTTTATAAGGTGAAACTTGGGGGTACACATCAGACTGCTGAAAGGGGTATAGTAGTCTGGAAAGGTTTAAAGCCACTGGTGTACCTGACTGCCTGATCTGCAGAATGTAGTTTGAGTAGTTAGATCAGATTCTTCTGGGTTCTGTTTTTATCAGTGCTGGACTGACTTGCTGCGTGCTCTTGGGCAAGTAATAACGTCAGTGTACTTCAGTTGCTGTAGGGGTAAGAGGCTCTTACAGCAAATGTCAACACTTATTTTCAGGCTTTGGGGGTCCTGATTCATAACCTATTTAAGTCTATTCAAAGACTCCCATTTAGTTTAGTGGGTTTTGGATCATGGTCCTAGTGAACAGAGTAGTGAAGACTAATCAAACTCACAGCAAGATACTGTCTACCAAGGAAATAATAACTTCTAAGCATCCCTCTTATTTTTAATAACTTTTTCTTCCAGTAAAAAGCAGCTCTAGGATGTCCTCTATTCTGACTGAATTGTCTGCTTTCTGGTTCAGACAGCTGTCTTCTCTTAACTCAGGAACTTCTTTCGCAATACAAGTTTGGCTGCATGTTATCCCCAACAGCTGTCTTAAATCCCCCTGCAAGTACAGGAACTTTTCTGACTTCAGCTCAAGTTATGGTCAGGTGCATTTTCCACCCCCCATCCCCCCTCATGCAGAAGTCCCTTTTAATGTCTTTCTCCTATTTTTTGTATCTTCTGTTCTTAACCCAATAATCTCACACACATATTAACTCTTCTATTAGTAGCTTAGTGATTTTGTTTAATCACTTAATAGTTCCCCAAGTGTATCCTCTTTTTGCATTTTAATGTAGTAGCACTTTCCATTGTTTCAAATCACTGCAAGAAACAATCATTAAATGTTTGCAATATCCTAAACAAAATCTTTGGCTTAGGCTTTCAGCTGAACTGGTTAGAGCTGCGTGGATGGGAAATCATAAATGATGCTGCTGTAGTCTAGTCCTTTGTCTGAAAAGATGTAGCCAATGTGAGACACAGTTCAGAAAATGTAAAATGTGAGAATGATCTGCTTCTTTTCGGGACACACAAAAATAAGCAGAGACTCAATCCACAGCAAAATTTTCTAATTTTAGTATAACAAGTGAAGATCAGTTCAATACAGAACTATGCACTCATCAGCTGTACAGATACTTATTTTAAAACAAGTATATAATCCAGTGTTTCACTGAACAGACAATATCCAGATACAAATTTGCATTATACAAATCATAGTTTCAGAACCAGGCAGCTTCCTAAATTCTTCCCATCACAATTTACTTGGATCAGTTTCCAAGACAACCAGATTTGAACCTTGGCTTTACAGACAGACCTGACCTGTACCTTGTTCCCTTACAATTTGTTTCTTTTATCAGGTAATTTCAACAGAAATGAAAACAGACTCAAATCTGGCTCCCTGGTCTTCATAGCATCCACAAAGCCAGTGTTACACTTGCATTTGTGTGTCAAAGAATTTACGTTCTTGAAGAATCAAAAACCAATAGCAGTCCAAATACTCTGGCACTCTGGAGGCCAGTTTTAATTTTGTTACATTAATAATTTTAAAGCAGCCTCTGGTCATGTATACAGTAGTTTTGTAGAATCCTTTTCCAAAACACCTGAAGGGAACAGACCCTCCACACCCAGCTTTATTTTCACTGAAATATCTTTATTGCATGGATGAAAGTTGAGAATACCTTTATTGTCTAGCAGGTCTGGTAACAAACTTGCTTTGTGAGAAACTCAGTATAAAGACAAATTTAAAAAAAAATCCTGAAATTAAAGTGGTAAAGAAGCTATCGTTAACGTTTCTTTGTTCATTCAAGTTTTCAAGCTGGTTTTAGTTAGCTTTAAACCTAAGTTTTAACCATTATCCACATGACTTGTAAGGAAAAAGGAATGCAGAAATTGGGTTCCTCCAGTTACTTAATTTTTTTTCTAAAGGAAGTGCACAAGCTTGTGAAAGTTATGGACTGATTCCATTATGTCAGTGCTGGCATCAGCTAGGTATGCTCCTATCTCAGTTCTGCCAGTGTGCTTCCATACAGACAAGTAGCACCATCCTATTTCAGCCCTAGACAGTCCAACTTGCCTATCATAACTTCTCATCTGATGAATTTTTGGTCCTATGGCATAGTCAACAAACTTCCAGTGGCCAGCTCTCCAGCAGCAGGAGGTAACTGAACATGCCATGCTTACCCCAGGAATCAGATGCAACTATGTGTTGCCGTTTGACAGTATCAGTGGCAAATTACTGCTCCAGGAACCAGTGCTGTCAAACACATTCACTGCCTTCAATTAGATCAAACAACTGTTAGAGCTCTCCTTTCAAATACATATACTATATGATCCTGCCAGAAGAAACCCAGAGGCAGATATTATTAGATGCCAACTAGGCCTTCCTCCTTTTTAAAACTAGACCAGTAAAGTAGCAATACAGACTTGAAAACGAGCCCCTACTGCTGTTAATAAGTAAACAAGTCACTCACAAAAGTGTCCCCTTTGTTTGGAAGAACTAGAGGGCTGATGGTGAGATTCACAGCTCTCTTACAGAGCACTATAATTCCCCAACAGTCAGCACCCCAGATATTTGCTGACTGATTCCAAACTGCAGACTGCACCACAGTGTATCATCAGTGGAAAGAGACAATAAGAGCTCCACAGACCACCATGGACACTGCTGGCTGAAATGTGATGGTTTCCACCAATATCAAAACATGGCTCTAGCTGCCTAAGATAATAAATGTAGTGCTAGAGGGAAGGGGGTGAGATTTCTATATGATGGATATTTAGTTGTCTCATAAGGACAAAACAGATTGTACATATGCTTAACTCACAATGGATTAAATTCTTTATTAATGAAGTCCTGTATCGGACATTTAATTATTTAACCTAGGATTGATGTCAGGCTTACAGGTCTATAATTAGTCAGGTCACCGCATATATCCTTTTAAAATATTTTTAAAATCATGGGTACTTGCAAGATTTTTCCCAATGAATTTTGCTTGGCTCAAATTTATGCCTCTCTTACAACTGGACCCAAAACACACACACACACACACACACACACACACAGCAATCAAGCTGATGAACTGTTAAAGTTAACCTTGGGTTCAGTCCCTTCCCTTGTAGCAACAGACCAAGGACAGCTTGTAATGGATGGAACAGCTAAAAACTGCTTTAGGAATTCTCAGCACCACACAGTAACCCAAAGGTTCCCCACACTATGGATGGCAGTTTTCTACCTCCTGCAGTTCACAATAGAAGACAGAACATAATCCACAGCAGGAGAGGTGAGCTCTGTACCAAAACAAAGCGCCTTTTAACACTTCTTTTCTAAGGAATCCTGATATGGAAGATGACTCAGAAGCAACAGCTCCAAAAGATTGCTAATTAGCGCTAAGCCAGTTGAGTGACATGGTGGTGTTAATGACAGGATCCCACATGTTGGAGGGGGGTTAAGGACATTTGAATAGTCATTCTTTCCTGTCAAGAGAGGCTTCATGGCCTTTTGCATTGAGAAAACTAGCCGGCAATTCCCAGAGTTAACTTTGGGGAGCACACTGCATGGAAGTAGGGAATAACTAGTAGCTAAAAAACCCAGCAAAACCTTCCAGATAGTATTTTCATATACAGGACAGAGGCATAGAGCAAAAAGACAAGCAATAAAGAAAGGAGGGCATTGCTTATCTACTATCCAATGACAAACTCTGCTATGGTGCTCTCCTCATTGCTAAGATGCCCCCAACTGGGAAAAAGTCTCAAAGCAAGTTAGAAACCATAAAATCACAGAGGGATAGAAGGAACCAGAACACGAATTCCTGGTGGTGTGTTGTATTCCTCACTGCAGTTACCACAGATTGTAGAGCCCCAGGACTACACTACTGGAAGAGATAGGAAAGACCAATGCTTTATGATACATAAAGTTTGCTTTGTGTTGTCTCTCTTCCCATTTGGGGCTGGCAGCAGAGGTGTAGCTTCTGGAATAGACACAGGAAAACAGGAACACCCACACTTCAGTCCCGAGAGAAAACCAATCCCAAGCAGGCAGTTCTAACAGCTATTCTTCCTGCTAGCCCTCCTCCTTCCTGCCCACCCTCATGTTTTAAATAGGAATGTGTTTTACCTTAAGTACATGTGTCAAGATGAAGAGCTCAGGGAGAGAGAGAAGAGACCTGTTCCAAGAAGCCAGCTATCAGGTCCTATGGAGCTAGGGTCCCAAGTACAACAGCTGTGAACTTTCATTTTACAGGACAGACATAAATATTACAAAGTGAAATGGATCATTTTAAAAATATATATTTGCTTAACCATTGAAAAACAGCCACATACATGAAGAGACAACAAGAGCTAGCAATTTCCTGCAGCTCCTGCTAGTGTTGCCTCTGTGCACTGGGAAGGCTGGTCTGCTCAGTCTCAGAACACCTTTGCTGGCTGGGATTGTAGGCAGCTTGCAGTTTCTTTGACAAGAGGCTTTTCACAGGCTCACGCGCTAGCAGCTGTTCCACATTGTTGGGATTCACAAAAAGGTGTGAAAAGCAAGTTACCCATCACTAATTATTACAGGGGGACACCGCAGACACATTGTGGAATATTAGGACACTGCAACTCACCTCCTGCCCCAACACACATACAAAGACTCTGAAGAGAACGTGAGACAGGGCAGCGGATCCCAGTCAGGAGAGAGAGACTATCACTAGCTTGGCTCTGCAGACATCACCACTGCTAAACAAACTCAAAGCTAAGAACAAAATACGCAAGGTTTAAGAAAATCAAAACCCCTGAGCTCTTGCTTGCATGCGTGTGCTCTCATGCTTCTCAAGATTCCAGCGAGGTCAGATCAAGGGGATTTCCCATCCAACATGTAATATCGATACATTAAACCTATGACCAGTGCGCCGAAGATGGGGATTAGCCATGTTGACCAGAAACTACAGAAGAGAGGGGAAAAATCAACACACAACACAAAACAGAAGAGAGCAGCAAATTAATAATTTATTCTTAATGTTCAGCACGCTCAGATCTGGACTGGTTTGATCTGGGAAATTCTCTGAAAGACCACATATTTAGACACTGAGAGGAGCTCACCTCCAGCCACGCTGACTGGCCTCCTTACAGAAGGCGGCCTTCTACACCAGCCATGGAAATCCAGAAACCTGTTCTGACTCTACACACTTCTGGGACTAGGGTTACCAACTTTCTAATTGCACAAAACTGAACACCCTTGCCCTGCCCTCTGCCCCGAGACTCCACCCCTACTCACTTCATTCCCTCTCCCTCGCTTGCTCTCCTCCACCCTCACTTGAGGTGCAGGAGGTGGTGAGGGCTTCGGCTGGGGGTGGGGGCTCCGGGCTGGGCAGGGGATTGGGGTATGAGGGGGGGTGAGGGTTCCCCGCGGCTCCCAGAAGCAGCCGGCATGTCCGGCTCCAATGGGAGCTCCGGAGCTGGCACTCGGGGCGTGGACAGGGTGCAGAGACTCCATGGCCGCCGTTGCACCTAGGAGCCAGATATGCCAGCTACTTCTGGGAGCTGCAGGGAACCTGCCTAAGCCCTGTGGTGCCGCTGACCAGACTTTTAGTAGCCCAGTCAGCAGCGCTGACCCAAGCTGCCAGGGTCCCTTTTCAACTGGGTGATCCAATCAAAAACTGGACACCTGGCAGTCCCATCAGGGACTACAGCTAAACTAAACTAGCCACTCTCCAGTAAAACAGCAGCTCCCACAAATGTGTCAGTCCATGTAATACACTGACAGGGTGCCAGGAATCTGTGACATTCACCTACTTTGTCCCAACAGAGGAGCAGTCTGCAGCCATAGTCACATTTAAAATAAAAGTGTGAACCAGAGATTGAAAGTCCCAGATCGCTAGGAGGCCTAGCTATTCTGAACAGGATGAAGCTTTGCATGCTGGGACTTGTCTCCATGGGTGGCTCCTGCATATTAAAGAGGGGAACTGTGGATTCACATAAAACTCATTGGGCTGCAGTCTGGCTACTTATCTTGGACTGGCTGCACTCAAGAGCTCTGCATTAAGGTTCTGGGATTTCTGCTCTGCACGTTGACAAGGCAGAGAATTAATATGTAATGCTACAGAGTGCTCCAGCCCTCAGACCTCTTTATTCCCATACCTTGACTGGCTTGAGACGGTCGTGTTTGGATCCTGCGGAGAAAGAGAGATACATTATACAAGTTGTACTGACAGAACTTCAGCCCTGAACAGGTAGCTGCCATAGAGAGGGGGAGAGATAAACCCTCATATCTTCCTCCTTTTCCCATACCTCTCTTCCCCTTCCATAACCAACATGGGGTTTTCACTTGCTCTCTATCACGTCTTCACTTGCCTCCCTGTCTCCACTCCCTCCTCAGCCTCACGCTCAGACCTATTCCCCTCTAAATACAAGCATGTGCTGGATTTACCCATCCTTAAAAGTAAAATGAACTCTTTACTCATTTGTCTGCACCACCCATCCAACTTCTTCCCTTCACCTCTGAACTCACTGAATGTGCTATCTACAACCATTACCTCGAGTTGCTCTCCTGCAACTGCATCACAGATCCCCCTAGAAGTGTGGCTTCTGCACCTGACATTCAACCAAAACTTCTCTCACCAAGTCTGAATGATCTCTTCCTGGCTAAACTGCTGAACCTGTATTCCATTCTCATCCTCTTGACCCCCCTGCTGCTTGACATGGTCAGTCTCATCCTCCTCAAACTCCTGCCCCCTTGGTTTTTGCCTGCTTCTCTCTGATCATTCCTTCAGCATCTTTTCTGGCAGGTTCATCTCTTCCCCATCTCCCAGTCTCCATGGGAGTCCTACAGGGCTCCATCCTCAGCCCCTCCTCTTCTGTATTTCTCTGGGTGATCTGTTCACACTACTTCATGTGCTATGGATGATGATGACTTGTAAATCTATCTTTCCACTCCAGACTTCATGTCCTTCCACCAAATTCCACGTCTGACAAAGATGTCTCACCAATAACTTAACGTGCCCAGAAACAGACTCCAAAACCGTATCTACTTCCCCTAGTGACTGTTGACACCACCAACCTCCTTGTCACTCAGGAATAGGATCCAGGAATTTTCTTCTACTCCTCCCTTGCACTTACTACACATATCCAGGATGTCCCCAAATCCTAACACTTCCTCCATCAAATTTCCAGAATTCATCCTCTTCTGTCCAGGCAGCTGAAACTTTCAGGCCTTCATCTCCAGTCTCAGCTGCAGGAACTTCAGAGTTACCATTAAAAGCAGATTGGAGGGCAGCAAAGTCATCTTCCTTGCCCATATATCTAACCACATCACATCCTCCTCCTGTAATTCCCTCTGCTGCCTAACGCTCGTCTACCGTCAAGTTCAAGTTTCTTCTCTTTATTACCAAAGCCCTTTACTACTCTGTCCTTCCATATTTATCACCAACTTTCTTCCAATCTCCTGGTGATTATGTTATTGACCACTCACTTGTCTGTTCCTTCCATAAATAGCTTTGTGCTTTCTGCCACGTCACTCCTTATTTATGGGACTCCCTCCCTGAACTGTTATCAAGGCTACTAACCCTGTCCCCCTTCGAATCACTTTTAAAGATCCATTTCTACCATAACACCAACAGGAAGTCAGTCAACAATTAATGCCTAGAAGAGGGCACGTAGAGAAAGTTGATATTTATGTATATAAAATGTTTAGGGTTTTTAATACATTAGTCTCAGCCTCCCCTTTCTCTTCTTTCATTATAAGCATTTGGGGTCAGGGACCACATCTATCTCTATGCACAACAGGGTCCAAACTTGACTGAGGCCTCTGGTCACAACTATATTACATCGGGATACTATGTGGATAGATACTACAGCTTTTAAGGGACATGCTACTGTGACGGAGTGGAAATGATCTCAATGGTTCCCCTAAATATTGTGTGGATGGAATACTTCCCTTTCTGGTCGATACCTGAGGCTGTAACCTGAGCCCGTAACCTGAGCCCAGGTGGGGAAGGGAGGAGGTGACACCTTCTGCCACAAAGGAAAAGCAGAGGAGGGGCTGGAGAGCGAGTTTTCAGTCTGGATCGGGCTGGGCAGAGAGCTACAGGCAGGCTGTCTGGCTCTTTGGCCCTGTGACAAAGCTCTGTCCTTATCTTCGTGGATCCTGCGTTTCCTGGCAGATTTTTACTAGCCTTAGCGGCTCACTGTGACCCTCCACGGAGCCCTTCTCTCTCTGGAGAGAAGGTCACAGCCTACTGAGCCATTTTCATCACAAACCAGTGAGGAGAAGCTATCCTTCCTGGCACAGTCTCTATTGTCTCCCAGTCTCTGAGACTAATTAGGGGAGGCAGAAAGGGGGGAGCCCAGGCCCACCCTCTACGCTGGGCTCCAGCCCAGGGACCCTAATAGTATCAGCTAAGATGGCTGACCTTTTATCCACAAAGCACAATACAATTCCCTGGGTTACTTCCCCACAGCAGTCCTCGCTTCTTCAAACTCCACTTCTCCCTTACCTCAGGGCCTCCTTCCTTCTGTATGATAAGTTGTCCACCACTCAGTCTCACCAACAGCATAACTTCCTCTCACAGCTCCTGACACCCACAGCCCACCTGACTAACTGGGAGGTTTTTATCTGGTTTCAGCCAGTCCCTGATTGGCTTCAGGTGTCCCAATTAGGCTAGCTGTTTCTACTCCTTTCTAGAAGGTTCTTAATTGGCCCCAGGTGTCTTGATTGGCCTGAAGTAGCCTTTGTTTGGCTATCCAGGGAACAGGGACCTGCACACCCTGAGACTAATGTACCTGTCTTCCAGCACTCTCCTATATACTTCTGGTCTGACTCCGTCACAGCCCCCAAAATGAATATAGCAGAGGGGTCGTGTTCGATGTACCTACAAGCTCTGTTCTAAGATCATGTTCCTGTCATCTAATAAACCTCTGTTTTGCTGGCTGGCTGAGAGTCATGTCTAACTGTGGAGTTCGGGTGCAGGATCCACCGGCTTCCCCAGGACCTCACTTGTGGGGGGCTCACTGGGGGAAGTGCACAAAGGGGCAGAAGGTGCCGTATGCTCTGAGGTCAGCCCCAGAAAGGTGGAAGTTGTAAGCTGTGAAGCTCCTAGCCCTGGAGAAATGCTGTTCACAGAGAGAAAGCTTCCCCCACAAAGTCCTGACTGGCTTCACAGGGAGCAGTTTCAGAGCGTCGCCTTGGGGACTCTGTGTACCCCATCTCTTAAGACGGACAAAGCCTGTAACTAGCCCACATCACAAAAGAAACATGGGATTTGACAAAACATCCAATCATTGTCTCAGCTAGCTAGATACCTTGCATCCAGGACAAGTACCAGATGTTTCTGGGGAAAGTATAAACATCTATAAAACATCTGGACAAAAGTGTAATTGTGTATTTAACATAGATATTGGGAAAGATTTTTCCCCCCAAGCCATCAACTGATGTCATGATGTCTATGAGATTATTCCTCTCCATAGTTTAGCTTCAAGAGTTGAATATGGTGTGTCCACATCACCACCCACCCCTGTCATTTTTTTTTTTTTTTTAAAGCAAGTTAGTTTTAGTGTTTGTGAAAAGGTATCACATAACAAGGAGACACAAAGCCAGCCCAGGGATTTTTAAAGTATATGATTGTATATACAAGCAAGAGTACTGGCCTTAAGTGAAAGTAAGTTTCACAAAATGACTATACAATATGTAAAAATGCTTTCTTTCCTTTGACTTAGTGTGAAATGGATGAAGTATGAGAATGACATGTGATCCCTTTTTTCATGCTATGGGGCAGAAGAAAGGAAGAACCTTCTGAGAACTGAATACCCCTACAACACTTCCCCTCTTCAGGATCCTCTACAGTGTCTTATCCTCCGTATCTCCCAATACAACTCTAACCAATATGCTGCCCTTTGCAATGTATGCTGTCTTTAAAATTAATATGTTATTTTAGATGCAGGGATACTGTCATTTCTGATTGAGAAGAACTCTGAGGTCCTCAAAAGGAAAGTGATATCAAAGGGGCTACATCTTATCTATTTTCTTTCCATCTTTTGTTATTATTTTTAACTAAACCTGAACCACCTACTTGTTCCCCTCGACTGCTACAGCACACTGAACTGCTCTTCTCCATTGAACTAAGGACAGCAGCAGCAATCTTTCTTCTTAGAGCATCCTGCAAGTTTAGAACCCATCAGAAGTGCATAGATCTTTCTTCCCCTCCAGCGAGTGTTTTCCATAGTGTTGCTCAAGCTTCCAGTTTCTTTAGATCCCCTTGGAGGCTCACCATCCACCATTCTGACATATCTAAATAGAGCAGTAAGCTGTGAAATGCCGTAAGTTCTCCTTCTCATACTCAGCACAGCTGCTCAGGCTGGCATCCATTGCTATTCACCCTCTACTGAAGCATGTGGGTCTGCATCGGTTTATGACATAGGATAAGAGAAGAATTTGAAAGGCCTGCTGTTCTGTGTAACTAACCTGAGGTTTGAGCTGTTTTGAACGATACTCTGCACGCTGAACAGAACAAACAGACCCTCCCAACAGACTGCAGAAAAAGAAGATGTTGCCTCTTCATGATGTCTAATAAAAGGGCTGTCTAAAGCACAGCTGTTACCAGGCCAAGTCTCCTAGTCAAGTACAAGGAAAAGCCAACTGCAAGACACACATTTAACTCCTTAAGTAGATTCCATTTATTACTGATTCCTCACCCCCATCCTTTCAAGGGTAGTTTTCCAATACGCCTCCCACCCAGGTTCTGATCCAGGAGTCCCCAAGTTTCAGCAGAAGCCCTAGAGATCACTTGCTGATGCTAACACAGAATTTGTGATTTCAGGCCAAACCCAGATGGTTGGGTCTGTCTCCTGGGTTGAATCTGACAACACTAACAGTTCAGTGATCAGGACACACGGAATGATGCAAACAGAGGTCTGCTGTTCAAGGTGTGGAAATAACACTCTGCTGATGTCAGGGGAGTGAGGTTCAAATCCCACACTGAGGTGCTGCTGATCTTTAGAACGAAAACAAAGTAATAATTTGCTTGCAAGGTTTATTCAGTATCCCAATTTGTGTAAACACAAAACCACCAGCTCTGTGGAAGAACCACTGAATGACTCAGTTTTTTCCCTCTGGTCCTGAGCCACAAGCAGCAATGTATACAGTACACATAGGCCTGGAAAGACAGGATTTGGGGCTTCATTTTACTAAGGCAACTAGTAAACTGGTCAGCTGTGTTGACAATCTCCAGAGGGAACCATGCCTAGCTCTCCTGGGTGAGAGCAGCAAAGGCTGCCATTCAATTCTAAATCCATCCCCTTGAAAGTTGGAGTATCTACACAGGAACCACCAACATTCAGAGAGAGCACTTTTCCCCTCAGTCTCTTGGGTGGGGTTGCCCATTAAAGTTAGTTGAGGAAGGGACAGTTCACAACCCAGTCTGTATTCTTGAACAATTATACAAGAGACCTACATAGTAAGGCCAACATACTGTCTTTTCATATTCCTCTTTTTATTGCAATTCCATTTCAAAACAGAAGTAGAGCCAAATGCTGTAGGAAGAGAATTCCAACAGAAAGTCTGAATTTCCCTGATTTCTACACATTAAAACTGCAGATTGAGCAAATTTTATTTTTTTTTTCTTTTGGAATAGGAAAATCAGTTGGGGAGAGGTGGTGTCGAACAAAACCCTAATATTTTCAACAAGCAAAAAAAGCACAATTCCAGTCAAAGAGTGAGATTAATATCTTATTCAAAGATGCATCTGATTCAAAGATTCTTAAGCAAAGTAAGCAGTCATAGGATAAGAGGGAAGGTTCTCTCATGGATTGGTAATTCGTTAAAAGATAGGAAACAAAAGGGTAGGAATAAATGGTCAGTTCTCAGAATGGAGAGAAGTGAATAGTGGTGTTCTCCAGGGATCTATACTGGGCCCCGTTCTTTTCCATATATTCATAAATGATTTGGAAAAAGGGGTAAAGAGTGAAGAGGCAAAATTTGCAGAGGATACAAAATTACTCAAAAGAGTTAAGTTCCAAGCAGACTGCGAGGAACTACAGAACGATTTCACAAAACTCGGTGACTGGGCAATAAAATGGCAGATGAAATTAATGTTGATAAATGCAAAGTAATGCACTGTGACAAAGCTCCAAGTCCGTACTTGTGGGTCCTGCGCTTCCTGGCAGATTTAGGGGCCTCAGAAACTCATCTAGGCCTCAGAGTGACCTCCCTTTCTCAGTATTATTGGCAAGAGTCACCACCTAGTGAGTTACCTTCATCACAGGCCAGTATGGAAGATGGAAAAGGGGGGAGCCCGGGCCTGCCCTCTACTCCGGACTCCAGCCCAGGGACCCTAATAGTATCAGCTAAGATGGCTGACCTTTTGGCCACAAAACACAATACAATTCCCTGGGCTACTTCCCCACAGCAGTCCCCGCTTCTTCAAACTCCACTTCACCCTTACCTCAGGGCCTCCTTCCTTCTGTATGATATGTTGTCCAACACTCAGTCTCACCAACAGCATAACTTCCTCTCACAGCTCCTGGCACCCACACCCACCTGACTAACTGGGAGGTTTTTATCTGGTTTCAGCCAGTCCCTGATTGGCTTCAGGTGTCCCAATTAGGCTAGCTGTTTCTACCCCTTTCTAGAAGGTTCTTAATTGGCCCCAGGTGTCTTGATTGGCCTGGAGTAGCTTTTGTTTGGCTATCCAGGGAACAGGGACCTGCACATCCTGAGACTAATATACCTGCCTTCCAGCACTCTCCTATATCCTTCTGGTCTGACTCCGTCACAGCACATTGGAAAACATAATCCCAACTATACATATACAGTGAGGGGGTCTAAACTAGCTGTTGCCACTCAAGAAAGATCTTGGAGTCCTTATGGATAGTTCTCTGAAAACATCCACTCAGTGTCCAGTGGCAGTCGAAAAAACAAACAGAATGCTGGGCATCATTAAAAAAGGGATAGATAATAAGACAGAAAATATCAGATTGCCTCTATATAAATTCACAGTACGCTCACATCTTAAATACTGCGTGCAGCTGTGGTTGACCCATCTCAAAAAAAATGTATTGGAATTGGAAAAGGTTCAGAAAAGGGCAGCAAAAATGATTAGGGGTATGGAACAGCTGCCATATGAGGAGAGATTAATAAAACTGGGACTTTTCAGCTTGGAAAAAAGACAACTAAAGGGAATATAACAGAGGTCTATAAAATCATGATGGGTGTGGAGAAATTAAATAAGGAAGTGTCATTTACTCCTCATAACACAAGAACTAGGGGTCACCAAATGAAATTAATTAGCAGCAGGTTTAAAACAAACAAAAGGAAGTTATTTTCACACAATGTATAGTCAACCCGTGGAACGCCTTGTCAGAGGATATTGTGAACACCAAGACTATAATAGGTTTCAAAAAAAGAATTAAATAAGTTCCTGGAGGATAGGTCCATCAATAGCTATTAGCAATGAGGGGAAGTGATGGTATCCCTAGCCTCTGTTTACCTGAAGCTGGGAATGGGCAAGAGGGGATGGATCACTTGATGATTCCCTGTTCCGTTCATTGCCTCTAGGGCACCTGGCATTGGCCACTGTTGGAAGACAGGATATTGGGTAGATGGACCTTCAGTCTGACCCAGTATGGCCATTCTTATGTTATGTTCTTATGAAATGTACATTTTGGAAACAAACGGACAAAAGGCGAGTTCCACATTCAAGTGCTAAAAAGGGTAAGGAGGCTATATGATCAAAAAGCAGCAGGGACATAAGAAATTCCCCCTAAGGAACATAGAGCAGCCATCTACTTGTAGTGTGAAAAAGGCTGCTACAGATTTGCTAGGATACCAAACCAATGCATACTAGAAGCTGGTGGGGCACATGTCACCTTTGATATATCACAATGCCAAAACGCTCCAGAAACAGAAACTTGCAGCAGCATCTGAGAACCCTAACCCAAGAACACAAAAGCAGGTTCCAAAGAGCACAATTATGCAATAGCCATATTTTAGATTACAGCTCATCACTGAAGAGGTAAACATGAAGGACATCAGCAGATAAGGGAAAGCATTAGACTTATCAGTGATCCTCTTGATGAATCATCCTGTAATTGTAAGGCCTTCCTGTGAAAAAAATCTTGGTACCAAAACATGATGTAGTCCCAGAGCAGAAGGGTTCAGATAACGGGAAGGCAAGATTCTCTGCTAGTCTCACCCTGATAGGGCCATGTGGGAAATTTTAGGTTAATTCCTACAGAATTCACTGGGACAGGGAAGACTCATTTAACTCCACCCCAAATACGATGGCATGTGGAACAGCTCTATGAAGAGCAAAGTAGGGTCTGGAAGAGACAGACAGGAACTCTAGGGTAGCCAAGCTTGTGGAGAAGATCTGAGGAGTTTCTTAGGTCGAGCTTGTGTTACTTTCAGCAACACAGCCAAACCCTGTTTGGGGTAATTTTTGACCTTACACAAAGCATGTGTAGCCTTTTTTTGGCTCATAGTGGGGAGCAGTTTACTGTCCACAGAACATCTAGCTTGAGATACAATCTGGCAAAACAAAGCTGCATCATCTGCCTTCTCTTACCATTCTTCCCTGAAATCTTGTCTGACACCAGTTCTAAACTCAAGAGCTGTGTAAACATGCTTGCCCCAAGCATAGTACTGTCTATACCAAGCAGAAAGAACTGTACTGATTGGGAAAGCTGAACATGTCAACATTCTCTTAGACATAAGAAAGATTACCAGCTTCCTTCCAGTAGATGAAAGTAGGCTTCATTTACACAGTCAGAATTGCAAGGCAACAGATGGCTCTTTTCCTGCTTATATTTCATGAGAGCTTCGGGGATAGAGGGGTGCTAAACACTCCTGTGTCTGACCCAGAACTGTTGGCTGTACTTCACTCGGTGTGCAAGTTAGGCCATACTAAAAGTTACATCTGTCATGGAGGTCTGCTTAGTAATTCTTGTGGGTCCTCACCCGGCATGTTTCCCAGCTCCTCAAACTCAATCTGCCTGATCTATTCACTGGATTTGCAATGAGAACCCAGAGAAGTTGGTGTTACTGTGGCAAAAACAAGAAGGAAAGACAACTCTAGCAACTCAAGCATCTGTTTTAAACAATGGGCTTTCTGTCTAGTGGCTCACACTAAAGTGCTTTACAAATATGTACGCAAAATTAACTTTTCCTGCCAAATAAATGCAGCTAACCTTGAGTGTAAGATGATAGCTGAGTAGCAGCTAACAGCAATTCTACAGAAGAGATCAGGAAGGGAAGGAGGATACTGTAAGTAACATTTGGGGAGGAATTTAAGTAAAAAGATGTAATTACTCTCACTGGAATCTGGCAGGACACCAGTGCCAACACCCCAACTCTTGGTTCAAATGCCATGGAAGACTCTGGCAGAAAAGCAGTACCCTTCCCCCACATCCCTACTCTCTAAAGAATGAGCCAGATTTCATTTGCAAAACAAGATATCATCCTTCTTTTCCACTTCAGATCCAACGTGACAACCCTGCTGTTCCGGACATGGCCATGAGTCCCCCTCTTCTCCAAAGCAGCAATCTACTACTAGTTTCTCTATTCAACCTCTCCCTGGCACAGCCGCTTTCTTGGGTCTCTTCACCACAGTGTCCAATCCCTATCATTTGTGTAACCTTTTCCATCTAGGCTAACGTCTAACATACAGTGTAGAAACAAACAAATCTAGGCAGACTCCTAGATACTAAATCGGGGTGGGCAAACTTTTGGCCTAAGGGCAACATCAAGGTTGCCGAAGTGTATGGAGGGCTGAATAGGAAAGGATGTGCCTCCCAAACAGCCTGGCCCCCGCCCCCATCTGCCTCCTCCTACTTCCCACCCACTGCCTGCCACCCTCAGAATTCCTGTCCCCTGACTGCCCCAACTCCTACCCACACCCTGACAGGGCCCCCAGGACTCCAACACCTATCCAACCCCCCTATTCCCGCCCGACCATTCCCCCTGAACCTCCGCCCCATCCAACCACTCCCTGTCCCTTGACTGCCTCCCCAGAATCCCCTGCCCCTTATCCATTCCCCTCCCCCGCACTCCCCGCTCCCTTACCATGCTGGAGCCAGCCACATCACCATGCTACCTGGCCGGAGCAGCAAGCCAGAGCGCTGGTGGCGCAGTGAGCTGCGACTGCGGGGGGCAGGGGAGGGGCTGAGGGTAGCCTCCCCAGCAGAAAGCAAGGGCCACACTGGATGTGGCCCATGGGCTGTAGTTTGCCCATCTCTGCACTAAATAATAATGGGGGGAACAAAACACTTGCTTCTTACCTTAGAGCCTTCGTTGTTACGATCACACTGCAGGTTTTTGGAGCGGGATGGGGGGAGAAAAGAGAGGAGAAAAGATTGCAGATATTGTAATTTGGCCTTTTGGAAAGAAGGAGAATCAGCAGGCTCTCAACCAGCACCACCTGGGCAGCACCTGGAACATTTGAACTCTAGCTCCTCGCTGTGACCAGCAGCAGCGGAAGCTAAGAGCGAGGGGCCACCAGCACTGGGGCCCCTCCCCCACATGACCTCTTCCCCCAAGGCCCAGCCTCCCACTCACACCTCTTCACTCCCTTCCCCCATCCTTGCTCACCCTTATGGCCAGTAAAGAGTGGGAGGGCACAGCCCTCCTACTTTTAGAAGTGATTCGGCCATGCCCCTCTCCCCGCTTTCTGGTGCCCCTGGATACGAGCAAGGCCTTGACAGCTGAAAGGCACTGGCTTCACAGCAAGTTTAAGCACAAAGCATGTAGAATGCAGGGTTCACAGCATCACCTGTCTCCCATCATCAACTCCTGATCCACAGGGCAAGGAGGAGTTCAGCCCTCCATCTCCTGCAGAGTCATCCTCCCAGAGAATTTCTTTAAGGGACTGATGGGGTGAGCTCTCACATTGGCCCTGGAGGAGCTGAAGTGGGCCAGGTGCTGTGGGGCGGTGTTTAAGCAGTTAATTAAGCTGCAAATGGGAGCTTTAGGCTAGAGGCAGTTAAATAGAAAGGCTTGTATATGCAGAAACAGGTGGGGCCAGTAAAGCCAGGAAGTGGGCTACAGACTGGGTGGCTAGGAAAGGCTGCAGGAAGACAGGCAGCAGTCACTGCCCAGGAAGGGATTCTTGGAGCTAGTATGCCCAGAAAAAGAAGGGGAGCCAGACAGGTAGAGAGCAGTCCAGGGAGAGAAAGGAGCCTGAACTGTTGAGCATAGAGTCCCTGGACTGGAACCTGGAGAGGATGGCAAGCCTGGATTCCCCTACCAGCTTCCGAGGCATGGCGCAGAACTGAGGCAGCAAACGGCAGACTGCCAATGGAGTGAACTCTGGAAGGGCGGATACTGAGTGACCTAGCTGCAGGACTAAATCACAAAGGAGCCACTGTGGGTCCTGGAGTGAAAGGAGCTGCAGACTAGAGTGATGGTGTACAACCATGACCAGGAATGTCAGTCGCGAGCTAACCCCAGAGTGACCAGGAGGAGATGCCACCCCAGCAGTGAGAGGTGCCCAGTCGCAGGGACATTGACTAAATTGTAATCAGAAGCCTCTGGATGGGGGAGGTTGGTTTAGAATTTTAATCTACAGCCTACATTTCAGCATGTGTTTTGGTTTTTTGGATGGAGGTACCCAGAAACTCCACCTTTAGTAGGACAGATCTGGATGTAGTTGTCTGCTGCATTATCCGGAGAGGGCAAGCACACAGTTCCCTCCTGGTTTGTCACACCTAGCTGTTCCTTACCGGATGAACCTCTCCTATGAGGTACTCTTTGAGCATTTCCCTGGCATCTGTGGAGTGCCCAACATCTTCAAAGCTCTCTGTGGCGTCCCTACCGGCCTGTTCAAGCAAAACCTCCTCTCCACCTGGATGCTGGAAAAGAAGGAATTCAGTGAGCCCAGGGCTGAGGAATAAAAAGCAATGAGAAGAATTCCAGTCCCCTCCCCAAAGACACATACTTTGGTAATGTCCTCGTCCCAACACTGCAAACATACTCCAACCTTTTCAGTTGATCACAGCCTGCTCAGAACAGCTCAAGAGAGCCCCTCTGAAGGTCCAAGCCTGCAACCTCCCCTTCAGGCAGTCATGAGTAATGAGAGCGCACTGCAGGGTCTGGCAAGCACCTGGAATCCAGCCTTTCCTGCTTTACAGGCAGCAAAAGTCCCTCCACCAACAAGAAACAATTCCTGAACATCCACAAGGAGCCACTGACTTGGCCCTCTCAGTCACCTCTGCTCTGTAGTCCCTAAGGGGCATAGCCAAGACAGGCCGGTCTGACTCCTGATGCATCTATATGAATGCTCCAGCAGAAGCACAACATAGGACATGAGCAGGCATTCACCGCGAGAGGAGTCGGGAGTGCAAGCAACACACAACACAGGAGCCCCGAACAGCGGAGCCTGAGGCACTGAGTATACTCCAGCGGTGACCGTGACTATTTAGGCACTACAGAGAGAGCACCTACTCCTGGCTCTTGAACAGAACATGCTGGGCAGGCCAGGCACTCTTGCTTGCAGAGAACTCTTTCCTACTGTGCGCTTTCCCCTTTCCTTCCACGCATGAGCCAGTCTTATTTCTTCCTCACCTGGGGGAATAAAGGCTGCTAAGGAAGGGCTCACAGACACTCATTCTAGGATGCTCCTCTTCTGGATGCCAGTGGAGGGAACGTTCCTATTCCATCTCTGTCTGCTTTAGTTAACCTTTCCACTTACAGTAACAACAGAGAGAGGGCCAAGCTTGCCAACGGCATAAGCTGACAACTCTAGTCACCCTCCTTGAAACAGCCTCTGATTCACCAGGATTGCATTTGGCCCCCTCCTAGATCCACCCAGGGCCAAACACTCACCAGCCAGGGAAAGTGAAGGTCCTCAAGAGACATTTTACTGTTTGCACATTGACGGATTTAAAAATTCACCTCTGTAAGTGTCTAAATCACTGAATTTAGTCTCCTTCCCTCGCAAGGCTGCATTCCTCCATAGAACCTTCATCTAACTAGTGTAGAAAACACCACCTATAAAAGATCTGCTTTAAGAGCCAGATGGCCGGAGAGCATCAGAGGCTGACTGAGGGCCCAACTCTGCAGGCAGCAGCACAGAAGGGTGGCAATACCATCCCATGCCATCCTTACTTCTGCGCTGCTGCTGGCAGCGGCTCTGCCTTCAGAGCTGGGCGCCTGGCCACCAACCGCCATTCTCCAGCTGCCAAGTTTGGAAGGCAGCACCGTAACCAGCAGCAGGACAGAAGTAAGGGTAACAGTACCGCAGTGCAACCTACAATAACCTTGCAAACCCCCACCAGCTCCTTTTCAGGTCAGGACCCCTACAATTACAACACCCTGACATTTCAGATTTAAATAGCTGAAATTGTGAAATTTACCATGTTTAAAATGCTATGAGCATGAAACTGACCAAAATGGACCATGAATTTGGTAGGGTCCTATCCAGGAGGCATTGCAAGACCTTCCCAACACATCCTGCAGTAGATGGTGGTGAGTTGCATAGTGGGATAGCTCCCCATGACACACTCCACCGACACAAGGAGCATACTGTGGAGATGCAACAGCAGTTTAATTACAGCGGTGGCTGTACGTCACAGACCGTAACTTAAGTCAACTTAACTCTATAGTGTGGACAAGGCCTTACTTTTTCTGTCTAGGTCATACATGTTACAAGCCGTCATCCATGGTCAAACCATATACACATAGATTCTGGCTATACTAGAGAACGTATAGCAGCACAGCTGTTAGCTCTCTAAAGTAGCTGCTCTAAGTCAGCCCCTACAACGGTCATTATGTTGGCCAGAGAAGCTCTCCTGCTGACATAAGCACCAGTGTGGAAAGTGCTATATCAGTGTAATTTGTCACTCTTTGGGGTGCTTTATGCACATCCCATACCAACAAATTATGCTAACATAAGCTGTGGGGTAGACAGCCATAGGTACTCATAATACAACTTCACAATATCAACCAGAATTCATGTAGAGAGCCCCAACTCCCCACTCTTCAGTTCCCTATCTGTAAAATACAACCACCACTGCCTACCCTCAGAAGGGGGCTGAGGAGAAATCCAGTAGAGACTTCAAGCCCCTCACTACGATTTTTATGATAGATAGAAATGCAAGGGGCTGGGGTGGGGGGGGGGAGATGAGTTAAGTGCCCCAAATGGTAGCATGCATGTGATGTAGAGAGGGGCATGCAACACAGGGCTACTTACACTTCACAGTGCTAATCAAAAGGTTACCCCTGCTCCTGACAGGCCATTTCAGCACATAATTGGAAAGTTAACCCTCTGCAGTTTACCTGTGATCTATATTTAAACACACAGACTTAGTCTTCATAGCTCCCCATGACACACTCCACCAGCTGCAGCACAGAGACATCACTGTAACCTGCATTCTGGGGCTTATTTTGTTTCAAGTGGTAAGTGAATTACCCTTTTGCTATTTGGGAGATATTTATGGAAATGGTTCTGCTTCAGCTGAAACACGCCAGGCAGACCCCCCCATTGCAACCCAGCCAACTCTGGAAGAGAACAGATACCAACTCACTATAGGTTTTACACGCAGCTTGAGGAGCTGCCTTTGCACATCTCCCTCATTCTGTCCGCGTTCTTATGACCCAGTGGACTTTTGCCATGTGGTAAGTCCAATGTCTCAGAACTTCTATTATGTAACCAGCAACATAACATGATAAATAAAGTTTAAAATAATCCATATTGCAACTGACACACTTTAGACAGACTGACCAGCACCTGACCCACCGTGTCTGGTTTGCAGGAATCAGAGTGGCCTCTCAGAGATTATGCAATAGCCTTGCAATAGCACTTCAAATGAGCTCAGCAATTCTGTTCAAATAACATGTTGCCAAGGGCTAGAACAGGCAGCAATTAGCAATTGCCCCAACCATTACAGAGGATTGAGAGGGAACATTTCATGTTGAATCCCTGACATCTGCAGTTACAGAAATTCAGGCCTCGTCTACACTGGCAAATTTCTGCCAGCAAAGCATCTTTCTGCATTGTAACTCCTGAGGTGTACACACTGCAAAGTTGCAGCATTATAAAAAAAAAAACATTCTGACAAGCGGCGCACAGCTTTCTGCGCCGAGGCTACAGTGCTGCAGTGCCAGTAGAGATATCCTGGTCAATTACAGCACTGCAATTGGCCTCCAGGAAGTGTCCCACAATGCCTGTTCAAGCCTCTCTGGTAATCAGTTTGAACTCTACTGCCCTGATCTCAGGTGACCAACCATCAGCCCAACCCCTTAAATTCCTTGGAAATTTTGAAAGTCCCCTTCCTGTTGGCTCGGTGACGTGTGCAGCGGTCTCAGAGCATCTTTCCAGGTGGCCATGCCTGCTCCATGCATCAGGCCATCCCCCACTTGGAGCAATGCCAAACTGTTGGGCCTCATCAGCATTTAGGGAGAGGAGGCTGTCCAGTCCTAGCTGCGCTTCAGTCATAGGAATTACGATAACTGTGGACAGATTTCACGAAGCATGACAGAAAGGGGCCATAACTGGACACTCTGCAGTGCAGGGTCAAAGTGAAGAAGCTGCGGAATGCCTACCACGAGGCACAGGAGGCAAACCACTATTCAGTGGTGACGCCATCTCCACTGCGAAGGCCACTGTGGATACTTTGGTGGCTCACATTCCAGTCAAGAGTGGACCGAGCCAGGAAGAGGAAATCTTGGACAAGGATAGGGAGGGAGCCCAGAGGCAGAGTACAACTCAGAGGTCAGAGATGCATGCAGCCAGGAGCTCTTCTCTACCCCGGAGGAGCCTAGCCAGTCACAGCTTTTGGAGCTTCGCAAAGAGCAAACAGGAGAGGCCACCCCTGGTAAGTGGCTTTGATTTTGGGGATGGGTGAAGCGAGTTACTGGGGGTAGGAGGGTTGCAGAGGGCAGGCTTATGTCTGTCTGATGCGTGTACCACCACATGTCTAGCCTGAGAGGTGGAACAGGGTGTTGATTGACTCCCTCACTTCACAGGAATCTGTCTCAGCGATCTCCACGAAACTCTCATGGAGATACTAGGCAATTCGCTGCCGCAGGTTCTTTGGCAGAGCCGCTTTGTTTCTTGCCCAACCTACAACTTAAAAGTCAATAGCAACAAGAGTTATCACATATTACTGCTCACCCCAAAGAATGCAGGAGAACTGCAGACTATACACAAGGATAACTCCCCTCCCAGTCAGAGAAATACACCCACCTCTTGGAAGTGAATAACGCGACAGATACTCATCTATCAAATCATCAGCATCATTTCCTTTAAAACCTGAGTTTTGCTTGGCGATCTGCCTTCAAAATATTGACCTACCCTGACACAACTTAGTATATCATTAGCAGTGTTATTGTAGCCATGTTGGTCCCAGGATATTAGAGAGAGAAGGCGGGTGAGGTGAGATCTTTTACTGAACCAACTTCTGTTGCTAAGAGGAACAAGTTTTCCATAGACCTGAAGAAGAGCTCTGTGTAGTTTGGAAGCTTGTCTCTTTCACCAACAGAAGCTGGTCTAGTAAAAGATATTACCTCACATACCTGGTCTCACATCTTAGTGTAATGTCATGAGAGGTTTGATAGCAACTACAACTCTTTGTTTTGTTCGGGAAATAAAAACTACTCAAAAGATTTGAGCCCACCGCACCATGTGTTACCTCTGCATCCCCCACCCACCCCCGTTCCCACTTCCATCCACCTGCGGCAGCTGTTTTAAATGAGGCTGTAGGCCCCATGGGGCAGGAACGGGTCTGTCTACACAGGCCGTGCGCCACACAAACAACAGGGCCCCGAGCCTGGCTGGTTCCTCATGACGCTGCTCCGCTACAAATAAATAACAGTTAAATGATGAGATCCTGTCAGGGGACAATCGCCCTCAGTGTCACCGACGGGCAGGGGAGCGCCCCATGCGCCACAGGGCTGCCAAGCAGGGCCAGGGCCAGGGCCAGGGCCTGGGAAACACACCCCGCCCCTCCCCCCGGATCCCTTTCCCCAAGCCCGCCCTCCCCTGCCCGGGCAGAGGCCAGGCCCGCCCCGCCCCGCCCCTCGGGGCCGGCCGCATCCCCTCAGCCCCGCGGGCCGTCTCACCTCGGCCAGGAAGCGGCTCACGTCGTACACGCGCCCGTGGATCACCAGCCAGGCCTCGCGGCTCGAGTTGCGCTTCGCCACCTCCGCCAGGGTGAAGACGGGGCCGCCCTCGGGCGCCGCGCCGGCCCCGGCAGCGCTGAGCGCTTCGCTCCCCATCCCGGCTCCCGGCACCTTCACCTAACGGCGAACTAGCTAGACCCCGCGCGGCCGCCGTACCTAGGCCACACCCCCTCCGGGCCCTGGAGACCAATGAGCTCTTCCGCGTTCCAAGCTGGTCCCGTTGCTATCGACCAATGGGGAAGGAGGGACGGCCGGCCGCTCTTAGCCAGTTGTGGTTCGACTCCTAATAGCCAATCAGAGATGCCCTCGCTCTCCACCGCAGCCAATGAAAGAGCGAGATTCCAGAGAGCTGACCAAACAGAAGGCGTGGTGGGCGTTGGAGGGAGAGAAAAAGAACCGAGTTCCTCCCCCAGCCCCTGGGGGTACAGGGGCCCCTCCCCCAGCTCTATG
>ML677343.1:33769482-33807020 GCA_007922305.1 Dermatemys mawii | reverse complement strand
CCCTGGGGGTACAGGGGCCCCTCCCCCAGCTCTATGGGGCTGCCCCTTGCCCAGCCCCTGGGGGTACAGAAGCCCCCTCCCCCATCCCCGGGGGCACAAGGGGTCTTTGAGGTGCCTGACCCCATTACCTCTTCCAGTGGAGTGATGTTCTCCTGGTCCTGCTCTGTCTATGGTGACACTCCCCTCGTAGTGCTCATAGGTACATAATCCATCCTTGCTCCCTGCCGTAGCCTGCTGTGGGGTTGTACATCTGACAGGGTGCCTCATGGGTGGTCTCTGTGCCCCTTGAAGCAGGAGCCAGTTGGAGCTGATAGATTGGGGGACCTGACCCAGAATGGCTAATTCTGAAACAGTTACAGTGGGATGGCACTTTGCAGAGCAAACAGATGCTACCCCTGTCCTAAAATGCTTTTAGAAGTAACAATTAGGAAGGAAGGGATGGGGAGAGGTGAGAACAGGAAGCAGAAGCTCTGTGTGTCTTAGTGGCTCCCATGAGATTTTTCTCAATACCTCATTGTAAGCATCATGGAAGAGACAGATTTGGAGGAGAGCGGTGGGATGGGCTGGAGTAGAAAAAATGTTCTGGATGTAGCGGGCAGCAGAGAAAACAATGCAGAGAAGTGTGTGGGAGAACTGGATAACCAGAGCATCAAGGCTGGCATCTGATGAGGAAACCAGGTTGGACAAAGAAAGGAGCAGAGATGCTAACAAGAACTTTTAATCCAATGTGATACCAAAGGGGAAGCCAGGAATCAGTTATTAAGTTTATTGAGTGCTATAGAGGGACTATTATGTAAATGTCGATCATTATCAATCCCTTGTGACTTGACTCAGGGAGGTGGGGGAGAGCCTAGATCAGTGGCTCCCAAACTGGGGTTCGCAAAATGTTATAGGAGATTCTTGGGGAAAAAAATTCCCCTAATGGGAGACAGAGCTGTCTGTAGGGACTCCGGGCAGCATCCCAGAGCCCCTGGACTTCCAAGAGCTAAGCAGATCAAAGCGAGCCTCTCTATCACAACTGAAGCAACAGAGTCCTGTGACACCTTAAAGACTAACAAAAGTATTGAAGCGTAAGCTTTCATGGGCTAGTATCCACTTCGTCGGGTACTAATCCAGACTAATATGGCTACCTCTCTGATTCTGTCACAACTGAGGAGATTTAAACTTCAAGACTCCTTATCAGAAATGGAAAGGGAGATGGATATTTTTTTTCTGTTTTTAAAATTAAATGGACAGCTACTACTGTTTTAAAAATTATTATGAAGAACAAATTTAAGCTTTGTTGTAACATGTGCTGTTTGCCTGGACTGCTCAAGACCTGAATGCTTGTGTAGGAGGAACTCTTTGAGTTGGCTTCTTAAATACCTTCATGCTCTTTCACATCTGATACTCCTTGGTGAAACATATGAGCCTTGTCTTATAACAGGCTTATTCAAAGTGATACAAGCAACGAAAGTGAGATCTTGGAAGAATGTTGCCATTTTCATAATGTAATAAAAATATTGTAATGATAAATAATATTTAATAATAAATAGTGTGTAATAAGCACATTATAAAAACAAATTTTATATTTCCGAGAGCACTGGCTTTATAATTTATACTCAGGTAAAGAAGAAAATCCCTGGAAATATTCATTTTTAGGAGGGGGTACACAAGATTTGACATTTCAGTAAAAGGGGTTCACAGTTTGTTAAAGTTCATAAACCAATGGCCTACATATAGCTTTGGGTCCAGTACAAGGCTGGAAATGTCTTCCAGCCAGCCTTAATCAAAGGTTATGAATAGTTTCAGTGATTCCTTTGCTATATAGATGAACAGGGAAGGAAGCATGTGTGCTGTGGAGCTTTGAGATAAAACCCCTTTAGAGTCTGGTCACATGGTGTGATGTTTGCCTTATGTCATGTGAATTATTCCCTGTGCGACTGTATTTCTGTCACATGGTCCCATCGGTAAATTCCTATCTTCCTGTTCTCTGTTTATTCAGTAAGTGAGGGGAAATATTTTGGAAAAAATAATCTCATTCCACAGGAAATTCACATTTGTCTTCAGTTACCAGTTAAGCTAGTCTAACCACATGAGCCAGAGACCAGCCCCACTACCTTTTCCTTTCTTTGCCATTGACATTAAAGAAAGGTTAAAATGGTAACAAGCAGAGATGGGTCAGAGTCACAAAGTCCAGATCCAAACTGCAGAGATGTTTGGAGCTATAGTCTGGTTCCAGCCCATCTCTGGTAACAAAGAAAGATAAACCTGAAAGAAGAAACTTCTCAAAATGAATTTTCCAATACAGTACTCATAAAATGGCAGACTGTATCATGATTAAAAGTTAGCTTGTAGGGCTTTGGTCTGGAAAGCAGGTACATCCCAACCAGGGCTGGTGCAAGCACTAAGCGGCCTAGGCGGTCACCAAGGGCAGCACAATTTGCGGGGCGGCATTTCGGCGGCATACCTGCTCCTTCCAGAGCCAGCGAACTGCCTAGGGAGGGGAGTACGCCATCCCTAATTAGGACGGTGTTGCTCCCTCCTCGGTGGCATTTTGGCGGCATTTTTGCTTCATCACCTAGGACAGCAAAAAGGCTCATGCTGCCCCTGATCCCAACACAACAGGAATGGGTACCACACTGGTTCTTTTGTTTCCATTCTTTCTGAAGACAGTCTATTGTCTCGTAAGTCTTTAAATTGGCCAAGTGCTTTAACATTATCTACAAAGCATTGAGGATTTTCTAGCAGTTTCCAAAATAAAATGTCCACATGCAAAACTGCAGAATGAAATGCTAAGCTCCCTGGGCCATTTCATACAGTAGAGGTAACACAGCCGTATGATTGAGTAAAGGCCCTTTCAATGCTGCTCCTACCCAGCGTGCTGAAGGGACAGCAGTTAGCTTGGAAGCTCACTGCAGAAGTAAGGGACGCTCTGGGCCTGATGTTTTTGCCCCTTATTTCTAATTGAGTTTTTCTTGTATATGTGCATCATATATTTAAATATAATCAGCTATATTTACTGGTTGACAGTGGGCTACAAACTTTAATCTTATTGCTGAAGGAAGAACGTTGCATAACTCAAAAGAGGTGTTACTAAAACTATCCATTGTTACATGCAGAGAGAGAAAGAATGACAATACTAACTCCAGACTATTTACTACAGCTAGGATCTTCCAAGGAGACCAAAGGAATTAAACACCCAAACCCAATTTAAATGCAGCGGGAGCTGGGTGCCTACCTCCCTTACACTTCCTTCAGAATCCCAGCCTATATGTCTAACAAATCTTCCAGGTTTCTTTCCGGTCAGAAAGGAGTATTTTTGTTATTGAAAATAAGGAAATTGCCCCATTGGTGCCTGCCAACCATCACTTCAAATCTAATTATACTGCTGTCTTGCATAGCCCAGCTAGCCGTAACTGAGAGCTAAGAGCTGAAGTATAGGGTGGTATTCAGTTACACTGGTTTATCTTTGCCTCATTTTACTGGTTATGTCTAAGGAAATTAATCAGAATCAAGAAGCAATCAAAGGATTAGGAAGGAAAGAGAGCCATTGTGTGAGATGCATCAGTTGGGATAGGAATAGGAAAAAACAGTCAGCCAAAGAAACATCTCATTCACGTTGACTTCAGATCAATTTTCTGCTCTTACAGTTATCCTTTATCCCTCTACTCCTCCAGAAACAGAGAGTTATATATTAAACCCATTTACACCACTCATCAGAATGGCGCAGTCTTATTATCCTTTGATATCCCCTAGGGTGGATAAATGTTTTCCTCATGCAACCTGCATTGCATGGGCTGTGACATTTTTCACAACCCTGAGCTATACAGCTAGGTTGATGTAATTTTTAGGCCTAGACAAGTGCTCAGGTTCTACACTGCATCTGTCCAAAGGATGCCGCTCTCCTGTATTAATGCATCAGATTTCCTTGTGCCTGACAATTACTATATAGACCTTCATCATAATTCTTATTCTGTGCTCTGCTGGCACAAAATACTAAGGACTGTTCTACATGACAAGGTTAGGTCAGCTTAACTATATCACTCAGGGCTGTGAAAAATGTCCGTCAGTGTGGTAAGTGCCTGCACTACCGGGGCACATTTTGTGGCGCCGTGTGTATGAGCTCCCATGTTGCAGTGCAGAGTCCTGAGGAGCGAGCCACCCCTTTAGTTACAACTCTACCATTTATATACAGAATGAAAACTGTGTTATCGCTAGCAGCCTCTCTAGTCCCCTTGCTCATCAGCCTCTCCTGTCCAGTGCAACAAACATCCACCTTTTTTCCCTTTCAGACTCTCCACCCTAATCAGGCAAATTGAGTTCTTCAATATTTATTTGCCTAAAATAAAATAGCAACTTAAAGCAATAAACTCATCTTTGGCCACTATTACTCCTTATCGTTCTTAGACACCAATGGGAGCCTGAACTTTATCATTCGTCTGTCTAGATAATAAACACCTTAGTGCAGGGATTATTTTCCTCTGTTTTGTACACACAACTGGTGCTCAGTAAATGATAAGAGAGAAAGAAGCCTGTGGTGACCAGTATGCTCCTTGTAATTTTCCTGTTTTGTTTCCCGTCCCCTTTACAGTAACTCAGGCAGAAAAGCAGACCCGAGACACCAGCAATGTGCAGGTCTTGGCCTCTGGAATGTTTTCTTTCATCTCTAATCATTGCACTGAGGCTCATAAATCAAGCAGTTGGGACAAAAAGCACAAACATGGCTGAGATTTGTTGCTTTCTGATGAAGTTGGGTTTTGGGAGCTTTTTGTTTCTTTGGGGCTTTTTTCATAGAGAAAAACCAAACCTTTCCTTGGTGGGGGATTGATAATTACCCTGGACTGTTAAGAGATGTTCTGGAGCAAATAATTTCTTACATTTCTATAAGTCCTTTAAAAATGAGATGTTAAGGTGCTTTGCAGTCTCTGTGTGAGACTTCACTGCCCTCTAGGATGAAATGCAGCGCAGTGCACACCCTTATTGTTCGTGGGTGGTTTGGCTAGCTGAAACTATAAGAGTAAGCTAGATCAGCCAGAGGGTAATTTATCTGAGCTAGAATTTGACTGACACACCAAGTCTAACATTTCTACCTTGGCAAAAACTGTCATGGGATTTTTAGTTACCATAAAGTGGCTCATACCTTCCTCCAGGAATAAGTACTCCAACAGTACTGGGGTCTTTCTTCAACACCAAGCTGAGCCATGGGGTCAGTTCTCGTACACAGGGAAGAATGTTACGTATTCTATAACCAACATCACTTCTTGAAGCCCACTGGGGATTTCTGTGGATATTTCCCATCCAGGTGCCAATCAAGCCTAACACTGCTTAGTTTAGGGATCTGACTAGCAGGGGAATTATTTGCTATGTGTTAGAGGAGTTGGGGCAATCCCCTCTGGACTTTTCATAGGTCTGCATGCTCCGTTATCTCTTCAACTCCTGCCCCTGCATCTTTGCAGGATATAATTGTGAGCTGGCAGACCAAGTGCCAGCTCATGCCAAGGTCCCAGGCCTCACTGAACACTGACAAATGCATAGCTGGAAACCAGTCTGACTCTCCTGTCTGTTATGTTGTTGAGATAGATATTAGAGTTGTGAGAATGTGTCTGTTATTTAGGCCTTTTGAATAAGGCTGCCATTTAGTCACGGGTATTTTTAGTAAAAGTCATGGACAGGTCATGGGCGGTAAACAAAAATTCATGGCCCATGACCTGACCATGACTTATTCTATAAATACCCCAGACTAAATCTTGGAGCGCTGCTGCTGTGGGGGGGATCCCGAGGGGTCACTGCTGCGAGGAGCATGCCATGGCAGGGGAGGGATGTCACTTCTGAGGGGGGCAAGGCCAGCAGCACCAGCTGCCGGGGGCTGTTGCTGGGGAGCCACTGGAGCAGCCGCTGCCCTGGCTGCCCCAGGAACCGCTGCTCTGGTGGTCCCCAGGGCTAGCTGCCCGAGGCCACCCAAGCAGCGGCTGGTGCAGCTGGCTGCGAGGCTGCCCAGATGGATGGCTGCAGAGCCACTCCAGCAACAGCCGGTGTGGCTGTCCCTGAGCTGGTTGCTTGGGTGGCGCTGGGGTCGGTCCCACTGGCCGTTGCAGAAGTGTCTCAGAAAGTGACGGAATCCGTGAATTTTGTGACCTCCGTGACAGACACTGGTAGCTGTACTTATGAATAACTTGTAGGATGCTGCATAGTCTCACCCATCTGTACACCATGTTATAAGGCAATAGCAAATGTTTGCCCTGTAAACCTCTCTAACTGTGTAACTCATCAAACAGGAAAGGAACCTTCTCTAATGCAAATGATGGCTTCATACAGAAGATGTTAAATCCTACCCAACACAGATGTCTTTGAAACCAAATGAGCCATTGTGAAACATCAAAAGAACAAAGAATTTAATTGCACTCCTCACCCCTTCCAGGAAGATGAGACCTGCATATCAACTCATCCCATCAGCTTGGGCTCTGGGAGGAAAGTGAGAAAAATTTCTAACAGAGAAACTTGGTTCTTTTTGCTGTTTGCACTCTAAAGGGGTAAGAATCACTAAGCATGAGCAAAAGCCCCTAGTTGCTTTGTCTGAGTTAGCACTAATGGACATACGGAGTTTGCTTATTATAGAAGTTTCTATTTTCTTTTGGAATCTAAGACTGTAACTCATTTGTGAGTCTATGTTACCTGCTTTTAACCTTGTAAATAACTCTAATTTCCTTTTCCTAGTTAATGGATCGTTAGTTAGTTTATTACAGATTGGCTATAAGCAAGAGAGAACTGGGGTACAGTTGACTTGGGATAAGTAACTGGTCCTTTGGGACTGAGAGTAACCTGAATACTGTTGTGATTTTTTGTATAAGGGATGCTCTGTCAATGAGTCAGGTTTGCCTGAGTGGCAAGATAGACTGAAGTGCCCAAGGGGTCCATTTGTGACTCCATGATATAGTGATATAGGCTGTTACAGTGCTTGTGGAGTTCACACTTGTTGGTTGGTGAAATCCAATTATAGAACATATAACCAATTTGAGGTTTGTGCCCTATTTCCTGACAGTCTGCTTTGAGGTTGACCCACTTCATCAAGTCAAGTTTCATGTCGTCTGTATGTGCCGAAATCCATGTCTCACAATGTCCTTTATGAGTGTGCTAATTAAGTGAACCCATTCTAAATGCCTGGGATTATTAATGGTGTTTTAGTAGATGACAGTGATAATTGCTTCTTTTATCTTGTTACCTCATTGTATAAAACCAACTTCAATGCTATATAATAAGGAATTAGAGTCCAGGGCATGCAGCAGTGGTAAGATCAGTGCGTGTCTCAGAGTGAGGCTTTAGATTGAACAAAGGTGACTTCATAACCTGGAGGTGATGTTTTGGAGTCTTTTATTCCATTTTTTTGGTCCATGTTTTGAACACTGTATGGTCCAAATTATACTGGTTTAATCCAGAGCTGAATTGGGTTCCTTGTGGAACCTCCTAATACAACTATTTTCTTGATGCTGATGGTGAGAGCAAATGCCTGACAGGCACTGAAAGGCGGCCCGTGAGTTCTTGTAGTAGATCTTCATTGTGGGCTATGAGGCACCAGGGCAGGCCCCCTTACCAGAACCTTCCCCTCCCCCTAGCGTCTCCTGCCTGCCAGTGGGCCCCGCCAATCAGCGCCTCCACCTCTCTCTCAGCGCATAATACCTGCCACAGATCGGCTGTTTCATGGCATCAGGAGGCCCTGGGAGAAAGTTGGGAGGAGCAAGGGTGCAGCATGTTTCGGGGATGGGGCGGAACTGGGTGTGGAAGGGGCAGGAGCAAAAGGCTTTTCTAGTATTGCAAATAGACCTGCTCTGCTGATAAAACAGCTAGAAGTCATCCAAAAGTTCAGCTACTTAGGCTCTATGGAGACCATCATCCTCTTATTGGATGAAGAACTAAATCAGGGGTAGGCAACCTGAGGCACGCAAGCTGATTTGCAGTGGCACTCGCACTGCCTGGGTTCTGGCCACCGGTCTGGGGGGCTCTAAATTTTAATTTAATTTTAAATGAAGCTTCTTAATAATTTAAAAAATCTTATTTACTTTACATACAACAATAGTTTAGTTCTATATTATAGACTTATAGAAAGAGACCATCTAAAAATGTTAGCATGCAAAATCTTAAATTAGAGTGAACAACTGAAAACTTGGCACACCACTTCTGAAAGGCTGCCAACCCCTGAACTATGTGTTTGCATTAGAAAGGCTGCCATCACCTTTAGCAGACTAACTAAAAGAGCCTGGAACAACTCAAAACACCATCAAGACCAAAAAGCTTGTGTACCAAGCCCGCATCCACAGCGCTCATGTATGGTGGGGAAGTATAGACGACTTACGCTCATCAGGAGAAAAGGTTGAACAGTTTCCACCTACATTGTTTACGCTGCACGCTCAACACCAAATGGCAGGATAAAGTCACCAATGCTGATGTTCTTCAAAGGGCAAATTTACCAAGTGTGACAGCCCTGCTCAAGCAAAGAAGACTGCACTGACTGGGCCATCTGAGTAGGTTGGAAGACGGACCCATACCCAGGACATGCTGTATGGGGAGCTATCAGAGGCAACAACGGATGGCCCAAGCTTTGCTATAAAGACACATGCAAGCGAGATATGAAGGAATTTGGAATTAATCCTTACCAATGGGAAATCTTGGCAAGTGATCGTAACAAGTGGCACCATCGTCTCCATCAGAGTATCAAAGTCCATGACAGAAGCTGGCCCCACAAAGCTTGAAGAGTAGAGAGCCCGTCAGAATCAGGCAGCTTCCGAGATACAGACATTTGCAATAACTGCCAAAGATCATGCAAATCTCAGATTGGATTATTCAGTCACATGACACATTGGAAACCATCTGCGTCATAGGCTGCAATTCTCACTGTCTCTCGCAGACAAAGGGATGCCCACAATTCGAACAGGGCTCCATAATGTAAAGCATTGTTTATTGATTTTATTGATTTTAACCCACTCAGCACAGGATAGTAGAAGATAGACATTGAAAAGACCAATAAGGTCACATGAGTTCTTTCCCTCCTGTTTACCCCCATGCCTGCAGAAGCCATTGCAGGATTGTTCATTACCCTGTAGTCTCCAGAGCTTTGTCCAGTTCGGTTTAGTGACCCAAATGGTGAGGCTTCCACTGTTGCCCTTGGGTAGTTTAATAGATCTCACTTTTCTGATGGTCAAGCTAAAATGAACAAAGAAGTTCAAGCTCCTGAAACCTCTATAGTCTGCTGAAAGTGGTTGCATCAACCTGGTAGGAGCAGTGTGCCTCAGGAGGGTGAGAAAGCCGTGTTTAACAGATCCTGGATGCTTCAGGATGTCCTAGCCTGACAATTAAGAATGAATTTTAAAAAATTGGAGTAATAATCTTACAGATGATTTCCCTTGCTAATAATGTTTCCTTTAGATCATGAGTAGCCAATACATCTCACTAATACCAAACTGATCAGCTGTTGTGCCATGGTTTTATGGGTTGAGACGTGAGACATCTTACTTGCTCCATTAGCTCTTGCCCATTTTATATGGTAAGGGACCCTAAGCAAACTGTATAATTCTGCCTCACAGAACTGGACACAGTATGGGTCTGTATATTTCTCTGTATCCTTCCTAACCCTTAAGTGCTGCATTCGAACAAATTAACCTTGTTATAATGAGTTTCATTCTAACTGCCCCATGACTGTGTATACACTGTAGAGGTCACTCAGCCCAATCCAGAGGTGAAAACACATCATCCTCTTGCTCTGGCAGAATTTAATTATTTTTACTTCTCTTTGTTTGTTTGCCAATATCATTTCTTTCCCTCCCAGATTTATTGTTTTCCATTTGACACACACTGATTTTTTCTTGTTTGTTTTTCCTCCTCTTTCTTTTCTAGTGAGCCCCTGGAGGGGAGGAAAAGGGTGTGGATGTCCTGAAAGCCAAACAGAATTTGTAATGACTTTTCTAACTGAGTAGAAATGGATGAACAATCCTTTTTGGAGCCTATCAATGCAGTGCTTCAAAGAGGGGTCACTGTTGGGCACTAGGAAACTGTAGGGTTATTGTTTGCAACAGGAAATGTTATTATAGGAGGCACACACCAAAGAGATAATTTAGGTCCATTGGGGATTAGAACTTGCATTACATAGGAAAGGAATCTAACAGAAAAAGAATGTTGGGATTGAAAACAAGAAAGGAAATAATGAAGGCAAAGCAGTCATTGGCTGTAATATTATAAAGTAAATCACTCACATATATTCTTTATTTATGGGAATAAATCCTGCAGTATGTTAACTAGAATATTGAAAGGAAGACAGCTGCCTTCAGATAGGATTTGCATTAGGAGCAAAAGAGGGGACAGGAGGATTGATCTTTCTAAAGTGAGTTCAGTTTCCAAGATTCCTAGAAGGAGTATTACATGTGAGGAAAAGATGCAGCATTGTTGGCAATGAAAGATGAATTTACAATACCACCAAATATACTAAGCTAGAAAAGAACGAGATCTATGAAGAAATTAGGATGAAGCTAGGATATCCTCAGGTCTGGGTGTGCACTATTGTATAATATGCCAGAGAGCGTTACTCTCTTCCCTCTTTCACATTCTTAAATGCAAAAGAAGAAGGGGTAGTACATAACATAAAAATGGCTCTACCGAGTCAGACCAAAGGTCTATCTAGCTTAGTATCCTGTCTTCTGCCAGTGGCCAGTGCCAGATGCCCCAGAGGGAATGAACAGAACAGGTCATCATCAAGTGATCCATTCCCTGTCGCTTATTCCCAGTTTTGGTCAAGCAGAGGCTAGGGACACCATCCCTGCCCATCCTGGCTAACACCCATCGATGGACCTATCCTCCATGAATTTATCTAGTTATTTTTTTAACCATATTATGGTCTTGGCCTTCACAATGTCCTCTGGCAAGGAGTTCCATTGGTTAACTGTGCGTTGTCTGAAGAAATACTTCCTTTTATTTGTTTTAAACCTGCTGCCTATTAATTTCATTTGGTGGCCCTTAGTTCTTGTGTTATGAGAAGTAGTAAATAACACTTCCTTATCTACTTTATCTACACCAGCCATGATTTTATAGACCTCAAACATGTCTCCTCTTAACCATCTCTTTTCCAAGCTGAAAAGTCCATGTTTTATTAATCTAATACAGAAGCAGTTCCATACCCTTAATCATTTTTGTTCCTCTTTTCTGAACCTTTTCCAGTTCCAACATATCTTTTTTGAGATGGGCGACCACATTTGCACGCAGTATTCAAGATGTGGGTGTACCATAATAGCACAAATTCAAATTAAGGCTGGTACCAACAGGTTTCTGTTACTTAAGTGACAGGCCCAGAATTCTGCATGTGGACACATTTAGGTTAATTTTATATTTTGACTAAATGAACATAAGCAAGACTCAAACCTACTTCATCCAAGGTTATTAATGGGACTCAAAATGCTGGTGTCAAGGGTAGACAATATTTTCTGGGCCTTTGTGAGATTTCGTTACTATATTCTGGCCAGTTAAGAGAAAGCGGTGGCCACTTAATTCCTGCTTCTGTATGTTGAAAAAGCTTTTCAATCTTTGTTAATCTGTTACTAGACATCAGGAGACTGTTTTTAGTAAATGTGTAGTTCTATGTGAAGGAATCTGGAACCAAGGCAAATACGTCTAAAAACAGGTAGACTTTTACTCAGGGTACAGGGCCAGACAGGGGTTCCTGGGGTCACTGGTGGCTCGCTGCTCTGTTCCACAATCCCCAGGAGAGAAGGGTGGTTGGTATTAGCAAGGAGCGGATGGTAGGGCCACAGGCGGAGAGCGAACCCCAGGGGTGCAGCGTGGAGGATGGACTTGGGCTGCCTGTTGGCAGGCAGGGGCTGTGTTATTGCCCGCAGTGGGGAATTGCGGGACCCGCTCGCTAATCCCAGGCTGGGGTGCGGACTAGGACGCGGTTCCTCCCCACGCACAACACGGGCCGCCAGCCCCAGTGTAAACAAGCCGGGCCTCGCTCGCCACTCGAGGGCTGGGCGGTCACGTGGGCGTGCCGCTGACTGGGCCCGGCGGGGACTGCATGGCTCGTCAGGACCGGCAGGGGGCGCGCAAGGCAGTGCAGGCCGGGAGATCCGAGCAGTGGGCTTCGGGGCATATCGGGAGCCGTAGGCCGCAGTGCATGCCGGTCGTTGTAGTCCCCGCTTAGCAATAAGAGGAGGAAGGGTAGGGGGCGCTCGCCTCCTCCTAGGAGTCGAGAGGGCAGCGGCGGGATGCCGTCTCTTCCGTCGCACGGGGCGCGTCACTTCCGAGTCCTGGCGCGGGATGGCTGGTGGGCGCGGACGGGTCTCCCGGAGCCGGCGGGGGCCAATGGCGGCCGGGAAGGGGGCGCCGGGGCTCCGCGCCCCGGAGGAGGCGGTGAACCGCTGGGTGCTGCAGTTCTACTTCCACCAGGCCGTGGGGGCCTATCGCGCCCGTCGGAACCGGGACTTCCGCGAGTTCCGCGACGTGATGCAGGGTGAGGGGCCCGCCCCGGGGCAGCGGGAGAGGGAGGATCAAGGGCGGGGGGCGTTTCTGACTTGGCTGTCCTAAGCGCTCTGTTTTCTCTCTCTCTCCAGCTCTGCTGCTGCGGCCCCTGGTTAAGGAGCCCGCAATCTCCCGCCTGCTGCGGATCATGCAGTTCCTTTCAAGAATCGAGGAGGGAGAGAATCTAGGTAAGAGAGAAAAGCGCCACAATTTGCCTTACCGGTGCTCGGCCCTGTTCCCAACATGGCGTTCACCACGCTTGCCTGAGGAGGTTGTGACGGTTAGGACTATAACAGGATAGAACTGGATAAATTCATGGAGGTTAAGACCCATCCTGGCAAATAGCCATTAATGGAAAGGAATGGTGTCCCTCGGCTCTGTCTGTCAGAGGGGGGCGATGGATGGCAGGAGAGAGATCACTTGACCATTACCTGTTAGGTTCACTCACTCCGGGGCACCTAGCAATGGCCACTGTCAGCAGACAGGCTGCTGGGCTGGATGGATCTTTGGTCTGACCAAGGGGGCCCTGCTTATGCATTGTCTGTGCACAGTGGGGCATGGGACCTTTCTGTTGAAATCACTTATTATCTACTGTTTGGCCAAGGAAAATCAACTACGCTACTTGGATTTTTTTTTATATTGAAGTTCAGGTTTGGATAAAGATCTCTGAAACTTCCATTATAATTCCTTGAAATAATCTGCTTGTGGTATTTTTATTTATAAGGGTCTTTTCTGCAAAGGAGAGGGCATGGGCCTCATAATAGTAGGGATGGTGTGTCTGACCAGAACCAAAATAGTCAACTCTTCTCAAAGGGTAGTTAATGTGCAGGGTAAACAAACTGGGAAATAGTGAAGTACTTTTCACTCTTTTCAGTTATAGGAATTGAACAATTATAGGTAAAACTTTCAGATTTTCTTTTATCCTGTTTAGCATTGTTACTTGAAGGCAACATGTGCGGGAAACATCAGACATTCTATTATTAACAGCCTAAAACTCAAACAAAAGTTTTTGTTAAAGAAAAAACCTAGCTGCTTTGCAGGGATTCTATATTTTCTATCTCTAGCATCTGGAACAAAGTCACTTCCACTTTCTTTTGCAAACAATGTATAGGTAAATCAGTTTCATTCTTCATTTTTCCTGTAATAGAACAAGAACACAATGTTTGAATGAAAACTCTATGGACAAGGTTTTGTTTTTCTTTTAATTGGAATTAAAACTTTAAGTAAAGCAGCCACATATCAAGTACAACTAGATACAGTCTTGTATCTAGTTGTACTTGAGCAAAACTTAAACTTGGGGATCAGATTTGATCTGACAGCAATGCCCTTTCAATATTATGTCAAGAACTTTGCTTTTTAATTTCTTGTTGTTTGAGAATTTAAACTGCATTAGTGTAGTCTTATGTAACTTTTATTCAGTGTGTTCATTCCCGATTTTTCTATTTATAGTATAAAGTAAAGTAAACCTCCACATATTCAGCTCACAATGTTTGCTTTTAATTTCAAGCTCACTGAATGGACCTTGCATACCTTAGACAGCCTTTCTTGATCATGATTGTTTTGTGTGTGCTGTTCTCTGCTTGTTAGTTACTGCAGCATTAGGGGCCTAAGTGAGCATATTCACACCTACTTGTTTTGGCTATTTCCTTTGGAGGATTTCTTGAGCCCAGGTAGATTTGTGTGTGTGTTTTAAAACCAATAGGAATGAATTGTTTCTTTTAATTGTAGATTGCACCTTTGATACAGAGTCGGAGCTCACCCCTCTTGAATCGGCAATCGGTGTGCTGGAGCTGATTGAGAGAGAATTTCCTGTGTCTGAGGTGGCAATGGAATCTGTTAAAAAAATGGTGAAGCAAGCTGTAAGGGTCAAGTTCTCCTTTTTCATTCAAATAGTTTAGATTTTTATAAGCTTTAATCTAGTTTAAAAAAAGAAGCTTCCTTACACTGAAGGCAATTGTCCCTCCATCATTTGTCTTACTTCTGGGAGCTTTCCATTGCTAGGAAGATAGTAACCTATCAGGATCCATAACTCTATTAAAGGTGAACTCAAAAGCAGAACGTTTCTTTTGCTATTACCATTTTCTCTATTGAATATATTAGAAATAATACATTCTTTCTCCCTTCTCTTTACTGTAGGACCTTTTAAATATAGTGCCAGAATGTTCTTAGAGTCTAAGAATCCCTTCTAAAAACTTGTTATTGCAACTAGTCATCTCCTGCAAACTGGTCTGTTCAATTTGCTGGCCTGGGATAAAGTTTGCATGTACGATATATGTAAAATATAAAATGTAACTGTTTTATTGCATATTGTACTACAATAAACAAACCTGAGGCTACAAGACGCTTTCCAGCCTCTTTAAAATGTTTTTGGCATGTTTTCTCCCCCTTCCTACATCCATCTGCCATCTACCTTCACTTGTAAGCTCTTTGGGGAGGGGCCAAGTCAGCTTCTTTAGTATTGATGTGCCGTGTAACTCTGTGGTCCTGTAGAAGGCTATTTTTTTGTTTAAAATTAAGCCAAGGAAATCTGGTAAGAACTGATGGGTTCTCATACTTCAGGGGTGTCCATCAAAACACTTATTGTGAATGTACATGAATTGAATGACACCATAGAAATGAAAATCAGGTAATGCAATCCTTAATTTTAACCTTGCATTAATGGGATAGTTAGAAGAGTATAGTCGGATGTCAGGTTAGCAGCTCATTAAGATGTTTGGTACAAACTGTTATTTCCATGTCACTTGGGAAGTGTTTGGAAGGAATGTCACAGGCTTTGTTTGCATTTTGCTTGTGCTGTTTGTGAAGCTGATTTAGGAGACGTGGTTGAATTGATATACACATAAAAACTGAGATCCTCTTTTTCCTCTCTAGGCTGTTATCATTTGTATTAAAAAGAGAGAATTTGATAAAGCCTCAAAAATTCTGAAAAAAAACATGGCAAAGGATCCCAGTACCCAGGTGAGTTTGATTATGAATTTTTGGGGCATGAGATGGAATATCTTGGCTGTGCAATATGTTTCCAAACACACATTTCCTTGTCTTTGCTTCTGTTTGCTGCTGTTTTCTGGCACTGAAAGTGAGTGTAGTTGGCAATGCTGACAGACCCCAGACTTTTTTGGCTTTTGCTTCCTAATTTAGATCAGTGTAAATTAGCTGATAATGTTGTAATGTCAGTGGGGAAGTCCCCTCTCCACCCAAACCCCCAGCTTCTGCGTTTGTAGCTTGTATCATTTGTACATACTCAGAATGTTCTTGTCTCTTGACTAGAAACTGAGGACAGAGTTGCTCGGCATAATCCGTGAGAAGAATTTGTCTCATACGATGATCCGAAATTTTTCCTACAAGACTTTTCAGCAGAGTGCGTTCCAGTTTTTGGAGACCTACCTGGAGGATTCAGAGCCCTTTCTCTTGACCGTATGTGTCTACCATGCCTCATCCCAGCTGTCACCCCCCAGGGTCTTCAGGAAATTTGCATGTGACCTCTAGCCCCTCCATGCTCTGTTCAAGGGATACACCTTTAAGTCTCAGGCCTCCAGTTTTCACCTCTCTATAGGTAGAGTCCTGTGACTCTCTTCAGATATGGGGTTTAGGTTTGCATTTCTCTGTATCTGTCCCAGTAGTCTGATCTAGCTCCCCACCTATGGTTTCACTCTTTTTCCTGAAGGACAAGGAACTAGCTAGCCTTCACCAAGTAAAGTATGTTTATTTAAGAACAGAAGAATTACAGAAGAAAATTTGTCATAAAAACATAAAAAGTCTAAGTGTATATTAAGCTTACCAGAAGCGACTCCTCTTTTGCATGAGGGTCTGGTAAGAGTCAAAGTCCTTCAGACCCTTCCAGCAGGGCTTGCTCTCTTGTTAAAGGTTCAGGTCAGTTTTCAGGTCAATAACAACCCACCAATTCCCTGCTTTAATTTCCCCTTTGTACGGAAAGCCTTTCTTTGTTTCCTGGGCCTCTGGAAACTGCTGCTCTGGAAATTGTAAAATGCTTTGTAAAATGCTTTGGGATTATATTGCGTTGGTGGTGTTTACCTGTCCCAGGATTTACAGGAATCACCTACAGTGATTGTAGATCCTTGGGGAAACTGGGTAAACTACCTCGGTGCAGTTTGAATACAATCTCCAGCTCAGAGATGCAGATAAAACTTTTATAATGTTGCTACAATAGGCTCAAATGATATGAATTGGAAATAAGATACCAATTTGTTTCTTTGTCTTATTGATGTGTAATATTTTTGACTTGCACTCAGAAGTCAGGTACAAATGTCTGACTCTAAAGTTTTGGGACCAGAGCACCAAGGGAATAAATTTTTAGCATTTAAAATTCAGACCCTCTCTTAAGGTTCCATGCTATAAAATTAGTTGGTCATTATTATAGTTGTTATTATAGTTGTTAACTTAACTCTGCACATATAACTGCTGCAGAAGACCTGACAAATGACCATAGTTATCATCTTATCTCCAATACACTAAATAGCACCTTGACCATAGAACAGCGAGTAATTACAGGGATTGTGCACTTAATTAATGTTCCATGCCTATAAAATGAGAGTAAAATAAATGCAGTTCCATGGAGTTCTCTTTGTAATTATGTGCTTTCTTCCTGTCAAAGATGGCGAAAAAGACTTTGAACTCAGAATATATTGATGAAACTAAGAAGCTGGCATTAGTTCCAGAGCCTGTGGAAGTAGCTAAGCAATCACCAGTGGCAGCTCCAAACCCTGTGGAAGTAGCTAAGCAGCCACCAACGAGGGCTTCAGACAGTGTGGAGGTAGCTAAGCAACCACCAGTGATGGCTCCAGACAGTGTGGAGGTAGCTAAGCAACCACCAGTGATGGCTCCAGACAGTGTGGAGGTAGCTAAGCAACCACCAGCAGCGGCTCCAGACAGTGTGGAGGTAGCTAAGCAACCACCAGCAGCGGCTCCAGACAGTGTGGAGGTAGCTAAGCAACCACCAGCAGCAGCTCCAGACAGTGTGGAGGTAGCTAAGCAACCACCAGCAGCAGCTCCAGATTGTGTGGAAATGTCTTCAGAGGACTCTGAGAGGTGAGCAGCTCTGGTGATGCAGTTGCAACTTAGAGAGGAAATCTGACCACATGTGGTGAATGAAGTTTGGCAGAATTTTGCTTTTGAATTGTAGTAACCACTGGTTTCACTTGTGCAGGCAGCTGTAATTTTTTGCCATGTGCTCATGCAGTTGTACTGCACCAGGGGCTATTGCTTTGTGATTTTTCACTAGGCTGTCTAGTTCTGAATAAAATTATAATATTTTTTTCTGAAGAGTTCCCTGGTGAGTGTTTGAACTAAAGGAAGGGAAGGTGTCTCTTGTGACCAGTGGTAAATCAAAGAGGGTTGTATGTTTACAGAAGGGTTTTGGTGTATCCATGGTTCAGAGGAAATAGGTTTGGTCAATGACATTTAGTTAGCCACTCTTTGGAGGGATAAAACAGATGGATGCTGTGATCCAAGGTGCCTATGGTAGCCGACACTGAAAATGCCAAAGTCAGGGCAGGCTGCAAAAAGGAGAGTAGATTCTTCCAGAACTGGTGGTTAACACTGAAGTTAATTTCACCAACTAGTCCTAAACTGTGCTCCTGATCTCCCACAATGGTTATCAAGCAGCTAAAATAGAAATTGCACAGCCTCCTTTGTTGCATTCCAGTTCTCTGGCTCCCAATCAGCAAACAGGTCCAGTACAGAGAGAAGTTTTTTAAAACTCTGTTCACAGCACAGAATGTTCTTCTGATCCCCAAAGGGCCAGCCACATTACCAGATCAATACTAGTTTGGATCTTACCCCAAATATCCGGCTGCCAGCCAGTCCTTTAGTATCTAAAACTAAGGGTTTATTATAAAAGAAAAGAATGAGAAGAGAATTGTTAAATGGTCAAAGCTGTCAGATATATACATATGATTGCAGAGTCCATACATCAGGTTCTTAGCAGCATTGGTGAATTTGCTGGCTTGTAAAGTCCACCTGGAAAACATCCAAAGCTTGGATGGGTCTATCAGTGCTTTGTTCAAAGTTTCAGTTTGTAGAGAAGTTGCTCCAGAGGTGGAAAGCAGGGTTGAAAACAAGAAGATGCAGCTGCCTTTTTATATCCTTTGTCCCAAACATAAGCTCACAGCACATGGGCATAGAAAAGCACTTGAGGACCCAGTCCACATGTGTGTCCCGCAGATTCATAGGCATAGCCCCTGGCTTCTCTCAAAGGGTTCATTGTGCAACTGATTGCCCTTGATGGGCCATCATGCAGACTGGATAGTGTTGATGCCGATCTGTCTGGGAGTGTCGCACAGAAACAAAGCACAAGTTTGATATACAAATATATCACACACATTTATAACTCAATAGAAAGATGATACATACATATAAACACTATTATATTTATCAGATCAGAACTTTTCCACTGATACCTTACATAGCATATCTTGTAAGATTCATTGCAATTTTGTAATATTGGTATCAATAATGTTATAAATGGTTACCCATATGGCATTGCAGATGCTTTCAGGATCGTTGCCATGCAGTAATGCCATCCCTCCTGGAGGAGGCAGCTCACCTGCACTGCTAGCAGGATGATATATGACACTGAAGTTCTTGTAGAAGGGAGATGAGTCAGTGGAGATTGGGAATACCTTGTGTTGTGATGGACCATCTTTCAGGCATGATTGTTTGCTATGAATAGGGCCCTACCAAATTCTCTGTCCATTTTGATCAGTTTTGTGACCAGAGGGTTTTAAAATTAGTCAGTTTCACGGTTTTAGATGTTTACACCTGAAATTTCAGGGTGTTATAACCATGGGGGTCCTGATCAATAAGGGGTCTCTGTGTATGTGTGTGACAGGATTGCCACCATCACTTCTGCACTGTCTTCAGAGCTGGGCTCTGAAGACGGCAGCCACGTAGCTTCCTGCAGTCGGTGGAGATTCCTGGAGGTGGGTCTGATCTCCTCGTGTTCTCTTGAGAGCACTCCAGCTGGGGGTTCCTTGCTGCTAGCCCGGGCCAGCTGGGGAGGGCCAGGACTTCCTTTTTCCCTGCACAGCTACTCTTGGGGAGAAGTCAGACCCAACTTTGGGATCCTCTGGCTGCAGGAAGAGCTGCTGCTGCGCTGCCTTCAGGGGCTGAAAGCTGGGCATCCTCGGAGCTTCCTGCACCCAGTACAGGTACCCGGAGGTGGGTCTGACCCCGCCTGAAAGCGGCCATGCTGGGGAAGAGGAAGTCCTATACCTGCCTGGACAGGACAGGTGACTGGAGCCTGGTGCATGGGAGCGGTCCCCAGTTGGGGTGTGTCCAGCCCTGTCTCTCCCATCCACTCCAATAGCTGAATTTCATGGTAGAAAATCTGATTTCATGATCTGTGATGTGCTTTTGCATGGATGTGAATTTGTTAGGAGCTTAGTTATGAGGCTGAGTGAGGGGAGCAGCTGTGGTTTTAGAGAAGTAGAGGCTTGTATTGTTGAAATTGTTGATGTGACCTGCTTAGCTTCATTTATTTTATAGGCAGCCGCCTGGAACTGTAACCACATATGGGATTTCTGCTCTGAGAGAAGCTTTCAAGACCTTGTCAAATTCCCAAGATTCTGATGCAGACTTTACCAAACTGGATGAAACAGACTTTTCTTTCCCCAAGCAATTGTCCCCTTCTGTATCCCACAGACTCAAGAGGCAGAGAGAAGAGGAGAATCCACCCATGGAGACCTCTGAGACCTCAGACATACCTAAATCATCCCCAAAGAGTAAACGTTTGTTGACTATAAGCAGACTGATTATGGAGCAGGACAGCCAGAGTACTGAGCTGAATGAGACTCCAGACTCATCCCAGGAGCCAGTGGTATCTTCTGCATTCAGGACTGTTGTTCAAAAGCCACATGTTCAGTGTGTGTCTTCCAGAAGTCCCAAGTATGAAGCACATCTGTGACACTGAGGTTTTTAGACACAGTGCTTTGAGAATATATAGCTAACATTGCTACATTAAACAATATAACTGTATCGGTGCAAAACAGGAACGTTAAAAATCCCTCCCTTTTGGAAAATGTGGAAATGGATAGTTAAAGCACATGTTCTATTGCTCTTGTAGCTCATACGTGTGAGTAGCAACATGGGAAATGGGAGAGCTTACCTCCTACATTCTAATAACCTTGATGGCTGACCCTTGACATCCTTGCAAACTGCTTCTCAGTATATGTATCTGATTCTGTAAATCTGCAGTTAGTAATACACAGGCTGGAGTTTGTAGGTATGTTGTGTGGGACAGAGTAAGGTAAATTGTCACATCAATGATGAAGTTAAGCCATTATGAATTTTAAGAGCAATAGAATATTGATGCAAGTTACTTTAATTCTTCCACACTTGTTTTGTACCCTGTGTATATATATTATCATCATTTATCTGTAAGTTGGAGCGGGGAGTGGGTGGATATGTGGGAACAAAGCTTTCTCTGGAGTCAGGCTTTTGGGATTCATGTTTTCTGCAAGACTTGATGAGGGTATAGCAGGGTGCCCTTCTAATGCATCTTGGAGGCTGTGCAGATACGTGCTTCTGCTTTTGCACACTTCAGGTGGTACTGTGGATCTGCAGGAAAGAAACAGCAGGGAATTCCCTTTCCGTAGCAGTATTTGAGTTCCCCAAGAGAGATGAGACAAACGTGGTAGTTCCATAAGGGTCTCAGACTTAGGAGCACTTCAGGGTATTGATTGCAGAGCAGACCCTACTGAGCGGCATGAAGTTTTATACTTGAAAAGAGACTGGTTTAGAGCTTAGCATTTCAGATTTATATGCTTAAAATGTTAAGTGCCAGAGAACTAAAATGCTTGGAAGTTGGCCACCACAAGTGTTAAACATTTTATGCAGTTCAGTAGGCTCCAGTTTTTCCCTGTGTCCTGCAGCTCACCCAAGATTTGCATGTTTCCAGAGCTCCCTGCCTCCTTGGCTTTCACCACCCATTGTTGTTAACGAAGATTCCAGCTAGGTTTCAGTGCTTTAAATGGCAGTGGTGCTGATGGTAATGGCTATTGGTGACAAAGCATGTCAACTTTTGCTTCAGAAGTTTAGCTTCAAACCTTCCCCTGCCCAAATTGCACATATGCATCTGTGTGAAAATGCTTGCATGCTGCCAAGGTGATGGAATACACAAGAGTACCACTAACAAGGAGCATTTGTTTTCATGTAGTTGCTGTAATATTAAAACTAACTGAATCTACTTGCAACATATACTTTTAAAGTATTTTAAATACAGCTGATTTCAGCTGAATCTTATCCTGTAAGGAGTTGAGTGAGAGACATAAGGAAACAATTGGTTTGGAACCCGCTGGCCTTGCCTGTAATAAAAATTTCATAGCAGCCTGGTGGAGCATGCGACTCTTGCTGAGTGCTCCTGCCCCATTCCATTGTCTCTTTCATGCAACGTGCATAGCACCTTCGTAACTCAGGTGTTTGTATCAGTTTGCAGCAACTGCTTAATTTTTACATAGTTCGCTCTCAGTCTATTCTTGTGTGTTTGATACAGGGATCTGTCAAGGTGCAAAGAGAGAACCGCCTGTAGTTATTAAAATGGCACTGAGTGGCTTTGAATGCCAGACATACATATAAGGCACCCTTTACCTACAAGCCAGTCCAGTGGCAGTGGACTAAGATGCAAACATACATAATCCAACTGTCAGGAAAACTCCCACATTCTCCAGTGCTGCATACTGATCTTAGTCTTGACTCATTGGTACCAAGGTGGTCCTTGACCATTTTACCAGTGGCCTCTAGGTAATAAGTCAGTGGTCTGTAGTCCTTTTGGATGTTTGATTTAGCTGTCTGCAGTCACTGTCTCGTCAGCCCTCATTAGCCAGGCTGGATTGTTTCAATTAAAATGTGTGTGTGGTGTGTTTTCAGGCCACTGAAAGCAAGGTGGAACACCTCGAATGGGCAAGAAGAAAAGGACACTTGGAGTGAGGAAGATGAGCTCTTCCTGGACAAGAGTAAGTATGCAATTTTTGCCATAAACACGCTAATTGCTGGTCCCAGCCATGCTGTTGGCCCTCGGGCACTCTGCTACCTTGAATACTTAACAAAACCAAAAGTCTCGAAATCCCATAACCCAGGAAAGCTTGGGCCTACGCTTGCTATTATAGGACGGCAGTAATGGAGACAATGTCCTTTCTTAGGCTGCCCAGATGATGGGCAATTGCTAAATCCATAGTGTACCTGATCATGGAACATCTAGCACAGTGGTTCTTACACTGGGGGTTGCGAGCTCCCCGTGCCACCGAAGTGCCGGTGAGCCAAACGCTTCCGCTGTTGGCGGCATTTCGGCGGATATGCCGTGCGCTTCAAAGTGTTCTCCGAAAAGCTGCCGAAGTGAAAGTTTCCAGTGTCGGCGACTTTTCGGCGAGCACTGTGAAGCGCACAGCATGTCTGCCGAAATGCCACCGAAAGGGGAAACTTTCACTTCAGCGGCTTTTCGGTGGACGTGAATGGGTCGCGGCGGGGAGCGGAAAAAGGGCCACTCACCCAAGAAGTTTGAGAACCGCCGATCTAGCAAGTACTCTCTCATTACACTTTCAGACCTGAGATGAAACTACCTGTCAGTCATTGTCCGCTATTCTAGTTTGAGACCCAGCCCAAAAGCAGTTCCATTCCATTAACAGCTGTAGGGTGGCTTATTTCAAAAGGTGTAATTAATCCCAGCTCAGACTTTTCTCCTAGATGCTGTTTAACAGCTGGGACCTTCCGTGCTGTGGCCTGAACATGCTTCTATTTATGAACAGGGATTTCTATTGAGGAAGCTTTTCAGCTCAGGCTCTCTCTCCTCCCCCTCCCCCCCCGGTCCTGACACATTTGCTAACCTGAGACTAGTCTAATTCCTTTTGACACAGTCTTAGTTATTATAGTTCTTTAGTTATACTTCTTATGAGGTAACCAGGGCTTGGATCAGAATGGCCAACTGTCCCTTCAGTATGTGGAATTCTAGAAGCTAGAGGAAGTAAAGGCATTGGTTTCTGTTTTCCATACCCTGGCCAAGGGCGTTCCCCTGATGGCCAGGCCGCGCTCTCCCTGTCATCGAGCAGGCTAAAGCCAGTCTGTCTGGGAAATACATGCACAGCAGAAGGTGAATGCTGAAATATGACTCTCCTTGGGTTTATTTTTCAGGGTCGCCTGGGAGAAATAGCCACAGCTCTTCAATCCATGGTTCCAAGAAGCAGGTAATATACAGCCCTCCAGCTTCATTCAGCAACCCAAAGCAAGGCTCTGCAGGGGTAGTGAAGCAATATACAAGGTTGGGGGCAGGAAATCCCTTTTGCTGTTCAGAGCCTTTGGTACCAGTGCAGTCAGAAGAGTCCAAGTGATTGCTGCACACTGAATGGAGAACTCTCCGAGATGCTGTACTGACAGATGATATTTATTATGGGACTGAGGTACCTTGATCAATGCTTACGTTATCTAAGCATTCAGCTTACAAGGGGGTGAGTTGGATTGCACTGATCTTTAAATTGAGAAGGCCTGGCTTAAGTTTACCACTTTCCTGGCTTTTAGTGGGCAGAGGCCTAAAATACAGTGTGCTGCTTATCCTGGCTGGCGTCTGCTTTCTGAACTGCTCAGCAGGTAAGTGAGTTGGAGGCAGAGATCCAGAACACACCTAGAAACGACATAATTCTTAAATAAGCTTGCAGCTAGTATTGAAAATATAAATACACTTTCAGGAGGTGCTGGGTTTGGTGTCTCCTGAGTGAATCCTCCTTACTTGCCCCCTTTTGTCTGATGCCAATTGTTTGGACCAGGGTCCATCAGCTTTTCCATGCAGTGGAAGAGCAGGATGCATGCTATGGCACCGCATACAGAGTTTGTCACTGGCAGCATTTGCCTTGTAAAGGATCCAAAATCTGATGCCTGCAGTAACCACCTTTCTGTCAAGCGAATGGCTGTTCACTTTTATGCTGCCTGTACATCTTCCAGTCCTTGCTTTCCTGTGGTTCACCTCTTCTCTTATACTTGGCCTCCTGTCCCTGAAATTCACATCACCCTCGACCGTGGCACTCTCCTTCCATGAGCCACAGGTAGTTAATTCTCTTTACTTGTATGAGCATTGCACAAGGCATGTAACTTCCGCACTCTCTCCATGATTCCTTGGAGGACACACGAGCAATAACTCCTAAGAATTTCCTGTGTAATCTTCACTGTGATTTGTGAAACAGAACTAATCCTCAACTTCAGCTATAGTATTTTCCTGGTATATAACCACGGTAACAGTTCTTCTGGAATGAAGTGATCACTGGGTGTGGTGTGGAGTTACTGGCAAGGTGCCTGTGCCTTATTACTAGGTTATAAGAAGGTGCTGATGGTATGGATGTCACGGGGACCAAGAAGGCTAAGAAGCCTTTAGTGCAGAGGTGATAGGACCAGTGCCATAAGAGTCATGACACTCCTTGTTCTTCTTTTGCAGAGATGGACAGTTCAGGAAAGTGAGTGGATCAGAGAAGGAGTGAAGAAGTTTGGAGAAGGGAACTGGAAAATCATTTGCAAAAAATTCCCCTTTGAGAACCGCACCTCGGTGATGATTAAGGATCGCTGGCGGACCATGAAAAAGCTGGGACTCCACTGAAAACAGGAGCTGAGGAACTCTGAGAGTGACACTTGCTCTCGTTTCTCTCCAAAAGATGGACCAAAGCAACAACTGCCATGGGAGGAAGATTGTAGTTTCCTTCCTAGCAATGTGAGAGGCATGATGTAGAGAATTGTTATGGCTGCGTGGCAGAGCTGAATGCTGCAGCTGGAAGAAGCAAAAGTTTAACTAAAGCTTTGGAAACCTTCCTAGTTCTTGTATTTAGCTGGAGTCGCTAAATTTAGATCTTTGTCAACAGAAGCAACGCGGCCTGAGTAACTATGGAAATAGTCTAATAAAAGTGCTCTGTTGCTGACATTTCATACATGTTGAGAAACAGCGAGGACTATGTGAGCGCTAGAGCTGGAACCTGAGTGGACTGTAGGTGGTATCACAGCTTTTTCTGCTCAGTGTTGGTTGAATGGCAGGGTAATCCTGTCACCGACTGTTTTATTATATTAATTTTCTTAAACCAATTGTGAATCACTTGGCTGATCGGCTTTCTTCATTTGCCCTTAAGCCCCTCCCAGTGGGGAAAGCAGCGGTGTAGGCTGAGCTGCACTGGCAGAAGTCTGGTTCTTGGCAAGGGGACCGGCGTTTGTTTTGATGTTTCTCTGCTTTGTACATTTTTATATTGCATGGGGATTTCTTCCCCCACATTTTTTTGATGCTTTAAAAATAAATGTTTTGTGTTTGTGCTCATTAGTTTCTAGAATGTTCGGAGCCAGATGTCACCAAGTTAAAAGTTACACTGTTCAGTTGGTGTGATTTTGTGTTTGAGTTGCCTCCTTCTTCACAAAATTCCCTTCCTTATCTTTTTCCTGGAGTAGTGCATGATCTCTGAAAGGTCTCTGGGGCTCACTGGCAGGCACCAGACATGCCTTGCCTTCTAGTGCCAAGCCCGATCCCATGGCTGAGCCCATTGTGTAAAATAAAGCAGTTCCTGTTTGGATATAACAATTGCAACAAATTTGATTTGCATCTCCCCAGCATTCCCTCCTCAGGTAAATATTCCACCTTGAAAAGGGAGAAGCTTGGCATATCCCTGGGTCAGTGGCCTAGTGACAGCTCTGTGGGACACTCTGTTAATGACCAGAATTTCATCCCACATTCACTCCCTGAGCCAGCTGAAGCCAGGAGCATCGCATCAATGACTAACTGAATTGGAGTGTCAGAAAGTCGTGGACCCCTATCTGGTGGGATGCTGCTGCTTATTAGGGACAGGCGGATTTCAGAGGCATTTATATATCATCTTCCCCTCGCTTCCACCAGCACTCATGCATTTAATTTCCTTCGGTTCTAGTTGCAGAAATACCCCAACAGCAAGGGTCTTGTGAGCTGCTTCTGTTGTCACTGGTGCCCTGCTTGCCTTAGCCGTGTCCTTTGCACTAGCAGTTGCTGGAAGGAACCTTGCCAGAGGAACTCATCGCTGTCTGGATACAAGAGGCTCAAGTAACCTCTTCAACTTTGCTATTAGCCAGACTTTCTCCCTGCCCTTTGCCCTGTTTGTTTTGTATTTTCTTCTGTTCTGAAACTTTCCCTTGTGCTTGAGTGGCCTGGATGTGAAGTGCTGCCTTTGGCAGAGTATATCAATAGAGCTGTGTTTCCACTATTTAGTAGTTCCATTTGGGCCAGTTACAGTAAACCAGATTAGTAAGTGTCAGTGGGAGAAACATGGGATGCTTTCTTCCTTGTGCCATATGAGGGAATGAGAATAAATATCACCCCACATCCAAAAATCGATACCTCCTTTGCTTGCCTCCCACTCTATGCAATAGAAGTCTTTCCAGCCAGCGGTGCCCCCTTTCCCATTTACAGAGTGAGGACATTGCCACGGACTCCATAATAGAAGAGAAGTCCCAGGCAAAGATGAAACAGGCCATATCTTGCAGTCCCCCTTATGGCAGCATACGGTAGTGGAGGATATAGGGCACACAGTCCATGTAGCCATATCCCTAGGTCTTCTCTGGCATATTGTTGCTCTGTGATCAGTGTCTATATTTCTTGTACTAAATAAAGTTTCTAGGAATGTTTTAACGCTGCTTTCAGACCATGGTGTAGGCTGCAGACAGAAGTCTTGAGTGTGCGGCACCCAGCCTGCCCCAGAACAAGGAGTTCCCCAGGAAGGACCGTTTGTGCCTTGTGATGTTTCTTCAATGAGGACTTCAGGCTTTTACAAAATGTTTGACTGTTAAGCTCTAATGAGGACAAATTGCACAGCTGCCCATGCAGGCCTGGTAATTGCACTGAGATTACCTTGAGGAGCTGAACTCCTTCCAAGTGCCTCTGATGTTTGGATAAGTGCAGCTGTGTTGTGAGCTGAAGGGAAAATGTTTGGCAAAAGCAGGGGAGTGAAGTTAATGATTATCCCCTTGTATCCTGGGACCCATGCTCCTGCTCTGCCCCAGCCAGTGTGTGGAGGCTCACAAGGCAGCATGATCCCTCTCTTTCTTTTGGCGGTGACTGTGGGGCTGCTTAGTCTGACAGGCCCTGCCAGCAGCCCAAAGACTGAGCCCCTCAGTGGCTCCAGTGAGCAGCCTCTCTTCCGTGGAGCGGATCGCTATGACTTCGCCATCGTTGTCCCTGCGGGCGGCACAGAGTGCTTCTGGCAGTTTGCACATCAGAGTGGCTCCTTCTACTTCAGCTATGAGGTGAGTGCTGGGGACGACTCTTGCAAATGGCAGGTTTTCAGCTACATAGAATTTCCTGTTAAAATAAATAACTTCCCGCAGCCAGAGAGCTGCATGCCCAAAGGAGGAATTGCAATAGTGGTTCCATCTGTTATGGTCTCTGGCAATGGCCAGTCCCAGCTGCTTCAGGGGGAAGGTAGAATGAACCCTGTAGTCAACAATTCAGCAATAACCTGCTCTTAGCGAGAGGCTGTCTGTCAGTAGCTGGTTTAAGTCCTAAAGCAGGAGGGCTTATAGCTCCCAAAAACAGTTTCTTTCAAAAATCATAGTTAGTGCAATTCTGGATGCTGGCTGTTCGCTTAAATCTCCAACCTTTCTTGAATCCTAAACTTTGTCTCCGCTCTTACAGCCGTGAGTTCCACAGGTTAACTGTTCATTGTATAAAACATTGCAGGTAGTTTCTGTATTTGAACATTTGCATCCCATGCACAAAAGATCCCTAACTGAAAAAAGGACAAACTCCTGAATCTTCCCAGCTCTCAGGATGGCCAACTGTCTGGGGTGCTGGGTTCTTTGGAGCACTCAGCTTCCCCTGGAGTTTGGCAGCAGTTGGTTTTAATTCCATTCCAAACGACTAGCTAAGGATTTTTTTGTCACGCTAAATGATCTAATAGTCCCTTCTGGATTCAGAATCTTTAAAAATGGTATCTTCTATATCGACTTGCTGTCTTTCACTTTCAGTGTCTGCTTGCTCTTGTATTTTGAAGGGGATGTGAATAGAAGTCCCCAATCTACCTACCCTCACACCTCTATTTTGTCCCTTCTAACATCTCCTTTGAACTGAACAGTCCCATTCTTTTTGTCCTCAAAACTTCCATGCCTGCCTCTGAACCCCCTCTACTTTTGCTGTATCCCATGAAGTAAGGTGACGAGTACTGTGTGTTATGCTGGTGGCTCACAGAGTTGCCCTCTAGTCCAGTGGCCGGAACGAGATACTTCAGAGGAAGATGGAAGCAGCCTGGTATTAGGCAGGTGTGGGATGATTTGCTTGTCGCCTCCCCACACATACATTAGGTGTTTTCCTAATTCCTTAAAGAGATGGGTTTAAATCCTGAAGCACAAGGTTTATTGTCTCTTCCAAAATTTGTTAGCATTCGCTATTGTAATTCTGGATATTCTTGTGACCCATATACACGTCCAAAGCTTCTTTTGAATCTTGCTAAATTCTTGGCCACAGCAACATCCTGTGGCAATGAGTTCCGCAGTCTAATCTCACAGGTGGAAGTGTTTACTTCATGTTCGTTTTGCATTTTGCTCTTTCATTTCAGTGAATGTCCTCTATGTTATGAGAGGAAGAACAGAAGCCCTGATCTCTTTCTCCTTTTAGCTGATGGTTTATTAGCGATTCATATAAAGGCATCATATTTTTTCAGCCATTCTTTAAATATCCCCTTTTTTAACCTTCTTGGCTTCCATATTCCCTCTTAATGCCATAGCGCTCTCTCCTTTCTGTTGGCTTCATTGGAGTTGGGTTTCCTTCCCCTGAATAAGAGGGTGGCTTAAATAACCTCTTCAACCTCATTTGCTAGACTCTTCCTCCCACCCCCCACCTCACCTTCCTGTTCATTTTGTTAAGGGGAGTGCCTGCCTCCTAGTGACCTCACCCCAGGCTGAGTCTAAGGACTCTGTTTTTAGGCTCCCCCTTCCTAAAGGTTAAGGCCCCACCATGCTGCTTCTGGGGCGCTCCCCTCTCTTGAGGAAGCTTGAAGTTGATTGTATTGTGGTGACTATTAGAGGCTCAACTAGTGACGACTTCAGGCAACTCCCAGCTTTGGCTTTGAGCTCAGTGAAGAACGTCTCCTTGTTCTGGTGAATGTGCTGTTCTGAAGGTTCCTAGCGAACTTTGCCAAGTCGGTGGCAGAGAGGTGAGTGGTAGTAGCCAGAATCCAGCGTTGCTCGACTTTTCGCTTGGCGGGAGGTTCCACAGTGCATGGACTCGGCTGAGCACTCAACAGACCTTCCTGTCCCCTGGGGCGTGAGTGGAAGGAGTATCCAAGGTCTCTTGCTGTGTGGTTGTGTATCGCCAGTGCTAGGTTCTGGGAGCCCTCCAGTCCTCTTATCTTAAACCCTGCAACTTCCCAGCTCCTGTTTACACAGGCCCGATTGAGGTAGAGCTGGGTGCTTGTGCCTGGCACTCTTGTCACTATTTGTGTTTATCAGCTGCTCCCTTTATCTGCGGTGTGGTGCGTGTGGAGCAAAGCAGCTGGGCTGTAGGCAGCAGGACAGGAGCTGTTCAAGGATTCGGGGGACTGAGCTGGCGTTCAAGCTCCTGCACCCTTTCAGCCTGTTCCAAAGCAGGGGGGTGTGCGGCATGTGTAAAGGGCAAGGACGACTGGGTTGAAACATAACGGCTGGGGGCTGACTGTACATGGAGGGAAGGGAATCCACTGCCCCATCCGTTCCCATGGGAATTCCAGAGGACAGCATCAGTCAGGCGTGTTCTTGCTGAACTCAGAGCTGCACCCATGTCTGCTCCATGTCTCTTGGCTTCAGGTACAATGGACTTCGGGAATTGGACACGACCGACACGTCTTGGCCACTGCAAACGATCCCAGCGGCCTCCAAATGGGAGCTTCCCAGGATGTACGAGGACAGATGAACTTCCCAACCAAAGAGACAGGTTCTTGCCACCCCTGCTACCTCCCTGGCCCCCATGAGAGCTGGGCTAGGGCAGCCTGCAGATCATAAATGATCTAAGCCCTAGGCCTGTAAAAGTCTTGCTAGACACAGCCTGTGTGGTACTGAGCTTAGAATTTGACTACACAGGCAACTAAGCTTTTCTGCAGCTGCTAAGCTCGGCGAGACCATGTCTCTGCTGCAGAGAAGGGAGCTAACATTGGGGTGACGTCTGACTGTCGCAGCACCTGTTGCTCTCCTCTGATGCTGGGAACCACTTCTCCCTACAGGTTTTTACCAGCTGTGCTTGAGCAATCGGCTCAACCACTTCGGTTTCGTGCAGGTTTATCTCAACTTTGGTGTGTTCTATGAAGGCTTTGATCTGCAAAACTCGCCAGATGTGGAAAGGAAGAAAATGAATGACACGCTGGAAGCAATTGAGGTATGTTTTATTTGCACTGCCAGCTGCCTTGGAATAGATAGCAGGGCTGAGGCAAGCTCAAACAGGCATCTTGGTTTTAAAAATGAGGCCCATAGAAGTAAATGGGGAGTTAAGGATAACTACTGCCCCCAGGAAATATCCATGGAGCAGATCAGTGAGTAGCTGAGTCATTGCCTGACCGGCAGCCCTGGGGACCTCACAATGGTTTGCTGCTGTAGCTCCCAACCTGGGCTGACTAGACAGCATGCAGGTCACACCTTGACTGTCTGTGGACAGCCACTGGGCCAGTAGCCTCTCAGCAACACTCCAGTCATCCTCTGGCTTGGTTATTAGCTGCAGGATGACCCCAACACAACTCCAGTCCTGAATTTTCCCCAAAATGTGTTCTGTGCTGTCCAGCCCTCTGCTGGGCAGTTCAGGTATTAGAAGTCCATTGCCCCTCTAAGCCTTTGCAGTGATCTTCAAAGTGGGTGTGCGAGACCACCCCCGGGGGTGCGCAAATCCCACGCTGCAGCCGATCCCGCCCGGGAGACTGCCAAATAGACGGACGGTCAATTTTTGTCCCGCCGAAATGCCGCCGCAGAAAGTGGAAGCTTTCGATTCGGCGACATTTGTGGACCCTGGATTGCGGAAAGGGTCTGCGGCCAGAAATCTGTAAAGAACGTTGCTCTAAGGGGTCAGTACTCAAGTTTTGATACCTTAACCGGAGTTACCCAAACAGTTCAGTTCAAACACAGCATTAGATTAGTTCTAAAAACTCATTTTATTTTTTAAAGACATTTTAGGGTGAGTACATGTATAAGGCATTAAAGTTGGAAAAGGTTACAAGAAAACTAAAGGTAAAACACAGTCTAGTAACTAAAACTCGACAAGCTAGACTTGGTTGAAGGATAAAATCCTTAGCAAAATTGCTGACCAAATTCTCTGGTCAGGATCTCTCTAAAGTCAAAGAACTGGCTCCTTTGCCAACTTAGGTGTGTGAGAGAGAGACAGGGAGAGCTTTGGGGTGCTTTTGCCCCTTGCTTTCATAGTCTGGCCACCTTCTGAAGTGGATTCTTCTGAGGATTAACCCACAAAGCAACGTTTATTCAAACTGTGAAGGTGGTGACATGGAGACTGGGGGTGAAAGTGGCTCCATGCTCATTCTCCCCTTTACATGCTGAAATGCAGCTTGTCTCCTGCCATTTCCCCCTTTCGCCATCTCAAGGACCCCGTTTACTCCTTAGATCTAAACTGAGGTGCACGCATTCCTGTGTTACAGCTCTGTCCTAAATAACTTTTTCCTGGCCAGGGCCGTGCACATCTCAGCAGGATACTGACAAGTCCGTTATTAGTTTCCAAATGATACCTCACAAGGCCTGTGTTCAACACCGATTGCAGCAGTGTGTAGCGGGTGAATACGGTGTGTTCAGTCACAGGGGGTTGTGTGAAAAACAGGAAGGGTGGCTGAGGGAGAGGTCTGTGTCAGTGGGGCATGTGAATTTGGATGGGACTTGCTGCTGGGGATGTGGATGGAATGTATCCATGAACAGGCTCCTGTTCTGTTCCTGAAACACTCTGCTCTTGTCATTCAATCCCAAATGGCGAAAGATTTGTTCCTACAGACTTGGTGGGAGCTTCCATTCTTCCCCTTACCAGTTCTCCTAGGAACTTAGCAACTGCCAGACCAGATCAGCCCTAAGGTCCATCTACCCCCATATCCTGCCAGACAGTGACCAGCACCAGATGCTTCACAGGAATAGTCAAGAAACCTGGAAGAAGGCAGATGGGGGATAATGTCCCAAATAAGGTTTCATCCCAACCCCCCAGTACCAGAGATTGGCTTAAGCTGGGGTTGGCAACCTGTCAGAAGTGGTGTGCCGAGTCTTCCTTTATTCAATCTAATTTAAGGTTTCACGTGCCAGTAATACATTTTAATGTTTTTAGAAGGTCTTTCTACAAGTCTATAATATAGATGTAAGCTATTGTATGTAAAGTAAATAAGGTTTTTAAAATGTTTAAGAAGCTTCATTTAAAATTAAATTAAAATGCCGAGCCCCCCAGACCGGCGAGGACCTGGGCAGTGTGAGTACCACTGAAAATCAGCTTGCGTGCTGCCTTTGGCACCCGTGCCATAGGTTGCCTACCCCGGCTTAAGCCCTGAAACACTTAGCACAAAACTGTTAACATGAACAATATCAATTGGATCTCGCCAAGTTCTTGGCGTCAAAGATACCCGGTAGCATTGAGAACCACAGGACAATCAAGGGTTGGGAGAAGTATTTCTTTACTGGTCTTTGTTGCAGGAGAGCACCCGCAAGCTGCAGGCTCACGTCTTCCATATGTGGCGCTTTTATAACTTTGCCCGGATGAGGAAAGCAGCTGATTATTTCATCCTTCAGTCCAACTATAACTACGTGAACTGGTGGTCACTGGCTCAGAGCCTTGTCATTGTCCTCTCGGGAGTCCTGCAGCTGCATTTCCTAAAGCGGCTCTTCAACGTGCAGCCCACTACTGCCACCAACAAACCGAGGTGCTAAGGCCTCTGGCTTTCACGATGCAGCAGGACTGATGGACAGGCCTATAACACTGCAATGTACACTGAACTCATCTCATCCTTTCTCCCACCTCCACAGTAGAATAGGAGATACTACCTGTGGAAGGAGCTGGGCTGTGGGATTTTTCAGGTACAGAATTCCCCTCAATGCCCTAGTGTCCAGCTGGCTCTTTATCTTACCTTCATTCTCTACTGGGCCTCTAGCACAAGACCCATTTTGGAGGGAGGGAGAGGGGATGGTTCACTGCATTCAGTCTGGCCTAATCTACCCAAAGGTCTAATAGGGAAATAGCTTGAAAAGCTGGTCATGTATTATAAATAAAACAAACAATTCACAGAGTGAAAGTACTGTTCTGCTTGAAGCCACCATCCTCCAGGAACCAGGGCTGCTGGTACTGCCACAGGAATCAGATATCTGCTCCCTACCTTGGAAGCCACTGTGACAGTACCCACCCACACTGCTTCTGATTAGCCCTGGGTGTGTGGTCATGTGGCCCCCTAGTGGCACAACCCCATCAACTCCCCCTCCGGCTGTACCTGGCTTTCTGTTGGGGAACAAGGCAGAAATGACCTGCTGGAAGGGAGGAATCACTTTGTTTCCATTGACAGCTGGTTTCACCCCAGTCTCCCATGAGGCAGAACTTCCAGGTTGCCCTAGCACCTATGGAGGGAGTAAGTGGCTGCATTATGGTGATTATCACCCTCAGCAGCTACTCCTGAGAAAATTGCCTTTAGTCTGACAGCCTAAGAGCTGTTCCTGAGCAGGGCCTAGGACCAAGTAGCTGAGCTCTTTCACTGGGCCACACCAAGATGGTTTTTATTAGAGAGAAAACACGTTTAATGTAATCCCTGTCTCCTCGACCGGCAGGCCACAGAGCTCACAATAGTTATGACTCAGTCACAGGTCCACTGGGCTGTAATCCTCCACAGCAGCCTGCAGAGCCCTGTGCCAGGAGAGCTCCCTGCTGGTGCTTTCAGTTCTGATTTCACAACATGCTCCATTCTTGCCATGTGCAGCTGAGTCCTCAGTACCTGGTGCTGCTGGCTGCCCTTTAAGTCAGTGTCTCCTCGTGCCGCACGTACTCCCCAACATCAGCCTGATGAAACACTACGATCGCCATGGGGTCTACTTTCCGGCAGTCCTGGGTGGACTTCGCCGCTACTCCAAAACCCTGGGGAATTAATTGTGAAAGTCAGGCACCCATTTGCATCAACACCCCTCTGCTCAAAGCAAGTTCATTGCTGTTTTCAGAAGAGCAATCCACTCCCCCTGCCAGCACTGCCACTTACCAGAGGAACGTCAGCCATGGAATACACCACCACACCCTGGTACTGAGCGGTGTTCTCGGTGATGCGGCCTAGGCCCGATTTCAGCACGTGGTTCCCATAAAGGAAGGACTGCTCTGCTCCAGGTTTCACCCACACTTTATACTGCAAGAGAAAAGCACCCATTGTCAGGAGGCACAGCAGTTGTGAAGATCTAGGTGAGCAAGTTAAACTTACTACTGAATCTGCCAGGTTATTCCTCATGCAACTGGGCACAAGGCTAGAGACACAGCTGATAACCTACTGGAGCCTTGCTTCATCTGGGGAATGGGAGCCACCAGAGAAGACCTGCGCTTCATGAAGCTATGTAAGGGGAGCAGAGGCTGAGGCCAGCAGGGGTCAGTGGCAGAGAAGCCCACAGAAAGCAGATTACTTTGTGCATGTAGGTGGAGCCCAAGTATAGGGTGAGCCAGAAGGCAGACACCTGAGACTGGAGAGAGCTCCAGTGCCGCAAGGGGGGAAGATATTAGCAGTAAATAGTTGTTGGTAGCACCCAAAGACCCCAAACCGCATCAGGCCCCACCGTACAAATCCATTAAAGACACACTCCATGCATACAAGTTAGAGGCACAAAGGGCAGGGGATATGGGGAATATAAGAGCAAATGACTATGAGGAAGAATTGGTCCATCTTTAGTCACAGGGTCTGTAGCCATATTCCACTCTTTTTGCACCCAGACCCCTCATACCAGCAATGTTCCCTCTAATTTTTTCCATCCATATGCAGAATAAATTTACTGTGCACCAAGGTAGGTGCAGATGTGCACCACCAGTAGAAACAAAAACCTGATATTTTTATGAAGTTTAGGGATAATTACTCCCAGGACAGGGTAGGCATTTTATAACACACACTAATTTAATTCGAGTAGTAAGAGAAAAAAATATGAAATGCATAGACCTGTCAAAACACAAAACAACACTTTGAACAAATAAAATTACATTGACTATATGTGCATCGCAAGTAGTAACATAATACGAGTATATGCTGGGAGGTGCGTGTGACACAGATTGTGTGTGCATAAAAATAGAGATATCGTGTGTGCTGGCTGCTGGGAAACTCTTGGGAGATGCCCCTCGCTGTCATCTTAAGGCCCTCAAAAGCTCTCCTGAGCCCTGTTGTCTCCTCTCCCCTGTGGGTGGGCTGATGGGGAAATTTCAAACAGTGCACAGGCTCTTTAAGAAAGGCACTCAGTCACTTGCCCTTCCCTGCAGTGCTCCGAGGCCTGAGCCTGGCTGTGTCCCCTCTGCCCTGTGGAGATGGGGTACAGGGGCTGGGGGAGTTAGATCAGCACCCTCCTCCCCCACCGCTGCTCTGCACTGCCAGAAGGAGGGTCCCAGGAGTAGCTGCAAAATGGAGCAACCTGGGGGGAGGGGCACCTGACTACACGCTTCACTCTGCTAATCAGCTGGCAGCACTGAAATCTCTCCTGCCCTGCTTACAAGGAGCACGGTGACCTAGCACTGCCAGGCACGACCAAGGCTCGAAGTGCCGCCTGAACGCTGCTCCTTAGCCAGCCGCTCACCTTGGCATAGGGAGCGAGGTAATCCAGGGCGGTGACATGGAGCCGGAACTTCTGGGTCTTGGTGAACTTCCCAAAGCAGGTGCCCAGGGCCACGAGCCTGTCCCCTGGGACGCTGGTCGCCACCTTCAAGAGTCTCTCACTGGGAAAGAGCAAATGTAGCCAACGCGGTTAGTTCCCGGAGAACCGCCCCCGGCCCCCGCGCGCAGCCCGAGGCGGGCTGGGCCCCGGCAGCGCGTGAACGTCCGCAGCCACGTCAGGAGCAGGAGACCGAGCGCCCCGGGGGCCGGTCCCCGCCCCTGCGAGGAGCGAGGGGGGCTCCCACCGTCCGCAGAACCGGCCCCTGCGCCGGCAGAGCCCGCGGCCCGGCCGCGCCACCCACCTGGCGTAGTAAACCCGGTCCTTGTGCAGGCGGAAACAGTAGGAGCCGTCGGGCCGCTCCACGAGCAGCTGGATGTTGTCGCCGATGCTGTGGGGAGAGAGACTGTGAGCGCTGGGCCCGGCCCGGCCCGGCCCGCCTGGGGCCCCGGGGACAAGCCCCCCCCCCCCCCCCCCCCCGCCCCGCCCGGGGGGGGAAACCCGGGTCCCCCCCCCCCCCCCCTCACTATTTCGCGAGCTTCTCGAACAGGGCCCGGGTCTCCTCCTCCGTGAGGGGCCGCATCGCCGCACCCGGCTCCGGCAGGGCACGACGCCACGTGGGGGAGGGGACAGCCCGGAACCGGAAACAGCTCTGGGACAGTAGAGTCTGGAACATAGAGCGTCAACGTGCCCCGCTCAGTGCCATAGAGCCCGGGCGTCGCGGAGCTGTAGGGGGCGCCAACCCGGGGCAGCCGAGTTGGCGCGAGGCGCGGGTAGAGTGTCCCCCCCATACCATAGAGTCCTGCGCCCGTGGATAGCGCGTACCTGCGCGTCGTGGCGCTCTCCCCAAGATGGCGGCGGCCGGCGCGGCCTTGGAGGAGGCCAGCCTACTGGCCTGGCTGTTCCGCGGGGCACCGGGGTCGGCGCCGGGCCCGGAGCTGGCCGGGTACCTGGCGGAGCTGGCAGGGCTGGGGCTGGAGGCGCTGAGCCGCGAGCCGGGCCGCCTGGCCGAGGAGCGGGCGCTGGCCGCCGCCCAGACGCGGCACTTGGCCTTCGCCCACTACAAGATCTTCATCCGCTCGGCCGAGTGCACCAGCGAGACGGGCCGCGGCTTCGGGGGCATCGAGCGCGGCCTGGCCCGGCTCCTGGGGCGGCTGCCCGGCTTCCAGGAGAGCTGCAGGTGGGCCCGGGGCACCTCGGCTGCGGTGTTGGGGGCGGGGCGGGGCCCCGGGGCACCTCGGCGGCGGTGTTGGGGGAGGGGAGGGGCG